>CM019066.1:242847461-243357461 GCA_009667805.1 Leptobrachium leishanense
TATATAATCTAGGCTACATGTGAGAAAGTTATATTGTCTAGCATTGTGTCCGGTTGTTTCAGGCAATGGTGCGCAATGTGCTAGTATTATTGCAGAAAATAAGTGCATATATGTGCTGTGTTTGTGTTTAGGGCACAATGTATATGTGCTACCCAGTCTGTATAAATGCTATATATGTGTATAGTGGGTTTATATGCTCTTTCGTTTTGTATGCATTACAATGAAAATGATCTATGTATGTAATCCCTGTTGTGTGTATTGGGATATGGTGTGTACAGTGTCTATGTGGTTTCGGGTGTGCCCCTACAGAGCATTGATTAAAAGGGCTAAATTAGGAAGAGACTCTGCTGATTTAAAAAAAAAGTCTGAAGCCCAAACCCCCCCCCCCTATGCACTGAAGGAGAAAAGGTGGGAGGGATGGGCTATTAGTAACATCTGAGAAAGGCAACAGATATAGAGAAAAATACTGCAGGCGTTAGATCAGTTTGGAGAAATTGTAAACTAAATAGTGGCTTCCGTCCCCTACACTCAACTGAAACTGCCCTCACCAAAGTCACCAACGACCTCCTAACTGCTAAAAAACACGGCCACTATTCTATTCTCATCCTGATTGACCTCTCGACTGCTTTTGACACTGTTGACCACCCCCTCCTTCTACAGACCCTCAACTCTCTGGGTCTCGGTGACACTGTACTTGCTTGGGTTGACTCCTATTTATCCAACAGGTCCTTCTGTGTGTCCTTTGTTGGTAACTCCTCCTCTTCATTGCCTCTATCTGTTGGTGTACCTCAAGGCTCTGTCCTTGGTCCTCTGCTCTTTTCCATCTACACCTCCTCCCTGGGCAAAATCATCAACAGCTTTGGCTTTAATTACCACCTCTACGCTGATGACACTCAGATCTACCTCTCTACCCCTGATCTCTCTCCCCCTGTCCTTTCAAAAGTTAGTGACTGTTTATCTGGCATCTCCTCCTGGATGGCCTCCCACCACCTAAAGATCAACATGTCAAAGACTGAACTCCTACTTATTCCTCCCTCCAATGCCTCCCCACCTCCTGACTTCTCTATCACGGTGGAGGGTATCAACATCTCCCCATCAAACCAAGTTCGCTGTCTTGGAGTTACACTTGACTCTGCTCTTTCCTTCATCCCCCACATCAAGTCTCTTTCCTCCTCCTGCCGATACCAACTGCGTAATATTTCCAGAATTCGGCCATTTCTTACCGCTGTCACCACAAAACAACTCATACACGCCCTGGTAATCTCCCGACTCGACTATTGCAATAATCTCTTATCTGGCCTGCCTCTGTCCCGCCTCTCCCCCCTACAATCCACCCTGAACGCCTCCGCCAGGCTAATTCACCTCACCCGCCGCTCTGTCTCTGCCGCTCCCCTCTGCGAGTCCCTTCACTTGCTCCCCATCCACTGCAGAATTAAGTTCAAAATCCTTACCTACAAAACCCTCACTAACTCAGCTCCCCACTACCTGTCCTCACTAATCACCAAATACACCCCAGCCCGCTCCCTAAGGTCAAACAGTGACCTGCGCCTAGCTTCTCCCCGCATCACCTCTTCCCATGATAGACTGCAGGATTTCTCACGCGCAGCCCCCACTCTCTGGAACGCTCTCCCTCGTACTGTCAGACTTTCCCCTAACTTCTCTTCCTTCAAACGCTCCCTTAAAACATTCATATTTAGGGAAGCCTACCACCCAACTCACTGACGCAACCATCAATCACTCTCACCTTACAGTCCTCTCCTCCTGTTTCCAACCCCAACCCTCCCAGATTATGAGTTCCTACGGGAATAGGGCCCTCATCTCCTCCTGTACTGTTTGTCAAATGTTGTTCAATGTATTGTAACCCTGTCTATACTGTGCCTATTGTACAGCGCTGCGGAATATGCTGGCACTTTATAAATAAAGAATAATAATAATAATAATAAAAAGACAAGTAAAATGTGGAATACACAAAGAAGTTGATGATGAGAAAAGAGAAACGTGTTATAAAATGTGTATTTACCACATCCCACAAAAAGCTTGGCAACACATCCAAGTCCACCTTGAACATCTGTTTAAAGTACGATTTTCCTAAAGTTTTGTGTGTTTTCATGGAATACTTCGCTACTGCCAGTGCAGAAAGAGAATACCCAAGAGTACCGACCTGTCCAGGATTTAAGAGCAGTTAATTCTGCCACAGTGACTTTACACGGATTTGACCCAATTGAGTGTAATCTCCTAGCTCTGATACCCGGCAACACAGAATTCTACATTTGATTTAAAAGATGCGTTTTTCTGTATCCGCTTGGCTCCAGCGAGTCAGCCATGGTTTGCCTTTCAGTGGGAAAACGCCCAGGATGGCTCCAAACATCAAATGATATGCATCCCTCAAGGATTGCTATCCTCGGGAGAACGCTGAACAAAGACTTATCTGCCTTTCACTCTCAGCCAGACAAAGATACCCTATGGCAGTATGTTGATGATCTCATGCTTGCTCCACCAACTCAAGAAGATTGTTTCAATGCCACAAAAGAACTGTTACGTATCTTATGCAAGGCAGGCTACAAAATCTCAAGACGCAAGGCACAGATTTGCAGACACAGTGTCAAGTATCTAGGCTTCCATCTTACAGGAACTGAGCGTGCAATCCAGAACGCAAATAATCAGTCTTCTGTGTCCCTCAAGCTACAGACTCATTGCCAAATAAGAGAATTACTGAGCCTCTGTACCAAGTCACCAAAGGTGCAGAGCCTGACCCTATTATATGGGGTGAAGAACAAACTGAGGCTGTCACCCAATTAAAGACTTTGTTGCTTGAAGCCACTGCCCTCCTGGTTGCTGAAGCTGACAAGCTAACTCTAGGCCAAGAACTCTTTGTGAAAGTCCCTCATGCAGTCCAGACTATTCTAGACTATAAAGGCAATTACTGGTTCAGCAATGCAAGAATGACCAAGTATCAAGCTATGCTGTGTGAAAACCCAAGAGTTCATTTGGAACTAATCTCCACCCTGAATCCTGCTGCATTGCTTCCAGATGCTCCAGAAGATCAGGAACATGAGTGCCTTCAAGTAATGGATGAAGTATATAGCAGCAGACCTGACCTCAAAGACATACCCCTAGACAAATACGACATGCAACTGTTCACTGATGGAAGCAGTTTTGTAGAAAATGGAAAAAGATTTGCTGGGTACGTAGTAGTCACTCTTGACGAAACAATTGAAGCTAAACCACTGGCCAATGGCACATCTGCTCAAGTGGCTGAAATTATTGCCCTTACTGGAGGTCTAGAACTATCTGAAAACAGAAGGGTGAACATATACACCGATTCCAAGTATGCCTTCATGACAATTCATGCTCACGGAGCACTCTACAAAGAACGTGACCTCCTAACATCTGCAGGCAAACAAGTCAAATATGCCCTTGAAATATTGAATCTACTGAATGCAGTATGGAAACCGTCCGCAGTTGGTGTTATTCATTGCCGTGGCCACCAAAAAGGCAAGGAAGAAGTTCCCAGAGGAAACCGGAGAGTAGATCTGGCGGCAAAGGAAGCAGCCAGACAGACACAAGCCCTTGAGCATGGCTGTGATTGGAAAGAAACCAAGGCTAAGAGTACTCGACAGCAGCAGGTGCAGCAGCAGGAAAAAACTCACTTGAAACTAAACTGGAGAGGATACCCAGATCAAGATGAAGATCCCCTGGAAATGTTCGGGAAGGAAACCCCGATCGCCGGAGAGGATACCCGGTAAATGCTGAAAATCACTTGAAAAGCTTCCAGAATGGAAATCCGGAACACCGAAATGAAACTTCGGTTCCCCAGAGAGGACTGCTTCAAGATGACTCACCTGTCAAGATTCTAGTATGTGAACCCGAATCCCCGCAAATGAAATTCGAAACTCTGCTCTGTCTGAACGCTGTTTTTCAAGCTCAGCCAAATGTTGACTTCTACATGAATAAAAGAAGATTTGCACCTCATGGAGAATTTATTGAAGATGTTCTTTGCCACTGGTACGGTGAATATGTACTTCTGGAGAAGCACCACAGCTATATCCAATGGTTGTTTCCTCTACGTGAACAAGGCTGAAATGAACATGCAAAGCCTTTGACTACTTCTGAAATTGAAATTATGAAGAACACCGATGAAATCCAACATAGGCTACGGAGAGCCTATAAACTGATGCTGAATTTCTTCGGCGTAAAATTAGTGGGGGAGAGGAGATAGAAGTGATACGAGACTCAAATTTTTCAACACGCTTCTCCAATTTGAATACCAACACCCATAATAACCTGAGAATTACCCGAATTGTGAAAAGCATGGGAGAGCTGGGAGCTGCACAATACCAAGCTCCACTGGTGAAGTTCTTCCTGAAAGAAATACTGGTTGAAGATCAGCTGCAAAATATGAAAGGAAGTGCCCTGAAGTATTTCTTGCCGGCTGTAAAAAATTATCATAAAAGAGATGCACTGTCTGAATATGTTTTGAAGCACAGAATATCCAAGAAAGCCGAGAGGCTTCTCCCAGTGGTGACGTCCCTGTTACCAACACCCATTACTCATTGGACTCCGGCCTACTCTGAAAAAGAGAAGAAATGGCTCTCTGAAGAGCCAGGAGAATACAGAGAAGACGGATGGTACCAGTTGGAGAATGAAAGAATTGTCTTACCAGCCACTCTGGCACCTGAAATTGTCCGGGCCCTGCATTCCAGAACTCATGAAGGAAAGACAGCCATGGAGCAACAACTAGAACCGTATTTCTATGTTCCTGGACTTACCGCCATTTGCAAAGCAATTGCCCATCAGTGTGTCACTTGTGCTAAGAACAACCCAATAAGAACAACCCAAGGCAAGGGATAGTACGACCACCAGGAATATTATCGGTTGGAATATCTCCAATGTCCTCCCTACAAATTGACTTTACTGTTCTCCCTCCATGCAAAGGATATAAATATCTACTGCTGCTAGTATGCACATTAACGGGATGGGTTGAAGCCTACCCAACTCAAACAGAAAAGACTGCTGAAGTAGTGAGATGCTTGATGAGAGAAATTATTCCAAGGTATGGACTGCCTCTTGAAATCGGATCAGACAATGGTCCAGCCTTCGTACAAAGTTGTTTACAGCAACTCGCCCGCCTGCTGAGAATTTCGTGGAAGCTACATACCGCATACAGATCTCAAAACTCTGGAAAGGTAGAAAGAATGAATAGAACTCTAAAGACATTGATGGCTAAAATATGCCAAGAAACGTCATTGAAATGGCTGGATGTGTTGCCAATTGTACTGCTGCATGTCCGAAGCAATCCTACCTCACTCCTAAAATTGAGCCCATACGAGATAATGTTCGGTTATCCTATCCCTTTGATAACTGGGTTGAGGGGGGATCCCCGTGTATTAGGGGAAACTGATTTAGGTCAGCAGGTGATCAAATTAAGTCAGACAATGCAGAACATATACACATGGGAGAGCGAGCATATACCCTATTTTCTGTTCCCACCCCTACACACGTACTATCCAGGATACTCAGTATGGGTTAACCAATGGAAGATAGGAGCTAAATGGAGTTTTTTTTTATGTTGTCTTGTTATCCACTCCTACAGCAGTGAAAGTGGCCGAGGTGGTGCCGTGGATACACCACTCCCGACTGAAACCAGCAGCAGAGGTTACGGACAAGGCATGGAAAGTGATAGCCAGTGAATCCGATCCGCTGAAGCTACGTTTCCACCGTATCCAAGCAGCTGCACAGACCGGAGAGGAGGGAGATCCAAGTCTAGTTGACCACCGGCTCCCCAAACTCCAGTCTTTGTGCCTGTTGGCAGTACCAAAGGATCCTGATATGTATTGGGATTATTGTTTTCTTTTTGACTTTATTGACAATTCTTGCTGGACTATTTTTTCCAATCCAGCTCCCTAAGGGAGTGAGGTCAGCCCCTATTGGGTTGACACCAGAACATGACATGACTGTCCCATCGGTACAGGACAGACGGAAGCGGGAGCTGACAAGGCCAGAAGATAATTTGTTTATTAAATTTACGTATGCGTATGTAAAGAAGTCAGGATATGAATCCTGTTGGGTGTGTAATAAATTAAACCAAGGGTCATCAGTTATTCCCACCTTAGCTGTACCTCTTAATTTGTCTGACTACCCTGTGAATAAAAGTATAGTGGCCCCTAGTGTACTTAAACTGACTAAGAGTCTAGATATGCCAAAGACAAACCACACTATTCGCATTACAAATGTGGCCTATTTCCCTCTCTGGTGTTTTAAACTAGAGAAGATCCAGGTTCCACCTAATTCAATGTGTAAAGAATCTTTGTTCAACGCAACACTAGATATATCTGACCCAGAAGCACTAGGAGATAGTCTTCAAGTAATGGTAAAAACGATTGATAATTACAAACAGACTAATGATAAAAGTCCAAAGGCCCTTGCATACACCCACAAGTCACTATCCTTAATTTTCTCCCACCTTGGCTCAGAACCATTTTTATCTGATGCCAGGGGATGGCATACATATTTGTTGTGGAACTCTATGCCACCTTTGGATTAATACTGAAATAAAAACTTGGTGTTATTTGGCCTGGGTGGTTCCCCTGCAGCGTATCCAAGAGGACACCATAGACCTAGGAATACCACATCCGATATTTTCTAAAATTTACTAAACGAGTATTTTTTTCCAAGGGTGATATGGTTTGGTCTTGGTTTCTTTTTTCCTTCCACAGGATGGAGCATTGAAATGATGAAAAGATTTAATAAATATGTTGTTCTGATGGATCAAAATGTAAATATTACCAGCACTGATGTTTAGTTGTTAAATGTTGAATTAAGAGAGATTTGTAGAACCCTCGAACCAAAGAAGCAATCCCTAGAGCAAAACCTGACGAAGGTTTACTCAAGCTTAAATCCCCGGAAGAATACAAAGCTTTAATGGTTTAGTTAGTTGGCTGGGAGGGGTCATTGTAGACTCTCCGCCAAGAGGAGGAAATGAGATAGCAATTCCTGGGATTTAATTTAGAACTATACTCATCTAGTGATCTGCCATTTTGATGTTCATCCAATTCGTGTTTTAAAAATACACTTGCTGTCCTTGAGTGTTCTTGAGATTCTATTTTCAGTCTGCATGCTTAAAAGAATTCAGTTAGTCAGCAAAACTGAGAAGGAAGTGCTAACCATTGCAGAACTATGAAGACAGCTGGAAACCTAAAAGGAGAATGAAGGGGAAAGATGACATCGTGTGTAAAATTAGGTCCTAACTCAGACATATAGTAACTGTCACATGACAATCTGGGTATGTTGGGAGGAGAGCAGGGGAGGAAAACTGTATTTTTGGAACATTGTATAAAAGCAGCTGAGTCTGATGTTCTCGCCACTCAAGCTTTTGAACAGATAAGATCTGTTTCTTGAGTCCAGCAGGTGCCAGCTGAATAAACGCCATTTTCTTTTGAAACAAAGGCCTCCGTCTGCTTTCCTTTGTCGAACCATCACCCACTATTTCCCAGTCAGCTGGCTATAACAATTCTGCTTCCAGAATTCTCAGAGACCTAAGCCATGAATGTCTCCAAGTTATGGATGAAGTATTCAGTAGCAGACCTGACCTTAAAGACATACCCCTAGACAAATATGACATGCAACTGCCTCCTGGAAGAATCCATCCCCTGTTATGGACTACCACTTGAGATTGGGTCAGACAATGGCCCAGCCTTCATCCAAGCCTGTCTGCAACAACTGGCGCGTCTGCTGGGCATCACATGGAAACTGCATACTGCCTACAGACCTCAAAGTTCCAGAAAAGTGGAACGCATGAACAGAACTTTAAAGACTTTGGGCCACATTACATTCTTGTTGCTAACGTTAGCGCTCACCTGAGTGAGCACTAACTTTAGCAGCGGTATCTACTGCATATTACAATCCAAACGCAAACGGGTTAAGTAACCCATTTGTGTTTGGTATCTTGCGCTTTTCAACGCAAGGTTACTGTACTTTGCGCTCCCTATGCTTAACATGGGTAGCGCAAAGTGTTAATCAGCATTAAGATTACAAAGTCCAAACGCTGATTAACGTCCGGCTCTGGTTAGCAGAAAGTTAACCAGAGCCAGGACTTGGTGTTAACGGATTCCGCTTCTGCAGAATCCGTTAACACCAGCCTTAAAAAAATTAAAAAATAATCTGATAGTCCCGCGGCTGTGACTGCGGCTCTGACTGCCTCCTCCATCCGGTGGGAGCAGGGAAAGACTGGGGGAAAAAGTCCTCCCAGTCTCTCCTTGCGTATCACTACATTGACCGGCCAGATCTCGCGAGATGAGATCCGGCAGGTCATGTGACCTCCAGCGTCTAGCTCAATGGCATCGAGTGGATACTCGTGGCTGCGCTCAGCGAAGCCGCAAGCATCGCGGGTTCGTAGCATCCGCTAACAATGCAGGTAGCATATTTTGCACCTGCATTGTAATCCTCCGTTAAAAATGGGGCGGTAGGGAGAAAATTGCGGGCACAGTTTTTTCTCCCTACCGTCCCCCTTTTAACACAGGGATTGTAATATAGTCCCTTGATGGCCAAAATGTGCCAAGAGACACTGAAGTGGCTGGATGTGCTGCCGATAGTCCTCCTGCATATTAGATGCAGCCCAACCCCACTTTTGAAATTGAGTCCGTATGCCCCATTGATAAGTGGGATAAGGGGTGACCTTCGGGGAAACTAGTTTACACGAACAGGTATTACTGCTAGGTCAGGCAATACAACAGTTAAACACTTTGGTCAGTGATAATTTACCTCCTTTCCTGTATCCGCCCCTACATAAGTACTGCCCAAGTTAGTCAGTTTGGGTTAAAGAATGGAAGGTTAATCTGTTAGGCCCAAAGTGGAAGAGTACCGACAACTCTTGGCGCGTACCGGCACCTCTTGTTATGTCACTGCTCCCCGGTAGTCAGCGGAGGTGCCCCATGCCCAGCCAGCTGCTCGCAGAGACTGCGGAGTGCTAACCTGTCAGCGGCACGCATCTCTCCCTCTGCCGGTACGTCCCCGACATGCCTGCAAGTCGTGGCCCCACTGATTAGGTCACGCGGCAGCCACGTGACCTAATTAGCGGGGCTGACATCTGGCAGGCATTGGGGGCGGTGCCGGCAGAGGGGAAGGAGCGTGGCACTGACAGGTTAGCACTCCGCAATCTCTGCGAGCAGCTGGCTGGGCATGGGGCACCTTCGCTGACTACCAGGGAGCAGTGGTGTAACAACTGGGTGGCAGTGCAGGTGTTCTGGCTCCAGCCAGGGGCAGATCTGGGGGGGGGCAATTGCCCCACTGAGAAAATCGCCGCTGCCGGCGTTCTCTTTCCCTGCGAGGCGAGCGGCTGCTCGCCTCATGGGGAAAGAGAATGCCGGCGGAGCCTGGGGATTGAGGAGGTGAGAGTTGGGGCAAATATACCCATGTTTTGAGCTGGGTCAAATATACCCATGTTGTGAGCTGGGGCAAATATATACATGTTGTGAGCTGGGGGCAAACATACCCATGTTGTGAGCTGGTGGGAAAATATACCCATGTTGTGAGCTGGGGCAAATATATCCATGTTGCGAGCTGGGGGTCAAATATATCCATGTTGTGAGCTGGGGCAAATATACCCATGTTGTGAGCTGGGGCAAATATACCCATGTTGTGAGCTGGGGGGCAAACATACCCATGTTGTGAGCTGTGGGGGCAAATATATCTATGTTGTGAGCCGGGGGCAAATATATCCATGTTGTGAGCTGGGGCGGCAAATATACCCATGTTGTGAGCTGGTGGGCAAATATATCCATGTTGTGAGCTGGGGGTCAAATAAATCCATGTTGTGAGCTGGGGGCAAATATACCCATGTTGTGATATGGGGGGCAAATATAGAAACATAGAAACATAGAAAAAATGTCGGCAGATAAGAACCTTTCGGCCCATCTAGTCTACCCAATTACATGGATACTTAACCTGGATTTATCTTTTGTTTAGGATAGCCTTATGCCTATCCCATGCTTGCTTAAATTCAATTACTGTTTTGGCCTCTACCACTTCTACTGGAAGACTGTTCCATGTATCCACCACCCTCTCAGTAAAATAATGCTTCCTGATGTTACTTTTAAACCTTTGCCCCTCTAATCTAAGACTATGTCCTCTTGTTTTGCTATTTTGTTTCCTTTTAAATATACTCCCTTCCTCTACCTTGTGGATTCCCTTTACGTATTTAAATGTTTCTATCATATCTCCTCTGTCTCGTCTTTTTTCCAAGCTGTACATGTTAAGATCATTAAGCCTTTCCTGGTAACTTTTCTCCTTCAAGCCGTACACCATTTTAGTAGCCCTTCTCTGAACTCTCTCTAAGATGTCTATATCCTTCTGGAGATACGGTCTCCAGTACTGCACACAGTACTCCAAGTGAGGTCTCACCAGTGCTCTGTACAGTGGCATGAGCACTTCCCTTTTCCTACTGCTAATACCTCTCCCTACACAACCAAGCATTCTGCTAGCATTTCCTGCTGCTCTATTACATTGACTACTTACCCTTAGATCCTCTGAAATGACCCCTAAATCCCTTTCCTCAGATGTTGAGGTTAGGACTGTATCAAATATTCTATATTCAGCCCTTGGGTTTTTACGTCCCAGGTGCATTATCTTGCACTTATCCACATTAAAACTCAATTGCCACAACTCCGACCATTTTTTTAGTTTACCTAAATCATTTGTCATTTGGCTGATCCCTCCAGGAACGTCAACCCTGTTGCAAATCTTTGTGTCATCAGCAAAAAGACATACTTTTCCATTAATACCTTCTGCAATATCACTAATAAAAATATTAAAGAGAATGGGTCCAAGTACTGACCCCTGAGGTACCCCACTGGTAACAAGACCTTGTGCCGAATAAACTCCATTTACCACAACCCTCTGTTGTCTGTCACTCAGCCACTGCCTAATCCAGTCAACTATATTGGAATCTAAACTCAAAGATTGCAATTTATTGATAAGCCTTCTATGCGGAACAGTATCAAAAGCCTTACTGAAATCTAAATAAGCAATGTCTACTGCACCACCTGTGTCTATTATTTTTGTTACCTGTCACGGAAGGGACATAGGGGCTCGGCGCAGCGAGACCCAGGACTCAAACCCAAGACATTTTTAAAAGGACCTTGTTTTCCTTTGAACGTTTGCAGTGTGCGTTTCAATGTATGAACAGTTTATTTTCCTTGCTAGATGTGGTTTTACTTGATGTGCTGTATTAAGATGTACCCTGTGTGATTTTAAATATACTTTACAACGTTTGGTTTTAGTTTAATTTAGTTTAGTGAAATGACATAGCTTTGGTTTTAAAACATGCTTATATTCCTGTAGGTAAATGTGGGTTTCTGTAGCCAGTAAACAAGTTTTGCTGCTGTGTAATTTATGCGTCAGGGATTTTCCCCATTATCTAGGTACATGTTTAATTTAAGGGATCTCTGATAGTGTGTGTTTAATCTGATGTGCTGGAACAATGGGTATACAAATGTTGTGTGCGCTGAAGGCTAAGAGAATGTGAAGAATGTTGATTGTAAATAACTGACATAATCTAATTAGATGGGTGTGCTAGTAATTAGTATGGGTATGCAAATTGTGACTGTTATACTTCAGCATAAATAGTGGCGTTGTTCATTAAAAGAGTCAGTTCATCTGAGTGTTTGAAACATACAGCTCCGTCTGGTGTTGTCATTTCACGTCGGCTACATATCACCACCACCCAGGAACGGGTCACCCTAACTCCGCAGCAGAACATCGATTCGCCGCGCCGTTGCGCCACCTTGAATCGGTAGCTTGGGATACCGCAACCTCCCCGAATCGGGACCTCGGCTGAGTGCCGTGCCTGCATCTGCAAGGAGACTCTACCGAACCGCGATTCGCCACGCAGACCGTCTCCAGCCCTTCAATGGTCAGTAGATCCGCTGCTCGAGACGCCGAGTGCCGTGCCACTCGGTAGTCGGGCGGATTTCCACCGTGGGTGCCCCATCTACTCTCCAGATCTCCACCGCCACGTGGTCTTCTACCCAAGCCGCTCGAGACGCCGGGTGCCGTGCCACTTGGTAGTCGGGCTTGGCAACACCAACGAGGGGGTCAGATAGAGCAGGACCGCAGGCGGATACGCCCATTCCGTCATATTACCCAATCAAAAAAATCAATAAGATTAGTTTGGCATGATCTCCCTGAGGTAAACCCATGTTGTTTCTGATCCTGTAATCTATGTGTTTTTAGATGTTCAACAATCCTTTCCTTTAACATGGTTTCCATTAATTTCCCCACTACTGACGTAAGACTAACTGGCCTATAGTTCCCCGATTCCTCCCTACTACCCTTCTTGTAAATGGGCACAACATTTGCTAATTTCCAGTCTTCTGGGACGACTCCCGTTAACAAGGATTGGTTAAATAAATCTGTTAATGGTTTTGCTATTACATCACTGAGCTCTTTTAATAATTTAGGGTGGATCCCATCAGGCCCCATTGACTTATTTGTCTTTACTTTAGACAGCTGCTGTAGAACCTCCTCCTCTGTAAACTGATATGTAAATGTCTCTTTAGTGTTCTCTCCTAACTGAGGTCCCTTTCCTTCCTTTTCTTCTGCAAAGACTGAACAAAAATATTCATTGAGGCAGTCAGCGAGACCTTTATCCTCTTCTACATACCTTCCTTCCTTTGTTTTTAATCTAACTAATCCTTGTTTTACTTTTCTTTTCTCGTTTATATATCTAAAAAATGTTTTGTCCCCCTTTTTTACTGACTGAGCTATTTTCTCTTCTGCGTGTGCTTTGGAAGCTCTTATAAATTGCTTTGCCTCTTTCTGCCCATGTTGTGAGCTGGGGGGCAAATATACCCATGTTGTGAGCTGGTGGCAAATATACCCATGTTGTGAGCTGGGGGGCAAACATACCCATGTTGTGAGCTGGGGGGCAAATATACCCATGTTGTGAGCTGGGGCAAATATATCCATGTTGTGAGCTTGGGGGCAAATATATCCATGTTGTGAGCTGGGGCAAATATACCCATGTTGTGAGCTGCGGGCAAATATACTCATGTGGTGAGCTGGGGGTAAATATACCCATGTTGTGAGCTGGGGAAAATATACCCATGTTGTGAGCTGGGGAGCAAATATACCCATGTTGTGAGCTGGGGGCAAATATATCCATGTTGTGAGCTAGGGTCAAATATATCCAAGTTGTGAGCTGGGGCAAATATACCCATGTTGTGAGCTGGGGCAAATATATCCATGTTGTGAGCTAGGGCAAAAATATCCATGTTGTGAGCTGGGGGGGCAAATATACCCATGTTGTGAGCTGGTGGGCAAATATATCCATGTTGTGAGCTGGGGGGGCAAATATACCCAGGTTGTGAGCTGGGGGGCAAACATACCCATGTTGTGAGCTGGGGCAAAGATATCCATGTTGTGAGCTGGGGGGCAAATATATCCATGTTGTGTGCTGGGGGTCAAATATGCTTATGTTGTGAGCTGGGGCAAATATATCCATGTTGTGAGCCGGGGGGGCAAATATATCCATATTGTGAGCTATGAGGAAAATATACCCATATTGTGAGCTGGGGGGCAAATATACCCATGTTGTGACCTGGGGGTTCAAATATATCCATGTTGTGAGCTGGGGTCAAATATACCCATTTTGTGAGCTGGGAAAATATATCCATGTTGTGAGCTGGGGAAAATATACCCATGTTGTGAGCTGGGGGGCAAATATACCCATGTTGTGAGCTGGGGGCAAATATATAAATGTTGTGAGCTGGGGTCAAATATATCCAAGATGTGAGCTGGGGCAAATATACCCATGTTGTGAGCTGGGGCAAATATACCCATGTTGTGAGCTGGTGGCAAAAATACCCATGTTGTGAGCTGGGGGCAAACATACCCATGTTGTGAGCTGGGGCAAATATACCCATGTTATGAGCTGGGGCAAATATATCCATGTTGTGAGCCGGGGCAAAAATATCCATGTTGTGAGATGGGGGGGGCAAATATACCCATGTTGTGAGCTGGTGGGCAAATATATCCATGTTGAGAGCTGGGGGGGGGGGCAAATATACCCAGGTTGTGAGCTGGGGGGCAAACATACCCATGTTGTGAGCTGGGTGGCAAATATACCCATGTTCTGAGCTGGGGCAAAGATATCCATGTTGTGAGCTGGGGCAGAAAATATTTCCATGTTGTGAGCTGGGGGGCAAATATACCCATGTTGTGAGCTGGTTGGAAAATATATCCATGTTGTGAGCTTGGGGGCAAATATATCCATGTTGTGAGCTGGGGCAAATATACCCATTTTGTGATCTGGGGGGACAAATATACCCATGTTGTGAGCTGGGGGCAAATATACTCATGTTGTGAGCTGGGGAAAATATACCCATGTTGTGAGCTGGGGGGCAAATATACCCATGTTGTGAGCTGGGGGGCAAATATATCCATGTTGTGAGCTGGGGGGCAAATATAACCATGTTGTGAGCTGGGGTCAAATATATCCATGTTGTGAGCTGGGGAAAATATACCCATGTTGTGAGCTGGGGAAAATATACCCATGTTGTGAGCTGGTGGTAAATATACGCATGTTGTGAGCCGGGGGCAAATATATCCATGTTGTGAGCTGGGGGGCAAATATACCCATGTTGTGAGCTGGTGGGCAAATATATCCATGTTGTGAGCTGGGGGCAAATATACCCATGTTGAGACCTGGGGGAGGCAAATATACCCATGTTGTGAGCTGGTGGGCAAATATACCCATGTTGTGAGCTGGGGGTCAAATAAATCCATGTTGTGAGCTGGGGGCAAATATACCCATGTTGTGAGCTGGTGGCAAATGTACCCATGTTGTGAGTTGGGGGGCAAACATACCCATGTTGTGAGCTGGGGGGCAAATATACCCATGTTGTGAGCAGGGGCAAATATATCCATGTTGTGAGCCGGGGGGGAAAATATACCCATGTTGTGAGCTGGGGGGCAAATATACCCATGTTGTGAGCTGGTGGGCAAATATATCCATGTTGTGAGCTGGGGCAAATATACCCATTTTGTGATCTGGGGGGCAAATATACCCATGTTGTGAGCTGGGGGCAAATATACTCATGCGGTGAGCTGGGGGGTAAATATATCCATGCTGTGAGCTGGGGAAAATATACCCATGTTGTGAGCTGGGGGGCAAATATAC
Source organism: Leptobrachium leishanense (assembly GCA_009667805.1). Lineage (NCBI taxonomy): Eukaryota > Metazoa > Chordata > Amphibia > Anura > Megophryidae > Leptobrachium > Leptobrachium leishanense. The sequence goes on from CM019066.1 coordinate 242,862,637, forward strand.
CCATGTTGTGAGCTGGGGGGCAAATATATCCATGTTGTGAGCTGGGGTCAAATATATCCATGTTGTGAGCTGGGGCAAATATACCCATGTTGTGAGCTGGGGAAAATATACCCATGTTGTGAGCTGGTGGCAAATATACCCATGTTGTGAGCTGGGGGGCAAACATACCCATGTTGTGAGCTGGGGGCAAATATACCCATGTTGTGAGCTGGGGGGGCAAATATATCCATGTTGTGAGCCGGGGGCAAATATATCCATGTTGTGAGCTGGGGGGCAAATATACCCATATTGTGAGCTGGTGGGCAAATATATCCATGTTGTGAGCTGGGGGTCAAAAATATCCATGTCGTGAGCTGGGGGGCAAATATACTCATGTGGTGAGCTGGGGGGTAAATATATCCATGTTGTGAGCTGGGGAAAATATACCCATGTTGTGAGCTGGGGGGCAAATATACCCATGTTGTGAGCTGGGGGCAAATATATCCATGTTGTGAGCTGGGGTCAAATATATCCATGTTGTGAGCTGGGGCAAATATACCCATGTTGTGAGCTGGGGAAAATATACCCATGTTGTGAGCTGGTGGCAAATATACCCATGTTGTGAGCTGGGGGGCAAACATACCCATGTTGTGAGCTGGGGGCAAATATACCCATGTTGTGAGCTGGGGGGGCAAATATATCCATGTTGTGAGCTGAGGGCAAATATATCCATGTTGTGAGCTGAGGGCAAATATATCCATGTTGTGAGCTGGGGGGCAAATATATCCATGTTGTGTGCTGGGGGTCAAATATGCTTATGTTGTGAGCCGGGGGCAAATAAACCCATGTGGTGAGCTGGGGGGCAAATATATCCATGTTGTGAGCTGGGGGGCAAATATATCCATGTTGTGAGTTGGGGCAAATATACCCATGTTGTTAGTTGGGGGGCAAATATACCCATGTTGTGAGCTGGGGGGGCAAATATACCCAGGTTGTGAGCTGGGGGGCAAACATACCCATGTTGTGAGCTGGGTGGCAAATATACCCATGTTCTGAGCTGGGGCAAAGATATCCATGTTGTGAGCTGGGGCAGAAAATATTTCCATGTTGTGAGCTGGGGGGCAAATATACCCATGTTGTGAGCTGGTTGGAAAATATATCCATGTTGTGAGCTTGGGGGCAAATATATCCATGTTGTGAGCTGGGGCAAATATACCCATTTTGTGATCTGGGGGGACAAATATACCCATGTTGTGAGCTGGGGAAAATATACCCATGTTGTGAGCTGGGGGGCAAATATACCCATGTTGTGAGCTGGGGGGCAAATATATCCATGTTGTGAGCTGGGGTCAAATATATCCATGTTGTGAGCTGGGGAAAATATACCCATGTTGTGAGCTGGGGAAAATATACCCATGTTGTGAGCTGGTGGTAAATATACGCATGTTGTGAGCCGGGGGCAAATATATCCATGTTGTGAGCTGGGGGGCAAATATACCCATGTTGTGAGCTGGTGGGCAAATATATCCATGTTGTGAGCTGGGGGCAAATATACCCATGTTGAGACCTGGGGGAGGCAAATATACCCATGTTGTGAGCTGGTGGGCAAATATACCCATGTTGTGAGCTGGGGGGCAAATATATCCATGTTGTGAGCTGAGGGCAAATATATCCATGTTGTGAGCTGAGGGCAAATATATCCATGTTGTGAGCTGGGGGGGCAAATATATCCATGTTGTGTGCTGGGGGTCAAATATGCTTATGTTGTGAGCCGGGGGCAAATAAACCATGTGGTGAGCTGGGGGGCAAATATATCCATGTTGTGAGCTGGGGGGCAAATATATCCATGTTGTGAGTTGGGGCAAATATACCCATGTTGTTAGTTGGGGGGCAAATATACCCATGTTGTGAGCTGGGGGGCAATATACCCAGGTTGTGAGCTGGGGGGGCAAACATACCATGTTGTGAGCTGGGTGGCAAATATACCCATGTTCTGAGCTGGGGCAAAGATATCCATGTTGTGAGCTGGGGCAGAAAATATTTCCATGTTGTGAGCTGGGGGGCAAATATACCCATGTTGTGAGCTGGTTGGAAAATATATCCATGTTGTGAGCTTGGGGGCAAATATATCCATGTTGTGAGCTGGGGCAAATATACCCATTTTGTGATCTGGGGGGACAAATATACCCATGTTGTGAGCTGGGGAAAATATACCCATGTTGTGAGCTGGGGGGCAAATATACCCATGTTGTGAGCTGGGGGGCAAATATATCCATGTTGTGAGCTGGGGTCAAATATATCCATGTTGTGAGCTGGGGAAAATATACCCATGTTGTGAGCTGGGGAAAATATACCCATGTTGTGAGCTGGTGGTAAATATACGCATGTTGTGAGCCGGGGGCAAATATATCCATGTTGTGAGCTGGGGGGCAAATATACCCATGTTGTGAGCTGGTGGGCAAATATATCCATGTTGTGAGCTGGGGGCAAATATACCCATGTTGAGACCTGGGGGAGGCAAATATACCCATGTTGTGAGCTGGTGGGCAAATATATCCATGTTGTGAGCTGGGGGTCAAATAAATCCATGTTGTGAGCTGGGGGCAAATATACCCATGTTGTGAGCTGGTGGCAAATGTACCCATCTTGTGAGTTGGGGGCAAACATACCCATGTTGTGAGCTGGGGGGCAAATATACCATGTTGTGAGCAGGGGCAAATATATCCATGTTGTGAGCCGGGGGGGAAAATATATCCATGTTGTGAGCTGGGGGGCAAATATACCCATGTTGTGAGCTGGTGGGCAAATATATCCATGTTGTGAGCTGGGGCAAATATACCCATTTTGTGATCTGGGGGGCAAATATACCCATGTTGTGAGCTGGGGCAAATATACTCATGCGGTGAGCTGGGGGGCAAACATACCCATGTTGTGAGCTGGGGGCAAATATACCCATGTTGTGAGCTGGGGGGGCAAATATATCCATGTTGTGAGCCGGGGGCAAATATATCCATGTTGTGAGCTGGGGGGCAAATATACCCATATTGTGAGCTGGTGGGCAAATATATCCATGTTGTGAGCCGGGGGCAAATATATCCATGTTGTGAGCTGGGGGGCAAATATACCCATATTGTGAGCTGGTGGGCAAATATACCCATGTTGTGACCTGGGGCAAATATATCCATGTTGTGAGCCGGGGCAAAAATATCCATGTTGTGAGCTGGGGGGGGCAAATATACCCATGTTGTGAGCTGGTGGGCAAATATATCCATGTTGTGAGCTGGGGGGGGCAAATATACCCAGGTTGTGAGCTGGGGGGCAAACATACCCATGTTGTGAGCTGGGTGGCAAATATACCCATGTTCTGAGCTGGGGCAAAGATATCCATGTTGTGAGCTGGGGCAGAAAATATTTCCATGTTGTGAGCTGGGGGGCAAATATACCCATGTTGTGAGCTGGTGGGCAAATATATCCATGTTGTGAGCTTGGGGGCAAATATATCCATGTTGTGAGCTGGGGCAAATATACCCATTTTGTGATCTGGGGGGACAAATATACCCATGTTGTGAGCTGGGGGCAAATATACTCATGTTGTGAGCTGGGGAAAATATACCCATGTTGTGAGCTGGGGGCAAATATACCCATGTTGTGAGCTGGGGCAAATATATCCATGTTGTGAGCTGGGGAGCAAATATAACCATGTTGTGAGCTGGGGTCAAATATATCCATGTTGTGAGCTGGGGAAAATATACCCATGTTGTGAGCTGGGGAAAATATACCCATGTTGTGAGCTGGTGGTAAATATACCCATGTTGTGAGCCGGGGGCAAATATATCCATGTTGTGAGCTGGGGGGCAAATATACCCATGTTGTGAGCTGGTGGGCAAATATATCCATGTTGTGAGCTGGGGGCAAATATACCCATGTTGTGAGCTGGGGGTCAAATAAATCCATGTTGTGAGCTGGGGGCAAATATACCCATGTTGTGAGCTGGGGGGGCAAATATACCCATGTTGTGAGCTGGGGGTCAAATATATCCATGTTGTGAGCTGGGGAAAATATACCCATGTTGTGAGCTGGGGAAAATATACCCATGTTGTGAGCTGGTGGTAAATATACCCATGTTGTGAGCCGGGGGCAAATATATCCATGTTGTGAGCTGGGGGGCAAATATACCCATGTTGTGAGCTGGTGGGCAAATATATCCATGTTGTGAGCTGGGGGCAAATATACCCATGTTGTGAGCTGGGGGTCAAATAAATCCATGTTGTGAGCTGGGGGCAAATATACCCATGTTGTGAGCTGGGGGGGCAAATATACCCATGTTGTGAGCTGGGGGTCAAATATATCCATGTTGTGAGCTGGGGAAAATATACCCATGTTGTGAGCTGGGGAAAATATACCCATGTTGTGAGCTGGTGGTAAATATACCCATGTTGTGAGCCGGGGGCAAATATATCCATGTTGTGAGCTGGGGGGCAAATATACCCATGTTGTGAGCTGGTGGGCAAATATATCCATGTTGTGAGCTGGGGGCAAATATACCCATGTTGTGAGCTGGGGGTCAAATAAATCCATGTTGTGAGCTGGGGGCAAATATACCCATGTTGTGAGCTGGTGGGCAAATATATCCATGTTGTGAGCTGGGGGTCAAATAAATCCATGTTGTGAGCTGGGGGCAAATATACCCATGTTGTGAGCTGGGGGGGCAAATATACCCATGTTGTGAGCTGGTGGCAAATGTACCCATGTTGTGAGTTGGGGGGCAAACATACCCATGTTGTGAGCTGGGGGGCAAATATACCCATGTTGTGAGCAGGGGCAAATATATCCATGTTGTGAGCCGGGGGGGAAAATATATCCATGTTGTGAGCTGGGGGGCAAATATACCCATGTTGTGAGCTGGTGGGCAAATATATCCATGTTGTGAGCTGGGGCAAATATACCCATTTTGTGATCTGGGGGGCAAATATACCCATGTTGTGAGCTGGGGGGCAAATATACCCATGTTGTGAGCTGGGGGGCAAATATACCATGTTGTGAGCTGGGGTCAAATATATCCATGTTGTGAGCTGGGGCAAATATACCCATGTTGTGAGCTGGGGAAAATATACCCATGTTGTGAGCTGGTGGCAAATATACCCATGTTGTGAGCTGGGGGGGCAAACATACCCATGTTGTGAGCTGGGGCAAATATACCATGTTGTGAGCTGTGGGGAAAATATATCCATGTTGTGAGCCGGGGGCAAATATATCCATGCTGTGAGCTGGGGGGCAAATATACCCATATTGTGAGCTGGTGGGCAAATATATCCATGTTGTGAGCTGGGGGTCAAAAATATCCATGTCGTGAGCTGGGGGGCAAATATACTCATGTGGTGAGCTGGGGGTAAATATATCCATGTTGTGAGCTGGGGAAAATATACCCATGTTGTGAGCTGGGGGGCAAATATACCCATGTTGTGAGCTGGGGGCAAATATATCCATGTTGTGAGCTGGGGTCAAATATATCCATGTTGTGAGCTGGGGCAAATATACCCATGTTGTGAGCTGGGGAAAATATACCCATGTTGTGAGCTGGTGGCAAATATACCCATGTTGTGAGCTGGGGGGGCAAACATACCCATGTTGTGAGCTGGGGGCAAATATACCCATGTTGTGAGCTGGGGGGCAAATATATCCATGTTGTGAGCTGAGGGCAAATATATCCATGTTGTGAGCTGAGGGCAAATATATCCATGTGTGAGCTGGGGGGCAAATATATCCATGTTGTGTGCTGGGGGTCAAATATGCTTATGTTGTGAGCCGGGGGCAAATAAACCCATGTGGTGAGCTGGGGGGCAAATATATCCATGTTGTGAGCTGGGGGGCAAATATATCCATGTTGTGAGTTGGGGCAAATATACCCATGTTGTTAGTTGGGGGGCAAATATACCCATGTTGTGAGCTGTGGGGAAAATATATCCATGTTGTGAGCTGGGGGGAAAATATATCCATGTTGTGAGCTGGGGCAAATATACCCATGTTGTGAGCTGGGGGGAGGCAAATATACCCATGTTGTGAGCTGGGGCAAATATACCCATGTTGTGAGCTGGGGCAAATATATCCATGTTGTGAGCCGGGGGGGCAAATATATCCATATTGTGAGCTATGAGGAAAATATACCCATATTGTGAGCTGGGGGGCAAATATACCCATGTTGTGACCTGGGGGTTCAAATATATCCATGTTGTGAGCTGGGGTCAAATATACCCATTTTGTGAGCTGGTGGCAAATATACCCATGTTGTGAGCTGGGGGGCAAATATACCCATGTTGTGAGCGGGGGGGCAAATATATCCATGTTGTGAGCCGGGGGCAAATATATCCATGTTGTGAGCTATGGGGGCACATATACCCATGTTGTGAGCTGGGGGTCAAATATATCCATGTTGTGAGCTGGGGGCAAATATACCCATGTTGTGAGCTGGGGGAGGCAAATATACCCATGTTGTGAGCTGGGGGGCAAATATACCCATGTTGTGAGCTGGGGCAAATATATCCATGTTGTGAGCCGGGGTGCAAATATATCCACGTTGTGAGCTCGGGGGCAAATATACCCATGTTGTGAGCTGGGGGAGGCAAATATACCCATGTTGTGAGCTGGGGGGCAAATATACCCATGTTGTGAGCTGGGGCAAATATATCCATGTTGTGAGCCGGGGGGGCAAATATATCCATATTGTGAGCTATGGGGAAAATATACCCATATTGTGAGCTGGGGGGCAAATATACCCATGTTGTGACCTGGGGGTTCAAATATATCCATGTTGTGAGCTGGGGTCAAATATACCCATTTTGTGAGCTGGTGGCAAATATACCCATGTTGTGAGCTGGGGGGCAAATATACCCATGTTGTGAGCGGGGGGGCAAATATATCCATGTGAGCCGGGGGCAAATATATCCATGTTGTGAGCTGGGGGGCAAATATACCCATGTTGTGAGCTGGGGGTCAAATATATCCCTGTTGTGAGCTGGGGGCAAATATACCCATGTTGTGAGCTGGGGGGAGGCAAATATACCCATGTTGTGAGCTGGGGGGCAAATATACCCATGTTGTGAGCTGGGGCAAATATATCCATGTTGTGAGCCGGGGTGCAAATATATCCACGTTGTGAGCTCGGGGGCAAATATACCCATGTTGAGAGCTGGTGGGCAAATATATCCATGTTGTGAGCTTGGGGCAAATATATCCATGTTGTGAGCTGGGGCAAATATACCCATTTTGTGATCTGGGGGGGCAAATATACCCATGTTGTGAGCTGGGGCAAATATACTCATGTGGTGAGCTGGAGGGTAAATATATCCATGTTGTGAGCTGGGGGGCAAATATACCCATGTTGTTAGCTGGGGGCAAATATATCCATGTTGTGAGCCGGAGGGGGCAAATATATCCATGTTGTGAGCTGGGGGGGCAAATATACCCATTTTGTGATCTGGGGGCAAATATACCCATGTTGTGAGCTGGGGGAAAATATACTCATGTGGTGAGCTGGGGGGCAAATATATCCATGTTGTGAGCTGAGGGCAAATATTTCCATGTTGTGAGCTGGGGGTTAAATATATCCATGTTGTGTGCTGGGGGTCAAATATGCTTATGTTGTGAGCCGGGGCAAATAAACCCATGTGGTGAGCTGGGGGGCAAATATATCCATGTTGTGAGCTGGGGGAAAATATATCCATGTTGTGAGCTGGGGCAAATATACCCATGTTGTTAGTTGGGGGGCAAATATACCCATGTTGTGAGCTGGGGGGAAAATATATCCATGTTGTGAGCTGGGGGGCAAATATATCCATGTTGTGAGCTGGGGCAAATATACCCATGTTGTTAGTTGGGGGCAAATATACCCATCTTGTGAGCTGGGGGCCAAATATACCCATTTTGTGAGCTGATGGGGCAAATATATCCATGTTGTGGGCTGGGGGGAAAATATACCCATGTTGTGAGCTGGGGCAAATATTGTGGGGAATAAATTGATATTGGGGAAGAAATTAATTATGGGTGAGAAATTAATTGATATCGGGGGAGAAATTTATTGATATTGGGGAATTAATTGATATGGGGAGAAATTGATATTGGGGGAATAAATTGTTATGCTGGGGGAGAAATTAATTAATTGGTATGCTGGGGGAATTTAATTGATATGCGTTGGCGTAGGTGTTGAATAAATTGATATTGGTACATTACTGTGAGTTTTATTACTGTGGAGCTCTGACACCCTCATACACACTGCACATTACTGTGGAGCTCTGACACCCTCATACACACTGCACATTACTGTGGAGCTCTGACACCCTCATACACACTGCACATTACTGTGAGTTTTAGTGCTACATACCCCCGGGGTGATATATGGCTATGTTTGTGAATGTATGGCATGGCTGCAATGCATGTATTTGTCTTTAAACAGGCTGCTGTGTGTAAAAGTCTGCATCAGTGTACTTGTCGCAGTCCGGCGTTGCCCTCTTGCCCTGCACCCAAAAGGCTATTATTGCTCCTAGAATCGCCACATTATCTGCTGCCTGTACTTCACAAAGTAAGAATGACTTGTAAAATTGCCTCTGTCCTTAAAGGGTTAATAAAGGAGTATTTATTCCGACACGAAAAATAGTCATAATATCACCGTTTTTCCCTGGCCGCGAGAATACCCCCACCTATTTTTTCAGAAAAAAAGCACTGGATACGTCACATGACCCAGTAGCTGCTATGTAGTTGGAGATACAGTGGTCCAAATACCCATCGATGCTGACATTGTTATCCTTTCTCTGGGCCTATTCTGGGGCATGGGCCTGGAGCTGCTGCTCCATCAGCCCCTATGTTAATCCGGCCTTGGCTAACCCGAAGAAAGCAGGATGTAGTCTCAGAACAGGTTCCAAGAAATAATTTATTGATCAAGTACGCTTACACCCAGAAATCTAGTTTTGAAACTCGTTGGGTATGTAGTAAACTACACCCAGACACCATCACCGGATTACCAGTCACTGATGCTGTAGTCCCTACTAGGTCCAGAGGAGCACCACGGACCTGGTACTATTGACTTCTTGTTGCAGGAACCGCCCGGTGATACCCTCGCTCTGGACAATGGTCCTTAATGGATTTGGCTAGGAGAGTATGTAAATAAATCACTCTCCGCCAAAAAGGGAGGTAAAGATAGAGCTTGGCCTGTGAACAGCAATTTTGTAACATATGTATCCAGCTATTACTCGGTCTTTAAGATGCTTTTAGAATTTTGCTTTCCTGAAAACTAGACTTCCCAAAATCATAACAAATATGTACCAAGTTTCAAGGACGCATAATTGCATGGTAGCCAAAGAGATAACTGCAAAGCTCACTGCTCAGTTTTACGTAATTTTATCACAGCACAGGACAGTACATGCTGATCTCAAATAATTTTTGTAAATATCTCTCTTTCTCGTTCTGATGGTTCATTAAATCAAGCCGGATTGAACCAGTTAATGAGTGTCTGCGTACGGACGATCAGAATGCGAGGGGACGGGGGAATTGTTGAGGTTGGGACATGTATAAAATATCTATGTTTTCTGTTGTAACGCACTCAGACTTTCTTTGGACACCTGCGTGTGTCTCTGAGTCTAGGTCGACCTAAATAAACACTATTCCTGAACAAGACTGGCATCTGTCTGGTTTCCTCGTCGACTGCAGCTAATCTCTCGGGCCACATTCCGTTACAATACCTTAAAATGGTACTGAGTTAGGGAAATCAAAGCAGTAGAAAGATTTGGGAATAATCATACACTTCAAACTAAGTAACAATGCCCTATGTCAAACAACAGCTACCAAGGCCAGCAAGGTATTGGCATGCATTAACCCCTTAACGACGCGGGGCGTACCATGCCGTCCTGCATCGCGTCGTCTTTAATGCCGCAGGACGGCATAGTATGCCTCGCGGCGTTTGGTCCCTCTGCATGCCGAAAAACGGCCCGCCTCCCTTCCCACAATGCCAATCACCGGCTCGGAGTCTGCCTGACAACCAGGAGGACCCTCCCAGCCGTCGATCGGCATTGTGGGAAGGGAGGCGGGCCGGTTTCCTCGTGGAAATGATCAACTGGCCAATCCAGTGATCTGGCCTGATGTTGCAGAGGTGACAGACTGTCACTTCTGCAACTGTCAGAATGTCTCAGCCAATGATTGCTGCATTGGCTGAGACATTGTCTCTGCCCCTTTCTCCTGTTCCTCATTGCGATCTGAGGAGCGAGAGAGAGAGGCAGAGATCAACGGAGCAGAGCAAAAAACCCTAAAAAAAACTAAAAACCCCAGGCACTGTACCTACTGGCACTGTACCCCCTGGCACTGTACCCCCTGGCACTGTACCTATTGGCACTGTACCTACTGTCACTGTACCCCCTGGCACTGTACCCCCAGGCACTGTACCTACTGGCACTGTACCCCCTGGCACTGTACCTACTGGCACTGTACCCCCTGGCACTGTACCTACTGGCACTTTACCCCCAGGCACTGTACCTACTGGCACTGTACCCCCTGGCACTGTAACCTCAGGCACTGTACCTACTGGCACTGTACCCCCTGGCACTGTACCCTCCTGGCACAGTACCCCCCTGGCAGGCACTATACCCCCCTGGCACAGTACCCCCTGGCTGGCACTGTACCCCCTGGCCTGCAGTGTACCCCCTGGTTGGCACTGTACCCCTGATTGTCAGTGTACCCCTGATTGGCAGTGTACCCCCTGGCAGTGTACCCCGATTGAGAACCCGCATTGGCATACGACCCTTTGGCATTTCTGACTACCCACATTGGCAAGGCATACGACCCCCTGGCATTTCTGACTACCCCCATTGGCATACGACCCCCTGGTATTCCTGACTACCCGCATTGTCATACGACCCCCCTTGGAATATTCTTACCTTGTCTAGATAGATAGAAGTACCGGCCACTACAAGGACCGGGAGGGCTTAGCTTAGGTGTTCTAATATTTTAGCAGTGTACTTGACCCCATCAGTTCCCCGACCTCCCATTTAATTAGTTATAACAAGATCCCCATAAAAATGTCCTCCCGCTTTTATTCCCCAGAAGAGGCATATGAGATCCTGGCCACCTCTGAGAGTGACGCTCTCGCCGACAGTGACACCCTCACAGCCTCTGATATAGAGCCCCGTAGTGAACCCTCCAGTGATGGTGACCCCCCACATCTACTGGGAGGCGCGAAAGCAATTGGGTACCCCAAATATGCCTGCCCCAGAAATACCCCCATTTATAGCGACTCCTGGCATCACAGTAAGGGTAGAGGACTGTGAGCCTGTGAGCTTTTTTAATCTCTTTATGTCTGATGACGTATTCGAGATGGTGGTTGAGCAGACCAACCTGTTTGCCAACCAGTATCTTGATGCGCATCCGGATTCACATCGCCACAGGCGTAACAAGTGGCACCCAACAGATATCATAGAGTTAAAAAAAAATTGGGCTCTAACCCTCGTAATGGGAATAGTGAAGAAGCCAAGTATCCGGTCTTACTGGCACAAAAACCCCATCCTAGCTACACCACTATTCCCAAGGGTTATGAAGAGGGAGAGGTACGAAAATCTCATGCGATTCCTCCATTTTAACGATAACACACTGTGCCCACCAAGAAACGACCCAATGCATGACTGCCTCTATAAAATTCGGCCCCTTATCAGACTTATTTCTGCCAAATTCACTGATAATTATGTTCCCGACCAAAATATATCTGTAGATGAGTCCCTTATGAAATTTAAAGGCAGACTGCTCTTCAAGCAGTACATCCCAAGCAAGCGATCCCGGTATGGTGTCAAGTTTTATAAATTGTGTGAGTCCACAACAGGCTACGCATGGGCGTTTAGAATATACGAAGGGAAAGATAGCCACCTTGACCCCCCCCAGGATGCCCCGATTCTATTGGCACCAGTGGAAAAATTGTGTGGGATCTGGTCTCTCCCCTATTCAACAAGGGCTATCATTTATGGGTCGATAACTATTACACCAGTATCGACCTATTTAAAAATTTATATTGTTTCGAGACCCTTGCGTGTGGCACAGTGCAGAAGAATCGCAGAGGTTTTCCCCAAATCCTGACAGCAGGCAAAAAAAGTAGAGGCTCCTCTTCAGCTCTCCATCAGGAAGAAGTGTTAGCCCTTTGGTTCACCGATAAGAAGGATGTATACATGCTATCTACAGTGCACGACGAAAGTACAGTGCCAGTGTCTGTGAGAGGGAGAACTGAGCCACTGGAAAAGCCGAAGTGCATTGTAGATTACAGCAAGTTTATGGGGGGAGTAGACTTGGCTGATCAATATATACAGCCTTATCTGGTGAACCGAAAGACTAGGGCATGGTACAAGAAGATTGCCATCTATTTGACTAATATTGCAATTTTCAATGCGTATGTGCTCTACAAGAATTCATGCTTGAGATCATATCCAAACTTATCCTAACCCGGCCCCCGTTACATCCGCTTTGGAATCAGGAGATCTCCAAAGACTAAGTGGCAGACACTTTCCTTCCCGAGTCCCTCCCACCCGTTGTACAAAGTCCCCCCAGAAAAAGTGTTGTGTCTGCCGCAAGAAAGGAATCCGAAAGGATTCTAGTTATTATTGCCCTACCTGCCCATCTCTACCTGGCCTCTGCATAACCGAGTGCTTCAAAATTTATCACACAGAGCTAAATTACTAAATCCCTTTTTCTGGTTTGTCCCGATGACCCTTTGCTGCCCGTACCGACTCTTTGGCTTGTTATACTGACTACTCTTTGTTTGCTGCCTGTACCGACTCATTGGCTTGTTATACCGACTACTCTTTGTTTGCTGCCTGTACCGACTCATTGGCTTGTTATACCGACTACTCTTTGTTTGCTGCCTGTACCGACTCATTGGCTTGTTATACCGACTACTCTTTGTTTGCTGCCTGTACCGACTCATTGGCTTGTTATAACGACTACTCTGACTTCTGGAATTCCCTGAATTTGGCCTGTCCCTGTTTACGTTAAGCCCAGCTATTCTAAAGTGGCTGCACCAAACAACTCAAAATACTAATTTAGAATCATTGGCGCGTCATCTTTGGAGCAATATTCTTTCTTGGCGTGCCATGTTCTCTCAAAGTCTACATAAATCCTGAAAATCACTTGTCAAATTACCAAAAATCTAAATAAAAATGCTACATGTGGGGTACCGTTGAATTTGTAACACATTGTCGAACACAAATATCAATGGTTTAGGCCAGTAAAAGGTTGACTGAGCATGATATTAGCAGCAAAATAACAGTTTTTGTGTAAAACAAATGCAAAACACAAACATGAAGACTAAGTGTGGCCAGGGTTTGTGACTAAGTGGCTACTATACAATACTGGACATACCCCATTTTCAACACTCTGGGTTGTCTACTTCTCAAAATGATATGCCATGATGGGGTACTTTTCATACCTGGGCTGCCATACCCTCTCAAATTCAACCTAGGCCCAGCAAACCAATCTGGCAAACTCTACCTTTGACCAAAAAGCTAAATAAAAATGCTAAATGGAGGGTACCGTTGAACTCGTAACATATTGCCAACCACAAATATCAATGTTGTAGGCCAGTAAAAGGTTGACTGAGCATGATATTAGCAGCAAAATAACAGTTTTCGTGTAAAAAATGCAAAACACAAACATTAAGACTAAGTTTGGCCAGGGTTTGTGACTAAGTGGCTACTATAAAAAAACTGGACATACCCCATTTTGAATAGCCTGGGTTGTCTACTTTTCAAAATGGTATGACATGTCGGGGTATGTCATGGAGCTGATGTAACGCTCCATGCTTCAAACCCCAAGAGACTTTATGTTCAATTGTATCATGTGATTTTAAATATATTTTACATCGTTTAGTTTTAGTTTAAATTAGTTTAGTGTGGGCGTGGCTAGGCAGCCAAGCAAGATGGACGCGTGTTAGGAACGCTCCGCGCTAACCGAGGTTCACCAAGCACTATATGCACTCAGCCAAAGCTATGGTGAAGGGGAGAAAACGCAACTCCACGGCTGCCACACCGGGGACCCTTTCTACACCACATCCGACCCGATTGGAGGCTTTTTTTACCCCGCGAGACGCGTCTCCGTCCCCCACGTGCCCGGCCAATATGGCGGCCTCCCCTGCAGCGGCCACCTTCACGCTGCCGGAACTCGGAGCGGCCTCGCAGCGCATTGAAAGATTGCTTGCGGAGATGCCGACCCGCGCTGATATCAGGGAGATGGTTACTGAGGTACGAGACTCTCTGCAGCAGGAAATTAACACCCTACGGGCAGAGGTGGAATCAGTGGAAAACCGGGTCGTAGGTCTGGAACAGACAGCAGCACGTGTCACAGCCCAGGCCGCCGAGGAATGCCTCATGTCATCGGCTGCGTCTGGCATATGGAGAAGATTAGACGATTTAGATAATCGCTCTCGCCGCAATAATCTGAGGATTCGTGGAGTGCCGGAGACAGAATCTGCGGTCAGGCCCTATCTGGTAGGACTTTTCAACTATTTGCTGGATTCCCGTGAAGTTACCGCTGGAGATATGGCCAGAGCTCACCGGGCCCTTAGACCCCCCCTAGCGCATCCGCAGCACCACCGCGTGATATAATCTGCTGCCTGGTTTCTTTTGTACTTAAAGACAGAATCTATGCGGCGGCACGTTCTCAACAGTCTTGGAATTATGGGGGAGCAGCAATAGCGGTCTTCAATGACCTTTCACCGTCCACGTTACAGGCCAGACGCCTACTACGCCCGCTTACACAGGCACTCCAAACTGAGAGGATTCCCTATCGTTGGGGCTTTCCCTTATCTTTGTCGGTGAGACATAATAATATGCAGCTGGTGCTTCGCACGCCAGAAGACGTCCCGCATTTTTTGAATTCCCTGGGACTGCCGGGACTGACCATCGCCAATTGGGAGATTTTTGACTTTAAACCGCCTCAGGCCGCCGAAGCTGTAACGCAAAGTCGGAGGCGATCTCGTCACCTTCACCGACTCATGGACCCTCAAGATACCTCTGAAGAAACACTCTTTCCCACCTGAAGTTATGTCCACCTACTCAGGATTCTTGACTCATAGCCCAGAACTCTGGCTCTGGCTACCGATTGTTTATTGAGCTAGACTGTGAGTACCGCTCATCACTTTACGATGAAACATGACCATTGAGGATGACATTTACTTTCTATGATTGTGAGTTTTGGCTCTCACTTTGCCTGCAGCGCCCCGCGGTTACTCGCGCACGACCTTGTTTTGCTCCTTCTTCATATACAAGGCACGAGCATTACCCCATATTGTACATACATCGATGACTACATATGTTGCTTGTAGAGGTCTATGGGGGCTGGGGGCGGCCGGGAGGACGGGGGTATCATGCTGGGTGAGGGGGGAGGAGCGGCCCTAGGCGGCTGACCACGGGGGATATTTGCGTTTTGACATCCTCAGAGGGGAAGGGTCCCCTAGTTATAGGAATACAGGGGCTAGCTTCTACTTGTCATGGGGATTGTATTGTACATATGCATAGACTATTAAGTATTCGCCCACTTTCATGCTGCAAATTTTCTTATGGTTCCTTTCTTCATCCTGCGGATTTTACCCTCACCTGGCGTTATTTGCGGATAACGTAGGGTGTGCTTCGGTTCAGCTCACCTATATTCTATTACACGAAGTTTACTTGTTTTTCTGTTACTTGTTCGAACATCTTATATCTCTCTTTCTTTCTCTTGCTGGCCACCACTCACCCCCACGAGGCCTGGTGTATTAGTCCCAAGGGATACTCGGGAGGGTCGTGTTGGTTCTCCTTGACGTAAATTCCTCGGCACACCGATTGCCTCATACTCTACGCCATCTGTACATAGGCGTCTTCATCCTACTCTTTCTTCTCTTCACACTTCCTTATCTTTTTTTTTTTTTTTTTTTTTTGATATCCGTATTATCTGACCCACCACATACCCTAATTACTCCTACCCCTCCGACTGCCCCTTCCTCCCCGACCCTTTCACTGCGGAACAGGTATGTATGCTCCGGGTTCGTTGCACTGCGTCTCTTACAATGTGCGAGGATTAAATTCCCCTGAGAAGAGACGGAAAATACTCCGTGAATTGAGAGCACAAAAAACATCGATAGCATTTCTGCAGGAAACTCATTTCAAACAGGATATGGCTCCTGCCTTTCGTGACAGTTATTTCCCACTCGGTTTTTTTGGGAATTATGATGGGGGGAAAGCCAGGGGCACAGCGATCATCATGTCCCGAGAGGTCCCTTTCGTGGAGACGGGACTAAGAGCTGATCCGGCTGGCAGATTTTTATTTGTTAAGGGCACTATTGCTGAGACCAAATATACCTTTGCCTCAATTTACTTGCCCAATAAGTCCCAACATCGCAGCCTAGCAACTATCTTGAGATTACTTTCCATATTCCAAGAAGGCATCTTAATCTTGGCTGGCGATTTTAATGTAGCTATGGATCCTAAAATTGACACGTCGTTGGGTGAATCTTCACTCCCTCGTAATATTCTCACACATATCAAACGCACTCTAGACCGTTACCAACTGGTAGATGTATGGAGAGCTCTCCATGGGACTGAGAGGGAATATTCTTTTTATTCTCCGGTCCATGCAAATTACTCCCGAATTGATTACTTTTTTCTGTCTCAACATCAGATATCGACTGTACGATCCTCTGCCATCCATACGGGCACATGGTCAGACCACGCCCCCCTTTCGATCCACATCGTTTCCCCCCTACAAGTTCCGAGGGAACGTTCCTGGAAACTCAATCTGACATTGTTGAACGACCCGATCGTACTACAAGAGGTTAAAACACTACTTACCGATTATTTTCAAGACAACCTGACACCTGACATTCCTCTTTCCACGGTCTGGGAAGCCCATAAGGCGGTGATCAGAGGCCTTTTAATTTGTAAAGGTACGGCGGCTAAAAAACTCAGGCAAACTCAAATAAAAGATCTGTTTCTAAAAGTCAACTCTTTGGAGGCGCTGCATGCAGACAATGGGGATCCATCGACGTACCAGTCCTTACTGGAAGCAAGGAAGGCACTCACTGAGCATCTTTCGTCCGATCTCAAATACTTGGCTGTTAAAACTGGCGCGTTCTACGCCCTTAACGAAAATAAACCAGGTAAATTGCTAGCTCACATCCTGCGCACCAGACGTAGTAGGGCTTATATACCGCGCCTACGCCTCCCCTCTGGCCAGGTCACCGTCAATCCAGACATGATTGCGGGGGAATTTTGCTCGTACTTCACCAAGTTGTATTCCATTCAAACATCACAATTCCCTCAGCTAAATATGAATGACATTACTCAATACTTACAACGCACTATACATCGCTCTTTGACGTGTGATGAGGCTGAAGCATTGGGCTCACGGATAGGGAAGGAAGAATTAACTTTGGCCATCAAACAAAGCAAGGCACATAAAAGCCCAGGACCTGATGGTCTTCCGGCCGAATATTTTAAGATCGTGCAAGAAGAACTCCTACCGCATATGCTATCTACTTTTAATGCTATACTGGAGGAAGGGACCTTTCATCCATCTACTTGGCAGCAACCATTTCTCTTCTACCAAAAACAGGCAAGGACTTATTATATAGCTCTAGCTACCGACCCATTTCCCTCCTCAACGCCGACATCAAACTCCTGGCAAGAGTCCTGGCTAACCGCCTACAGAGGCATTTACCTGGTCTGGTAGACCAGGATCAGGTCGGCTTTATTCCAGGCAGGGAGGCAAGAGATGCCACCACAAGAGTGATCAATGCCATTTGCCGCGCACAATCTGACAACACGCCTTTTTTACTCCTATCGACAGACGCCGAAAAGGCCTTCGATAGAGTCTTGTGGCCCTATCTACATAAAGTCTTGGAAGGTTTTGGACTAGGAGAGGGCTTCTTGAAATGGATTTCTGCGCTGTATTCAGCACCTACAGCGAGGATTAGAGTCAATGGAGCCCTGACTCCGAGTTTCCCAATACGGAACGGGACACGCCAGGGCTGTCCATTGTCCCCCTTACTATTTGCTCTTGCACTGGAGCCACTCCTAATTTCGATCAGAGCTAATCCGAGTATACCAGGCATAAAAGGCTTGTCCAGTCAACATAAAATCTCAGCTTATGCAGATGATCTCATGTTCTTTCTTTCAGATCCCGAGCTCTCTCTGCCAGCTGTTGTCTCTGAACTACAGGTCTTTGGTATGATATCGGGCCTTGCGATTAATGAAGATAAATCCGAAATTCTAAATGTTTCAATGTCGCAAGGGACTGCTTTGGCCTTAAAGCGACAATTTCGCTTCCGATGGTGTGTAGAGAAACTTAAATACTTGGGGGTCTGGATAAGCCCAGACCTCAATAACCTTCCGGCTTTGAATTATGAACCTCTCCTGGACACCCTTCAAGGTGACTTGGGCACTTGGACTCCCAAGCCACTTTCCTGGTTTGGGAGAATCGGGGTCATTAAAATGAATGTCCTTCCGAGGATTCTATACCTCATACAAACCATTCCGCTCCCTTTGCCAAAGGGGTTCCTACGCAAAACACGACGTCTCTTTCTGAACTTCATTTGGCAGGGCCGACGCCCGAGACTAAAGTACCCTGTCATGTGTCAATCGACAACAACTGGCGGACTGGCCGTACCAGATATCCGACTTTATTACTACGCTTCTCAGCTAACGCGGATAATAGACTGGATGGCTGATCCTCCAAGGAAAAGATGGGTGGACCTAGAGGGAGGACTAGCTGAATCCCCAATGAGTGCACTGCCTTGGCTTTTACCAGACCAACAGCCTCGAAGTTGCCTTGCCATACCTACGATACATAACACGCTGAAACTCTGGCATAAACTTCGGATCTCGCACACGTTATCCACCTTCCCAGCCCCTCTACTACCGATTTCGCACAACCCAGCGTTCCCTGGGGGGGTACTGCCGTCCCTACGGAGGAGATTCACGACTGCGAAGGGGTTACGGGCCATCCATGTGCTTGACGCAGGACAATTTAAGGACATACCCATCCTGGCTGACACACCTACACCCACGTTCATGGAGCGTTTTAACTATGCTCAAATACGCCACTTCCTGCTGTCCATGCCAAATGGCACGAATCTTTCCAGAACCCTTCAACCATTTGAAGAACTATGTTCTTCGACACACCCTCTTCCACATAGTCTCTCTACACTCTACAGACTCTTACAGTCTGTGGATGACGCACTACCAGAGTACACCCACCGTTGGGATTCACTATTGGGTACAGTTGTTCCGGAAAGTCATTGGCAAAAACATTTGACCTGATTCATCACGGATCACAGTTAACCAAATTGAAAGAAACATCTTTCAAATTAACAGCCCTGTGGTACACAACACCGGCTTGGATTGCCCGATTCCAGACTTCGGCCTCACCGCTTTGCTGGAGATGCGAACTTGAGACTGGAAGCTATATACATATATGGTGGTCCTGCCCTAGGATTGCACTCTTCTGGAAGGCAGTCCAGGATTTGATTAAACTTAACACAGATGTCCTGCTGGACTTTACACCGGAATGTTTTCTGCTCAGCCAAACCCCACTGTCCACACAGTCTCTCAAAAAATCGGTGCTCCTACGCATCCTGCTGGCGGCCAGGGCTCTGGTCCCAGTACACTGGAGACAGTCCTCCATACCCTCCTCCCGAGATTTAATAAACAGAGTTGACCTGATACGCTCATGTGAGCTCTCTGCTTTACCAGCTGAAAGGTATGCAGAGATCCATATGGCTACGTGGTTTCACTGGGATGAATTCATCTCCTCCTCAAAACTTACGTCATGGCTGGCGGCATTCACACCCCAGATGACTGGGCTAGGATGATGCTACACACCGCAATATATCCTATTATTACACTGCCCGCTGATACCTGGAAAGCTGAGGAGGGAAGAAACTTCACCACACTCGTTGTGTGAGAGACTGGAGCTTCTGGCCCGGAAGTTGTACCGAATTGTCTGCAGCCCCCTCTTCCCACCCCACACCCCTGCTTACCCGTCCCATCCCTGATGTAGTTCCCCTTTCCCTTCCCCCCTTTTTTTTTTTTTTTTTTTTTTTTTTTCTCTTCTCTTCTTACCTTTCTCCTTTGCTCGTTTCTTTCTTTGATTTAGTTTCTACCTGTCCGTGAGTTTTATATCTCTTCTACTTTTTATTCCACCCTTTCTTCCACTATAACGGTTATGATACATGTAAACCGCTTCTAGGATTAACTTTAAGTGAGACTAAGGCCAGTTCGTTTTCCTATCTGAATACTCCCTCTTCACGACCCTGTACCGAGAATATCATCAATACTAATTTGAAAATCCTTGGCGTGGGGGAGGCGGACCCGAACGACACTACTGGTGGCGAGCATCGGGCCTCGTGACTGGTTGGTGGTCAACTAACCACTTATTTTTTTTTCTTTTTTTTTATCTCTCCTTTCTCTCTCTCTCGCTCTACTATCTGCTCTCCTCTTTATCTTCTCTTGTTGCTCCAATGTGTTTCTTATACGAACAGAATTATTTCAGAGTTCCTCTTTTGAGGACTATGTCAATGCTTTGTTTAACGAATAACTTAGATTTTGGAATGTTTCTA
Organism: Leptobrachium leishanense; assembly: GCA_009667805.1. Classification (NCBI taxonomy): domain Eukaryota; kingdom Metazoa; phylum Chordata; class Amphibia; order Anura; family Megophryidae; genus Leptobrachium; species Leptobrachium leishanense. The sequence goes on from CM019066.1 coordinate 242,883,224, forward strand.
ATTTGTACTCGATAAACGTTATAATAGTTTGAACAAACCAACCACCGGGTGATTAACGTATGCCGACTGTAATATTTTAGTGCTTCGTTAGATCTAAATGAAGCAAAATTACATATAGCCATGTTCAGCCGCGCTCCACTAGAGGTTGTTTGCTAATAACGGACGTTATGGTACACTATATGTGACACGGACTTTGTATAATTGACTATTTTGTAAACATGCTAGCTCGAAAACATGTCCGCTGCATTGAAGATGGCATGTACTGCTTCATATTCTTGTATCTTTGTGTGGTTGAAATAAAAAACTTTTCAATGGAAAAAAAAAAAAAAAAAAAAAAAAAAAATTAGTTTAGTGTAAAATGGCGTAACTTTAGTTTTAAATATACTTATATTTCTTTAGGTAAAAATGTGTTTTTTATAAAAGACTAGCTTTTGCCCGCGGCTTCGCTCGCGTGGGTTTTAGGATTTGTTAAAATTGTTTTTTAAAAGAAACTTGAGGTTTTTTTGGTAGAACCCCCTTTCCCCCCCCCACTTGGGATTTTTGGAAAATTGTAAAACACGTGTTTTTTTATTTTTCAAGAAGAACGTAAGTGCCAAATTTCACACCTGTAACATCTTTGGTTTTTGAAATATAGGTATACTGATAAAAGTATTCACATCCCTTTCCCCCACCCCCCTTAACTGGATTTTCAGAAAATGGTAAAACATTTTTTTTTTGCACGAAATTTGTAAATATAGAATTTCACCCCTGTAACATCATTGGTTTTTGAAATCTAGGTATAGTGATAAAGGTATTCATCCCCCTTTTTGAACTCTTACTGGATTTTTGGAAAATGGTAAAACACGTCTTTCTTTATTTTCAAAAGATTGTAATTACCAAACTTCACACATGTAACATCTTGGTTTTTGAACTATAGATATACTGATAAAAGTATTCAACCCCCCTTTTTGCCCCCTCTCACTGAATTTTTGGAAAATGGTAAAATAGGTGTTTTTTTGTTTCTCAAGAGGAATCTAAATACCAATTTTCACGTATGTAACATCTTCTGTTTGTGAGATATAGGTATCCTGTTTAAAAGTATTCAGCCCCCCTTTTTTTCATCCCCCCTTGGGATTTTTGGAAAATGGTAAAACACCTGTTTTTATTTTTCAAGAAGATTGTAAATACCACACCCGTAACATCTTCGGTTTTTGAAATATAGGTATAACGATAAAGGTTACCCCCGTTTTTGCCCCCCCAAGGAATTTTCAGAGCATGTTAAAATAAGTGTTGTTTTATTTTTCAAGACAAATCTAAATACCGCTTTTCAGGACTGTAACATTGACTGTTTTGGAGATACAGGTATCCTGTTTAAAATATTTAAAATATTCAACCCCCTTTTTTCGCCCCCCACTTGGATTTTTGAAAAACGGTAAAATACGTGTTTTTTAATTTTTCAAGACGAATCTAAATACCGATTTTCACATCTGTAGCATCTTCTGTTTTTGAGCTATAGGTATCCTGTTTAAAATATTCAACCCCCTTTTTCACCCCCTTATGGGTGGATTTTCCAAAAATCATTCCTTAGTGGGCACCTATATCATAAAAACAGTGCACCTTCAAAATTTCACATTCCTAGGTTAAACGGTTTCAGCTGGGCGTTGATGAGTCAGTCAGTCAGTCAGGACTTTCGCGTTTATATATATAGATGTATTTAACCCCCCATTTTGGCCCCCCATGGAATTTTCAGAAAATGATAAAATATGTGGTTTTTTTTATTTTTCAAAACGAATCTAAATACAGATTTTCACGTCTGTAACATCTTCTGATTTTGAGCTATAGGTATCCTGTTTAAAATATTCAACCCCCTTTTTCACCCCCCTATGGGCGGAGTTTCCAAAAATCCTTGCTTAGTGGGTGCTCACATCATAAAAACAGTGCACCTTCAAAATTTCACGTTTCTAGGTTAAACAGTTTCAGCTGAGCATTGATCAGTCAGTCAGTCAGGACTTTCGCGTTTATGAAAAAAGTATTCAACCCCCCTTTTTGTCCCCCCAAGGAATTTTCAGAAAATATTAAAATATGTGTTTTTATTTGTCAAGAAGAATCTAAACACCGATTTTCACGTCTGTACCATCTTCTGTTTTTAAGATATAGGTACTCTGTTTAAAATATTTTAAATATGCAACCCCCCTTTTTTTGCCCCCCCAGTTGAGTTTTTGAAAAACGGTAAAATAAGTGTTTTTTATTTTTCAAGAAGAATCTAAATACTGATTTTCACGTCTGTAACATCGTCTGTTTTTACGATATAGCTATCCTGTTTAAAATATTTAAAATATTCAACCCCCTTTTTTCGCCCCCCCAGTTGAATTTTTGAAAAACGGTAAATTATGTGTTTTTTAACTTTTCAAGAAGGATCTAAATACCGATTTTCACATCTGTAGCATCTTCTGTTTTTGAGCTATAGGTATACTGTTTAAAATATTCAACCCCCATTTTCACCCCCTTAGGGGAGGAGTTTCCAAAAATCCTTCCTTAGTGGGTGCCCACATCATAAAAACAGTGCACCTTCAAAATTTCATGTTCCTAGGTTAAACGGTTTCAGCTGGGCGTTGATGAGTCAGTCAGTCAGTCAGGACTTTCGCGTTTATATATATAGATACTACCTGCATCGAGTGCAATGGTTTCTTTCATATAGATTGTAAAATAGGTTGAGTAATTTGTGATTAGGAAAAATGTTTTTTCTCTTTGTTCATCTGCTATCTGTTTACATGTCTCAGAGGTTGGGAGTCACCATTGTCTCAGCCAAAACCTAACTGATCTCCTTTACAATAGATTATGCAAATATTGTGTGAGCTAAAGGCTAAAGAATGTAAAGAATGTTTATTGTAAATACCTATCTGTCATAATGTAATTAGCATTTTAGTAGGATGATGTGCGTCATTTATGCAAATTATGGCTGTTGGATTTCAGCCTAAATGGTGGCGTTTTTGTTCATTAAACGTAAGAGAACTCTCAGAGACTGAGACAGAGAGAGAATCCTGTTTTAAAGCATACAGCCGCATCTGGTGTTTTATTTCAGCGACACTACACTATACACCCAACCTCAGTAGCCGGGCTGACCGCAACAAAGGGGTGTCTGGAGAGTCAGGACAGATGGAAGAGAACGGTTCCGTCACAGGGTACTTTTCATACCTGGCCTGCCATAACCTCTCAAAGTCAACATAGGGCCAGGAAACCGATCTGCAAATTTCAAGTTGTAAAACCTGAAATGGGCAAACTCTATATTTGACCCTGTAACTTTCCAAAACATAATAAAACCTCTGCATGGGGGGTACCGTTGAACTCGTAAGACATTGCCGACCAGAAATATGAGTTTTTTAGGCCAGTAAAATGTTGAGGGAGCATGATATCATCAGTAAAATAACAGTTTTTGTGTGAAAAATGCAAAACACAAACATGAAGACCAAGTTTGCGACTAAGTGACTACTATAATAAAACGAAACGTACACCATTTTGAATAGCCTGGGTTGTCTACTTTTCAAAATGGTATGACATGTTGGGGTACTTTTCATACCTGGGCTGCCATAACCTCTCAAAGTCAACATAAGGCCAGCAAACCAATCTGGCAAATTTCAAGTTGCAAAACCTGAAATGGGCAAACTCTATATTTGACCCTGTAACTTTCCAAAACACAATAAAACCTCTACATGGGGGGTACCGTTGAACTCGTAAGACATTGCCGACCAGAAATATATGTATTTTATTTCATTTAATGCTAAGCGTACAATGTCATTCACACTAAAAATACAACGCAGAACTTTGAAAATAGCAAAATGTCCTTTTTTCTCATAGTTTTTAGGTTTTTATTCATACTATATTATATTTTATATATAAATCTTTGATGGAAAATGAAAGCCCTATTTCTCCTGAACAAAATGATATATAATAAGGGTGGGTACACTTAATATGTAAGAGGTAAATTATGGTTGAACAGCGAATAGCTGAAATTCTACTTTTAGAAGTGTTCAAAAGTGTTCCAAACTTGTAAAATTACTCCCGTCCATAAGAGGTTAAAAGAGGAATTCACTCTCTGGATGAAAACATAATTTTGCCTCTTTATAAATCAATGGTAAGACCGCACCTTGAATATGACGTGCAATTTTGGGCACCTGTTTTAATAAAGGATATGATGGTGCTAGAAAAAGTGTAGAGACGGGCAACTAAATTAATAAGGGGAATGGAAGGGTTAAGTTATGAGGAAAGGCTAACAAGTTTAAACCTGTTTAGTTTAGAGAAATGGCACCTTAGAGGGGATCTGATAACCTTATATAAATATATACGGGGCCATTATAAACCATTGTCTGGAAACCTATTCATTAACAATATTATACACAGGACACGAGGTGACCCATTTAGACTGGACGAAGGGAAATTCAGCCTAAAGCATAGGAAGGGCTATTTTACGGTGAGAACAGTAAAGCAGAGGAATTCTCTGCCCGTTGTGGTGGTTGGGTCAGAGACCGTGCAGACTTTTAAACAAAGACTGGATGTCAACCTGCAAAAACATAATATATACAGGGTTATCCAAAGAGATCCGAATTGCTTGAGAAAGGTAACCGAACGCTAAAAATCAGCGTTCGGTTACCTTTCCTGGCCAATCGGCTATCCAGAGAGCAGGCAATTCGCCAAATACTGGCGAATTGCCTGCACATACGGTGCCTGTTCGGTGCCTGTTCGAGGGCAGTGAAATCCCCATGAAAAAGCACTGCTTCGGCTATTCAGAGAACGAAAACCAGCAGTGAAAGGTTCCCCTAATGCCCTGCCATTCAGTGGTTTAATTCAGCAAGTTAATTAAGGAGAATCCCATAGGCTTCAATGTTAAAAATATTCCCGTTTTAATTCAATATCTAATAAACCGTTCATTATAAAACTCTGCAGCAAAAAGTCTCTTTATTTATATATTTTTTTTGGATACTTTAAGCATTTTTTTTAATTATTTTTTTTTAACCCCTTAGTGACCAGGCGATTTTACACAAATCCGTCCTTTAGTGACCGCTGCTGTTTTTACGTTTCTGCGCTGTTAGTGTTTAGGTCAAATTTTCCTCTTACTCGTTTATTCAACCCACACATATTATACACCCTTTTTCCCGCCATTAAATGGACTTTCTAGAAATACCATTATTTCCATCATATCTATAATTTACTATAAAAAAAATATGAAATATGATGACAAAATGGGAAAAACACACTTTTTCGTAATTTAATCCCCAAAATCTACAACCACCAATAAAGACCCTGGCTAAATAGTTTCAAAATTTTATCCCGAGAAAATAAATATCCAATTTTTACATGTTTTTGCCTTTTAACCCTTTCACTGCTGAGCCAGTTCACCTATGTGCGCTGCGCTCATTCTGACCATTTTGTGCTAATTATTTTTATTTTAAGATGTCAAACCCCCCAGACAAAAAAAAAATCATTTTTTTATTTTAACCCTTTCGCTGCTGAGGCTTTTCCCGCCCCTGTGCTGAGGTCATTTTTACTGGTTTTGCTCATCATGTTTAAACGCGTTTTGAAGGCTTATTTTAGTATATGACCCAGACATATTATATATCGTTCTTTCCGTCAGACTCGGCAGATTCATAATATGTCATTATTATATGTATACGTCATGACCTGTCTGTATATTATAACAAAAAATGCAATAAAATATGATTTTTCAATAATTTGCAATGTGTAAAGTGTTTTTTTTTTCACATTTTAAGATGCGAGCAATTGCGGTTATATTTTGTATGGGGTGCGCTTGTTAAAAAAATTAGAGATGGGGTCTCGTTACATTTTTATTTGGGGAAAATTACACGATTTTTAACAAACGCACCGCATACAAAAATCGTTAGTGCAGCATCATTGTTCACATTATAATTGAAATGGGAACAATAGTGCTGCATTAACAAACCAAAAAAAAGAAAACAAAATTGTTTATTTTATTTTTTATAATTTTTTTTTTTTTTTTAATTATTTTTTTTTACTAACTTCTTTCACATTCGAGTTTGGTATCGTTGGAACGGCCATGCTCTGGCCGATCCAACAATACCAAACTTTAACCCCTAGCTGCCACGGATCGGGAGATAGGGAGTTCATTGGAACTCCCTATCTCCACCATTGGTGGCAGCTAGGGGTTAACTTCAGGACTGGCGTCATCGTGCTATGCACGATGACGCCAGTCCTCAGGGGGAGTTCCCGGAGGCTTGGCCGACATCCATGATGTCGGCCAGCTCCGGGAAAGGATCACGAACCGGCGCTTTTCAGCGCCGATTCGTGATCCGGCTCCCCAGGGGTTAATGCCAGGTACCATTTGGAAGGGCAGGCTGTGCCCTTCCAAATGGTGCCTGGGTTAACCCCCGCAATGCCGCCGATCGGGAGGGAGAGAGGTCCGAAGGACCTCCCCCCCTCCCTTTCAGGCGCCTCCTCCGCACATGCGGGGGGCGCCTGAATTAGGTGTCATCGCGCAGCCGCGATGACACCTAATTAGCCCGGCGGCGATTCCGGATGCTGGGCTGACATCGAGGATGTCAGCCCGCACCGGGGGGCCAGCGATCGGCCGGAACCCGGCCGACGCTGACCCCAAAGGCTGGACGCGCTCAGCGCGTCCTCCGCACGCAACGTGACATGCGGTTGGATGCGCTGAGCGCGTCCACCGCAGCGAAAGGGTTAAATTAATTTAATTTTTTTATTATTATTATTTATTTATTTTTAAACCAAACCTGGTCATGTTTGGTATCATTGGAAAGGACCATGATCAGGCCTTTCAAATGATGTCAAATATGACCATCTAGCTGCCATGGATCGGGAGCAGTGGTGTATTTAGGTTTTGTGCTGCCCTAGGCCTGACTAAACTCGTGCACCCCCTAATTTAAATTTGAGGCAACCCCTCCTGTCAAGGGCACACCTCTTCCTGGTTAATCCCCACCCTTCCTCTTTAAGCTCCACCTTTTCCTCTTAGAGCTCCGCCTTTTCCTCTCTTTATATTAATAGTGGATACCAAGTGCCTACTTGTATATTTTGTATACCATTTCAAATGTATCTATTGAGATAAATAAAATTATGAAATGTTTAAATTCAAGCAATTTTACAAAGAACAGCCATGCATGTCAAGTATACTGGAACACAGCCGCTCTAATTGGTCGAACAATAAAATCCACAGAAACGTGCACTGCATATGAACGTATCACAGAGCTGCACAACAATAAAACTCACAGTAATGTGCAGTGTGTATGAGTGTATCCCAGAGCTCCAGGGCAATAAAACTCACAGTACTATGCAGTGTGTATCACAGAACCCACAGCAATAAAACTCCAAGCAATGCAATGTTTGGTGTGTGTCAGCGTATCAGAATCCACAGCAATAAAAATTCCAGCAATGCAATGTGCAGTGTGTATGAGTGTATCAGAATCCACAGCAATAAAACTCCCAGCAATGCAATGTGCGGTGTGTATGAGTGCATCAGAATCCACTGCAATAAAACTCCCAGCAATGCAATGTGTGGTGTGTGTCAGCGTATCAGAATCCACAGCAATAAAACTCCCAGCAATGCAATGTGTGGTGTGTATGAGTGCATCAGAATCCACTGCAATAAAACTCCCAGCAAACCGAGTGTATATGAGCACACAGCAATTATTTATTCTACATTTACCGGCCTCTGTCCGCGGTAGGGCTGTGTGCAGAGTCAGCAGGGACTGTGTACAGACTCAGCAGGAGGTCCTTCCAGGCCACGGTAGGATCACGGCTGTGCCTGTGCGTGGAGCCATCTTGTCAGCAGTGGGGTGCCACTGCCAGAGGGTGCACCGTGGCTTTGATTCCCTTCCCAGTGGGTGTTCAGTCCAGAATAGAGTGACAGTCCATGTTAACGAAAGGGCGGGCAGCTGCGTGAATGCGTGTCACGTGGTTCAGCCAGTCAGGTGGTACTGAGACTCAGTACCACCTGACTGGCCGGACCGAGTGTGACCTGCACGCAAGCAGCCTCACCAGGAGCCAGGCAGCTCAATGACAAATTTCTATCACTGCAGTGCCGGTTAAGGAAAGGTCCACTTTAAACAGCAGTAAGCAGACAGGGCTTCATATTCTGCTGATAACCCCCCCCCCTTTACCTGCCGTTTACCGTCATCTTCTCTCTCTGGACACAAATCACATCCCCCTCCCCTCTCCTAGAGCTGCTGCGGGGCAGGGGAGGAGCTATGGAGGGAGGAGAGGGGGATTTTTATTCTATTCGATTTTATTCCGTATGCAAACGCCATGCTCCGCTGCTCGTTGTTTGAGAACACAGCTCAAAACTGACACACAGTGACAGTGGCACCTCCTAGTACCCCCTAATGACACCCCAATAATCACTGGTACCTGGGGCGGCCTGCCCTCCGCCACTCCTCTAAGTACACCACTGCTCTGGTGACATGCTCACACACAAGTTTGGCGAACTGCCAGCAAGTACGGTGCTGTTTGAAGGCAGTGCAAATCCCCATAGAGAAGTAATGGTTAATCTATTCAGAGAACACCAAACAGCAGAGAAATGTCAGTGAAATGCCCTGATGTTCGGTGGTTTCAATCAGCAGGTTTATTCAGGCGAACCCCATAGGTTTCAATGTTAAAAATATTCCCGTTTTCTATGCAATATCTAATAAACCATTTATTATTTTAATCTGCAGTAAAAAGTCTTTATTTATTTATTTATTTATTGTACCTTTTAGTGATTTTTCAGAATTTTTTGGGCTAAATTCCCCCCTCTTTTTTTAATAGCGGTTCTTCTTTTTCTGTAACAGAACTTTTTATTATCAATCATAGGATCTTATATGTAAATTCCAGACATTTTCGTTCAGTAGTTCTTTTGAAAACAGCAGGCCATGGGTTTGCGGTGGCAGCATACAGCGGCCGACTCCATGCACTTTAGGGACCCTGCGGTGAATGGTGAATTCACTGCAGGGTGGGGAAATTTTATTCCCCGAAGTGCAGGGAACTACAGAACACCAAAATGTTGGCGTCATTTCGGTGCTCTGTGAGTAACCCAATTAGTGGTGAGGTTTTTTGTTGCCCCCTGGAAAGTGAAAGCCTAGGCCTTGCCTACCCAGGACATACTTGAAAATTAGTGACATCTCAATGTTTCCTTCCTGGTAAAATAGTTTTCAAAAGTAAAAAAAAAAAAAAAATTAGGGGTGGGGCCACCCAGCGGGCCGCCGCCCCCTGGAAAGTGCCGCCCTAGGCCTGGGCCTTTTTGGCCTAGGCCAAAATACACCAGTGATCGGGAGATAAAGGGATCCTTAGGATCCCCTTATCTCTACATGGCAGCTAGATGGTTAACTGGCCCACTGACATCCTCACACATATGGTGAGGTTGTCAGTGGGTGGGGGGGACCTGGAGGCTTGGCTGACATCCAAGATGTCAGCTCCCCTCCAGGTTCGAATCCCATTTTGGCGCCAATTAGCGCCATAACGTGATTCGGCGGCAAAATGGTCAATGCCATACACCGCTGAAAAGGAGAGACTCTCCCCTTTTCAGCGGTGCAAAAAGCATCTCCCTAGCTTCAATGGTTGGGGAGAAAGAGGGCTCCGATTTTAGACCCAGGGCCGTCTTTAACATGGGGCAAAAGGGGCATCTGCCCCAGGCCCAGTCATTGTTGAGGGGCCCAAAGCAGCTGCCCCTTGGGCCCATGTAAACCCTGGAGGACCGCTGGCGCCGCCTCTCTAATTGCCTAATTTAAATTGCCTCCGCATACTCAGACTGCACAGCGGGGGGGCACGCGATTCCCATCACTCCAACCTCTGATGCAGGCCCGGGCTTCCGCATCTGACTCCTCTCCGATGCCTGCATCATCATTCTGTCCCTGCGCATTGCACACTGTGTGCACGGGGACAGCGGAGGAGGAGAAGTCTGAGAGTGAAGGAGCAGCCCATGAACTGATCCTCTGCTCCTGGTGAAGAGTGCAGAGATCCCTCGACCTCTCTCCTGCTGTTAATTTGCCCCAATGCATTGTTGGACGAACTCCTTCGACTAGACGGCTGTTCGGTGAGCCCCCACTCCCATCGACTGCAGCAAAGCAAAAGCCTCTGGAGAGTGAAAATTCACATTCAAGATGAGATCCAGCTGTGGAGATTAGAAGTCAGGCAGGAAGAGAGCCGGAGAGGGGGTTAATGGCCAGGAGTATCCAGAGATGAAAGGTGTAAATACCTGAGGAGCAGACAGCGTCACAGCAGGATGACCAGGTCAATCACTGTCAATAGCCTGGGCTGGGTATCTAGCATGAGGCAAGGCTGAGTATCTGACATGGGGCAGGCCAGGGATGTCATTAATATTAATTCCTAGTGGCTGCAGAGGAGAGTAAGGGTTAAATCTTGTTGATAGATGGGTCTTTCCAGGGTTTTACAATCCAGTGTACGCTGCCTATCTGCCTGGATCTAGTTTGTTTTCTGTTTTATATATTTATTTGTCTAGCCATCCCTCCACTCACCTAAGCCTCTCTCTACCATTGTATTATTGCCCTGTGTTGCTCTAGAAATGTGTCTGTACACATAAATCCTTAGATGATGACATATGTGGAGGTAATTCTGTAGTTTTTCTGAGTGGTTCAGGGACTGCACTTTCCTGCGTATTTCTAAAGAGTCATAATGCAGACTCGTCATCCCAGATCACAGTAATAAAACTCACGGTAATATGCGGTATATATGAGAGTATCACAGAGCTCCACAGAAGTAAAACTCACATTAATGTGCTGTCTAGGGATGCAGCCGGTCCCAACCCGGGTTCCATTACCGTTTCTCATTGCACGGCTCACAAGCCACATGCAGTGGCGGACCGTAAGGTCTACAGTGTCGGCTTGCAGACCTCTGCTAGCGACATGAGATGTGGGTGTGTATCTAATGGTGACATGCGGGTGTCACCTGGTGAAGCGCAGGCGCCACCTGAGGCAGATTGAAGAAAAAAAAGAGGGAGAAGAAAGAATGGCACAGATGACAGAAAAAAGCCAGAGAGGAAGGAGGTACAGATGAAAGAAAAAAGCGAAAAGAAAGAGACACAGAGGAAGGAGGCACTGACCGGGCCCAACCACACTGTACGTTACTGTGAGTTTTATTGCTGTGCAGCTCTGATACTCATACACCGCACATCGCTGTGAGTTTGATTGCTGTGGAGCTCTGTGATACCCTCACACACACCACACATTGCTGGGAGTTTTATTGCTGTGGAGTTCTGTGATATGCTCATACACAGCGCACATTACTGTGGGGGTGGAGAGCAAAATTATGTGGTGAGCGTGGCTTTTGGGGGGGAGAAATGTTTGCCCAGGGTCCAATCGATATTAAAGACGGGCCTGTTTAGACCAGTGCCTGTCAGTGTCGTTACTAAACTTCTCCGGAACCAAAAAATGAAATACCAGTCTGGACCTGATCAAATACCAGCAATGCTGAAAATCAGTGCACCGGCAATTGCAAATCCTGTCTCAACCCTAATCAATGAATCACTGGCGACTGGATACATACTCACTCAAACTCTGGAAGACTGCAAGAGTGGTACCTATCCATAAAAGTGGTGACAGTACTTTGGTATCCAACTACCGTCCGATATCGTTGCTCCCTGTAATGTCCATAACTTTGGAAAAATGCATCTACACACAATTACGTGATTATTATCAATATTGGAACTACATAACCACAGATCAATCTGGCTTTCGTCCAAATCACTCAACTACAACTGCCCTTTTAAAAGTCTGCAATGATATCCAAGCTGGGATGGAACAAGGAAACTTAACAGGAGCCATCTTCCCTGATTTTGCCAAGGCCTTTAACACAGTAGACCATGGCATCTTGTTAAAAAAAACCAATACTCTGGTATTGGTGATCGCACGCTAACCTGGTGTCAATCATATGTATCCGACCAATATTTTTCCATTTCTGGCAGCTCCTCCATCCACCTCCCAGTCACTTGCGGTGTACCCCAAGGCTCAATACTCGGCCCCCTGCTATTCACGATATTCATAAATGATCTGCCTAACATCTGCAAAGCCTCAACTGTACACATGTACGCAGACGACACTGTAATCTATACCAGCAAACCAAATCTAACACAGCTGGAGGCCGTGCTGCAAGAACAATTCACAAAGGTAGAAAAGTGGGTCAAAGACAACAAACTTTTTTTAAATACTGACAAAACTGTAACGATGCTCTTTGGAACAGCACCAAACCTACATTAATTGCAAAATTCCCATCTATGTGTGGGGACTAAATCAAATGGCACGCTGACCACAGTCACTGCTCTCAAATATCTAGGTATGTGGTTAGACCCAAATCTATCCTTTGGCCCCCACATCGAAAAACTCTCATCTAAACTTTACCCCAAACTAGGTGCGCTGTACAGAAACAAATCCTGCCTGAGACCTACGGTAAGAAAGCAAATTGTACAACAAATGCTTATGCCGGCTATTGATTACAGAGATGTAGTGTATGCAGCGGCCCCGCAAACACACCTTCAGATACTTACCACATTGTATAACTCATTCTGCCGCTTTGCACTACAATGTAACTACATGACCCACCATTGTGACATGTTAAAAGAGCTAAACTGATCGTCGCTGGAGTCTAAACACACCCTTCACCTTTCCAACCTGGTGTTTAAGAGCTTTTCTGGCAAGCTGCCACCCAATCTGAATAGGGTGCTTCCCCCAGCAGTTCCCTCATCCTATAACCTCCGATCCAGGACCAGCACCCTCCTTGCAATATCACAATACAAAAAGACAGTGACTCGGTCCTCATTTTGCTACAGAGCACCGCAGTTATGGATTAACCTCCCAGACGCCATTAAATCTTCCCCCAGTCTAGAGTCACTTAAGAGCTTCCTATTAACATACCTCAATATGGAATGGTACACATGTAACATAATGACTATTTCCTAAATATTTATTTTCTGTTAATATGTATATTTGTGGGTTTTTTTAATATCTTGCATTGTATTACTTTGTATTTCTGTAACAACTGTAACATTTCAATGTTCTTGAACCCAGGACGTACTTGAAAATGAGAGAAATCTCAATGTATCCTTCCTGGTAAAATACTTTATAAATAAAGTAGGTAATAAGCTTGCCCGGAGGGCAGTCTATTGTTGTAGAGGATCTGGCTGCCCAGAGCTCCCAATGATATGGGTGCTTGTCGCACTCAGGATCTGGCTGCCCAGGTGGTCCCCAAGATCTGGCTGCCCTGGTGCTCCCCAGGATCTGGCTGCCCTGGTGCTCCTCAGTATCTGGCTGCCCTGGGTGCTCCACAGGATCTGGCTGTTCTCAGTGCTCCCCAAGAGGACAGTTTATTGTTGTAGAGAATGTGCCTGCCCAGTGCTCCTAATGATGTGGCTGTTTGTCGCACCAAGTATCTGGCTGCTCATGTGCTCCCCAGGATCTGGCTGCTCTGTGCTCCCCAGAATCTGACTGGTCAGTGCTCCCCTGAATCTGGCTGTTTAGGTACTCCCCAGGATCTGGCTGCTCTCAGTGCTCCCCAGGATCTGGCTGCTCTCAGTGCTCCCCAGGATCTGGCTACTCTCAGTGCTCCCCAGGATCTGGATGGTCAGTGCTCCCCTGAATCTGCTCAGGTACTCCCCAGGATCTGGCTGCTCTCAGTGCTCCCCAGGTTCTGGCTTCTCTCAGTGCTCCCCAAGAGGGCAGTTTATTGTTGTAGAGGATCTGGCTGCCCAGTGCTCCCAATGATGTGGCTGTTTGTCGCTCCAAGTATCTGGCTGCTCATGTGCTCCCCAGGATCTGGCTGCTCGGTGCACCCAAAGGAGGTGGCTGCTCGGTGCTCCCCAGAATCTGGATGGTCAGTGCTCCCCTGAATCTGTCTGTTCAGGTACTCCCCAGGATCTGGCTGCTCTCAGTGCTCCCCAGGTTCTGGCTGCTCTCAGTGCTCCCCAAGAGGGCAGTTTATTGTTGTAGAGGATCTGGCTGCCCAGTGCTCCCAATGATGTGGTTGTTTGTCGCTCCAAGTATCTGGCTGCTCATGTGCTCCCCAGGATCTGGCTGCTCATGTGCTCCCCAGGATCTGGCTGCTCGGTGCACCCAAAGGAGGTGGCTGCTCGGTGCTCCCCAGAATCTGGCTGGTCAGTGCTCCTCTGAATCTGGCTGTTCAGGTACTCCCCAGGATCTGGCGACTCTCAGTGCTCCCCAGGATCTGGCTGTTTAGTGCTCCCCAGATTTTGGCTGCTCTCAGTGCTCCCCAGGATCTGGCTGCTCTCAGTGCTCCCAGGATCTGGCTGCTCTCAGTGCTTTCCAGGATCTGGCTGCCCAATGCTCCCAATGATGTGGCTGCTCCGTGCTCCCCATGATCTGGCTGTTGTGTGCTCTTATTGCTCCCCAGGATGTGGCTGCTCTTATTGCTCCCCAGGATGTGGCTGCTCTTATTGCTTCCCAGGATCTGGCTGCTCTCTGTGCTCAAACTGAATGTGTTAAAATTGGGAACCTAAGAGGTGATAATTAGAAAATCTCTCAGTGCATACTGTAAAATACAATTTAGAATAGGGTTCCCCCCTCTTCTAAATGATGTCCAGTTGATTCCTGTGGAGGCAAGAGTCTTCGGGTCCACGGTTCCAGCACAAGCATCAGTAGAGTGAGGGTAATCGTCGTAGATACGATAAGCGCTAAAGTCTTTTGATCTTGTGAGTGCAGAGAGAAGAGGGGGGCACCCTATTCTTAATTGTATTTTACAGTATGCACTATGAGAGATTTTCTATTTATCACCTCTTAGGTTCCCAATTTTAATGCATTCAGTTTGTAACCAAGATGTTTTTTGGGAGAGACGCCTGGGATACCATGAGGTTGTACAAAATATTTTTCTACCTTTCAGTCACACCACAATTTTTGTCATTGCTCTCTGTGCTCTCCAGGATCTGTCTGCTCTCTGTGCTCCCCAGGATCTGGCTGTTCAGTGCTCCCCAGGAGCGGCCGCCTTACTGTCCTGGCTTGCTGCCAGTTTGATGGGCTTAAAAAAAATCAGATTTTCCAAACATGCTGGAGACGGATTGATCATCTGACAGCAGCCCAGGACCCAGCAATCCACTGTAAAACCGCGGCGGCGGCGCTGCAGTGTGCCTGTCTCAGTCCCACATTCTTAACACGAGCAGGCACACTGTGTAATTTGGTGCCGCCCCCACACGTGATGCGCATAGCCCAAGCAAGCAGGAAGAGGGGCCAGTCTCAGCCAGCCCGCCTGCATCCACTCTACTGTGAAGGAGGACAGAGGCAGAGAGGAGATATTTTACCAGGTTTCAATAAACTGATGGGAGGGGGGGGGAAGGGTGTTTAGATTAATATACTGAGGGGGACTGTGAATTGCTATACTGGGTCTGGGGCTGTAAAGTGATATACTTGGGGGGGCTGTAATTAGATATACGGGGGACTGTAAAATACTGGGTCTGGGGCTGTAAAGTGATATACAGGGGGGCTGTAATTAGATATACGGGGGGCTGTAAAATACTGGGTGGGGGCTGTAAAATACTGGGTCTGGGGCTGTAAAGTGATATACGGGGGGGCTGTAAATAGATATGCTGGGGGGCTTTAAAATACTGGGCCTGGGACTGTGAAGTCATATACTGGGTGGGCTGTAAAGTGATATACTGGGGGGTGGGCTGTAAATTAATATACTGGGTCTTGGGCCTGTAAATTGATATACTGGGGAGCTGTAAAATACTGGGTCTGGGGCTGTAAAGTGATATACTAAGGGGGGGCTGTGAATTAATATACTGGGTCTAAGGCCTGTAAATTGATATACTGGGGGGGCTGTAAATTGATATACTGGGTCTGGGGGCTGTAAATTGATATACAGGGGGCTTTAAATTGATATACTGGATCTGGGGCTGTAAAGTGATATATGTGGGGGGTGGGCTGTAAATTAAAATACTGGGCCTGGGACTGTGAAGTGATATACTGGGTGGGCTGTAAAGTGATATACTGGGGGGTGGGCTGTAAATTAATATACTGGGTCTTGGGCCTGTAAATTGATATACTGGGGAGCTGTAAAATACTGGGTCTGGGCCTGTAAATTGATATACGGGGGGCTGTAAATTGATATACTGGATCTGGGGGCTGTAAATTGATATACGGGGGGGCTTTAAATTGATATACTGGATCTGGGGCTGTAAAGTGATATATGTGGGGGGCTGTAAAGTGATATATATGGGGAGCTGTAAATTGATATACTGAATCTGGGGGCTGTAAATTGAAATACTGGGGGGCTGTAAATTGATATACTGGGTCTGGGGGCTGTAAATTGATATACTGGATCTGGGGCTGTAAAGTGATATACTGGGGTTTGGGGGCTGTAAATTGATACACTGGGGGCTGTAAATTGATACACTGGGGGCTGTAAATTGATATACTGGGGGGTTGTAAATATACTGGGTGCTGTAAATCGTTATACTGGGGGGCTGTAAATGAATATACTGTTTCTTGGGGCTGTAAATTGATAAACTGGGTCTGGGTCTGTAAATTGATATGCTGGGGGCTATAAATTGATATAATGGGGTCTGGGGGCTGTAAAATGATATGCAGGGGGTTTGAATAAACTGTTATCGGTACATTCATGAGTTTTATTGCTGTGGAGCCCTGTGATATGCTCATACACTGCACATTACTGGAAGGTTTATTGAAGTGAGCTCTGTAATTTGCACTGTGTATAAGTACATCAATACGGTAGACGTATCTTATAAACCTGAATTGTTCCTGGTGAGGTTATAAATAAAACCCACCAGTCTCTCTCATGGCTGAGAAGCCGCACGAGGACATGTGGTTGCTTAGAAAGCAGCTTTTGGTTTCATTAGGTAGGACTCGCCTGACCCAGAGGTGTCGTGAAGTGGCCGGTGAGCTTACACTTTAATGACCATTCAAGTAAACCAAAACCTCTGTGTTTTGTTTCCCATGGAGCTACAGGGGCGAGTGCAAATGACAACTTATTTTCTTGTTATGTTTTAGAGATTATTATGCATCTCAATGCTGATTGGCATGGCATGGGGGGGGGCACCAAAACGCACCTTCGCCTGAGTAGACAAAAATGCTTGCACCGGCCCTGCTGACTGCTCTCAGTGCTCCCCAGAGGGCAGTCTATTTGTTATATAATGTGTTTTGCAGGCTTGTTTTGAGAAACAAAATGCAATAAATTTAGGCAACCTCTTGTGCGTTGTGTCTTTTATTTTTATTTATGGAATTCTTATTTTTCTGTCTACTTTGAAAATATTTCTTTGTACACCACATTTTTTGTAAAGCATGCATCACTGTGTGGTAATAAACAGCCTTGTTCTCGTCCATCTATTTATTTATTTATTTATAAAGGATTTTACCAGGAAGGATACATTGAGATTTCTCTCGTTTTCAAGTATGTCCTGGGTTCAAGAACATTGAAGTGTTACAGTTGTTACAGAAATACAAAGTAATACAATGCAAGATATTAAAAAAACACAAATATACAGATTAACAGAAAATAAATATGTAGGAAATAGTCATTATGTTACATGTTTACAGGTGCATTCTGTATTGAGGTATGTTAGTAAGGAGCTCTTGAGTGACTTAAGACTGGGGGGATATTTGATGGTGTCTGGGAGGTTATTCCATAATTGTGGTGCTCTGTAGGAAAATGAGGATCGAGCCATTGTCTTTTTGTATTGTGGTATTGCAAGTAAGGTGCTGGTCCTGGATCGGAGGTTATAGGATGAGGGAGCTGCTGGGGGAAGCAGTCTATTCAGATAGGGTGGCAGCTTCCCAGAAAAGCTCTTAAACACCAGGCTAGAAAGGTGAAGGGTGCGTTTATACTCCAGCGATGGCCAGTTTAGCTCTTTTAACATGTCACAATGGTGGGTCATGTAGTTACATTGTAATGCAAAGCACCAGAATGAGTTATACAATGTAGTAAGTTTCTGAAGGTGTGTTTGCGGGGCGGCTGCATACACTACATCTCCGTATTCAATAGCCGGCATAAGCATTTGTTGTACAATCTGCTTTCTTACCGCGGGGCTCAGGCAGGATTTGTTTCTGTACAGGGCACCTAGTTTGGGGTAAAGTTTAGATGAGAGTTTTTCGATGTGCGGGCCAAAGGATAGATTAGGGTCCAACCACATACCTAGATATTTACCTAGGGTCCAACCACATACCTAGATCTATGACTTTCACTTTAACCTCAACAGAGCTTTTCACGCGAGAAAACGCAACATATAGTTGTCCATGGCTGAAGACGGGTTCAGGCAAACAGATTCCAACTTGATCAAAAGTATGACCTTGCGAGTTGTTAATCGTCATAGCGAATGCCAATTTTACAGGAAATTGTCTCCTTCGTAACGTAAAAGGAAGTTTGGTGTTACTTGGGGCTAAGTCAATTCGAGAAATAAAGGTTTTTTTGAGCCAGTAGTAGGTGTTAGTAAATCTGCAATTATAAAAAAAATTCGCATGGCTTTGACAATCAATCTCGTACCAATACACAGACCTCTCTTGGTATTAAGATTACGCAAAAGCATAATGATACTGCCAATTTTGATGTTAAGTTTATGAACTGGCATCCCAGAAGGAGTCCGTTCATTTAAAAATTCGACTGGGTAATTATCTCGGTCTTCCTGAGATAGATCTTCAATGGTATCAGTAATCAAATAAGTGTAGGTGTCGCCTTCTAAAAAAGCAAGTTCTTCTTCATTAATTTTGTCCACATCAGTATTTTCTGGACATAAAATTGTCTTTTTTGCAAAGTTTGAGACATCAGAAGGTGTTAAATGATTTCCAAAAATCTCCTTTACAATGGACTGTTTGCAGATCATTTCTGATGGAATCTGGAAAATATCTTCATGAAAGCCATGCTTGTTTGTGAGTGTTCCATCTCCGAGTTTTAGAAGCCAAGAGCTGAAGTCTGGATCCACAGATCTTTCATTGTTTTCCATCTTAAGAAGCTTAAATTTATCCCATAGTGGATTGAATTTAATGCTGGCTTCAACTATTGCTGATCTACTTGCATGTGGAACAACAGGTAGAGTTTGTCTGCAATCACCTCCAAGGAGAATTGTTTTTCCTCCAAACGGCTTGTCGTTTTTCATGAGCTCTTGAAGAAGTTTGTTGGCGCATCTGAGTGTGTGACTTGGAGACATGGTTGATTCATCCCAAATAATAATCTTTGACTTCTGAATGATTTTTGCATCATTTGAGGTTTGCCTCATGGAAGAGGTTGAAGTATCCATCAAAGGAACAGGTAACTTAAACTGCGAATGGTATGTTCAGCCACCTTCCATCAAATTTGCCGCAATGCCTGTAGAAGCAACAGCTAATGCAACGTCACTCTTTCCTCGAAATGTGCTCAGCAAAGTCCTGTATAGATAGGTTTTTCCAGTACCTCCTGGTCCATCTAGGAAATAACACCTTTGTGGTAAGGTGTTGTTCTCAGAAGCAGCAATGATGTCTTCAAAATTGTGTCTTTGAAGCTCCTTTAAAGTTGCCTTCATTTGGTGTGCTATTTCACTTTGTGAAGCTGCATTATAGAGGTCTGTTGGATTTTGATATAAATTTTGAACTGTTTTTTGTAATCCAAAATCCTGACAACTTTTCCCATGAACACTCAAAATGTCTTGAATGTCTGTGCATAATTTAGACAGTTTTGACAGTCTGGAGTGTGTTCAGGATGTCTTGAAAAGTCTTCAATCAGTTGTTCTTTATACTTGTCAAAAAGCTCTTTTGCATTAGGTGGAGACACTACAGCACAAATGTGAGCAAAAAGCTCTCTAAGCAGTGGATGCATCATCTCGCTTGCAGCTTCATGTAGAGTTAAGTCCCATAATTAATCATCCTCAAAAAGGTCGAGTTTTTGTGCAGCTTGTTTAAATGTGTAAAGTTGAACTCTATTAACGGTTTTGATACTGTCAAAAGAAGTGGCTCCTTTAACAAGGAGCAAAAGCAATTGCAAACAAAATCTTTCAACATCTGTAGTTATGTTTACAGAGTACATGCGACCAATTGTGTTTTTTTCTCGATCTTGTACTCTATGTTTCCATTTGGTTGTTTTTTTATCAAACACAAAGTGTGCCGGAATATCAGTGTAGAGAAATTCATGAGCTGCCACATTTTCTTGGTTTAACTTAAACCAAGCAGTTAAAGTTGTGTCTTGCAATTGTGTTCTTTGTACAGCATTTTCGATGTTATCTTCAGTAAAGTATACTGACTGTTCCCCTGGAAGGTGAATTTGTAATCGCATGATGGTATGCGTTTGATGGTGCATCTGGAAGCCAAAAAGACGCCATGCTGCCTCTGGCGCTGTGACATATAGAGAATCCATAAAAGATGTTATTTCGTCATGTAGAAGAGTGCCTTGTTCTTTAATTGCTACATTAGCACAGTCATGGCCTTTATAGATATACTTGAATAAGTACTTGACACTTTTTATGGAAGCGCAGCTTTCAATGTTAATATGGCAGTTGTATTTTAAAGTCAAGTATGGATTGTATGGTACAACCCATGAGTTATCAATTTTGTAACCATTCTTTTCAATGAAAATAGCGTTTTGTGGTCTCTTGTATTATGGATAGCCGTCAATGTTAATCAAAGTACTTTCCTGGAAAGGTTTAGGGTATTTTTTAGAGCACACACACCATCAACCATAATTGTGTGGACCCAAGAATGTGTCTTTTCATTTATGGAGTCAATGCTATCAACAGCAACATTTTAGCTCTTGGGCTTTACTCAATGAAAAAAGCATTGATATAGACACCATGGCCGGATTAAGATCTCTATGGTCCTGGAGCTGAAGATTTTGGTGGCTTTTTTTGGAATTTAGTGAAATGAAAACATATTTTAGGTTATTTAATAGTGCAGAGACGGGTATATCTAACCAGGCAGTTACTGTGTGAGTAAATTTCCATTTAGATTTCAATGTGTAAAATTATTTTTTTCAAATTTTATCATCCAAACCTTTGTGGTTATATATTGGTAAGAATATAAATTCTTACATATTTTAAAAAAAATATTTCCCTTGTGTTTTGGAGGATGGTGTTCTATGAATAATATGACTATGTATAAAATGCTGAACTTGCTCCCAGCGTGGGAAATGAGAAGTTGAGTAATGGCAGTAGTATTGCTCATTTTATACGTGACAAATGGACAATGCCATCACTTTGGAACTAAAAATATATAAATAGGAAAAGTTTTTTTTTCTTTTCTTTTAGATATTGCATTGTCAGATTTAGACTGACCTGTCCAATGACACCTCACTTGACCTTGTGAGGTGTAAAGATTAGTGTCACAGGGTTCCAAAGTCCACCCCCCAGAACTCTTTGCTGCAGTGCAACATTTAGTTTTTTGATAATAATGGATTGTGCCATCACCTCCACACTTGTTGGTGGCACGAGAAATGATATGGTGAGTTAATGCAGCATCATTGTTCACTTTATAAGTGTAAAGTGAAAAATATTGCTGTGTAAGAAAAAAAAGAAAGAATTATTTATTTTATTTTTATTCTTACATATAACCTGGTCATGTTTGGTATCATTGGAAAGGCCATGCTCTGGCCTTTCCAGTGATACCTAACATGACCCTGTACCTGCTTATGGAGTTGGAGATACAGGGGTCCAAATGCCAATCAATGTAGACACATTTATCTTTTCTCTGGGCCTATTCTAGAGCATGGGCCTGGAGCTGCTGCTTCATCCGGCCCTGAAAGACACTTGCAATCACGGAAAGACACAAAGACACTGTCAGACAGTGACATTGACAAAGACATAAACAGAGACACTGACACAAACATGGATCTTAGACAACAAAAAGTACAAGCACACATGGGCTCTGTTGAAGTGTCTTTTTATTGGATGCCTTACACACAAAGATGCCATCAATGTTTCCTCCTACTGGCTTTTATCAAGCCTGATAAAAGCCAGTAGGCTAAAACGTTGCCTGCACCTTAGTGTGTAAGGCATCCAATAAAAGATACTTAAACACAGCCCACCAGTGCCAGTAGTTTTTGATGTCCTGGACTTCATTTTGAGTGTCGCAAAATCCAACTATCAAGTGGACTGTGGAGTAGATGCTGTGTCAACCCTTTTTTCTTGACAAACAGAGGTCTTGGCACCTCCACACACATAACTTTGCATTTTATGATTTTTTTTCCCCCCAGATTTGGCATACTGAAAGAGCCACCGAATGTAGGAGCCTATGCCACGGCAGGTCCATATCATCTGTATTATTATGAACTTATAGAGTTATATGTGTACCTCCTTGCTAACTTTAATGTTCAATATTTTGGTAATTAAGGCACCTGTAAAAATAGTACTTGTTGCCAATATTAGGAAAAAAATTTGATCCATTATAATCAACATTTCGCCAGCTATTTTTTCCAAAATTGGCCTTTCATTTTTTTTCAAAACATACACTATATTGCCAAAAGTATTCGCTCACCTGCCTTGACTCGCATATGAACTTAAGTGACATCCCATTCCTAATCCATAGGGTTCAATATGACGCCGGCCCACCCTTTGCAGTTATAACAGCTTCAACTCCTCTGGGAAGGCTGTCCACAAGGTTTAGGAGTGTGTTTATGGGAATTTTTGACCATTCTTCCAGAAGCGCATTTGTGAGGTCACACACTGATGTTGGACGAGAAGGCCTGGTCTCAGTCTCCGCTCTAATTAATCCCAAAGGTGTTCTATCGGGTTGATGTCAGGACTCTGTGCAGGCCAGTCAAGTTCATCTACACCAGACTCTGTCAAACATGTCTTTATGGACCTTGCTTTGTGCACTGGTGCACAGTCATGTTGGAAGAGGAAGGGGCCAGCTCCAAACTGTTTCCACAAAGTTAGGAGCATGGAATTGTCCAAAATGTCTTGGTATGCTGAAGCATTCAGAGTTCCTTTCACTGGAACTAAGGGGCCAAGCCAGCTCCTGAAAAACAAGCCCACACCATAATCCCCCCTCCACCAAACTTTACACTTTGCACAATGCAGTCAGACAAGTACCGTTCTCTTGGCAACCGCCAAACACAGACTCGTCCATCAGATTGCCAGATGGAGAAGCGCGATTCGTCACTCCAGAGAACGCGTCTCCACTGCTCTAGAGTCCAGTGGCGGTGTGCTTTACACCACTGCATCCTACGCTTTGCATTACACTTGGTGATGTATGGCTTGGATGCAGCTGCTCGGCCATGGAAACCCATTCCATGGGGGGCGTGGCTTGACTCCGAACCAAGATGGACATGTGATCCGCTAGCTCATCGGTCCCCTCTGACTTATTTGCCTTTAATCAGAGCTACTGGGCAATGGTGCGAGGAAAAAGGGTCCCCCGCACATCTACAATGCCCCACGGACGCCCGCGGTGGTGTCTGGACCGCTGGATGACTTCATTGAACCGGCCTTGCCAAGGACTGCTGAAGCAGCCTGTTCGCTGGGCGCACAGAAAATGGCGGCTACACGCTTCAGCTCAAGAGCAGACTCTGGACCCCCTACAAGCAGCATGCAGATTGGAGAAAATGGCGGCTCTACCCACGAAATCGGACATCGCTGCGATGATGGAGGACTTTTGCGCGAGCATACAAGAGGTACGTGCAGAAATTTCGGGCCTATCTGACCGTGTGGACACCCTCAAACAGAGAGCGAATGCGCCCCCTCTACTACTCCCCTCTTTGGAGACAGACCTTTCGGACGTCAAGCGCAAGCTGGACGATCTCGATAATCTAGGCCGTCGCCACAATGTTAGAGTTCGTGGGCTGCCGGAAGACATACCCCCAGACAGGTTGGTAGAATGTATGGAAACTGTCTTCCTTAAAATCTTAAATGATGCAGAGGTCACATCGTTCCCGCTAGATCAAGTGCATCATGCCTTGAGACCACCGCTCGCAGCGGGAGACCCAACACGGGACGTGATCTGTAGAGCCACCAGTTTCCCCCTTAAAGATCGCTTAATGACCGTGGCACGGGCCCATCGCACTTGGGACATTGATGGCTACACACTAGAGCTCTATCATGACCTTTCTCCATTCACACTGGCGGCCAGGAAGGCCCTGAGACCGGTCACGCTGCTACTTCGACAGAACCACATGGCTTATCGATGGGGGTTCCCCTTTTCTTTGCAAGTTCGGATAGAAGGAACTACAGTATCAATTCACAGGCCTACGGATGTACCTCACTTTTTACACCAACGTGCTTTACCACACACCCCAGTAACGGATTGGACGGCTGGGGGTTCAGCAGGACGCCAGGCTGGCCCGGAGGCCAGGCCGCAACGTATGCAGCGCAGACCCCGAATTCACCGAGTAGACCGTCCACGTACACCCTCCCCGGAAGTGGGGAGAGATTGAAGGCCTTCCTCACTACGAACTGGTAGATGCCTTCCTACTACTGCTGACACCGCTGAACCATGGGGGCTCTTCCCCCCTATTTTGCGTCCTGATTTGAACTGCCGACCTCATATGCTGACTATTTATTATTACACAGTGGGGAAGTTGAAGGGAGGGGTGGGGGTGGTAGGGAAGAGAGGGGGGTAAGGGGAAGGAAAGAGTGTAAGGGGGAATGTGGAAGGGATGTATAGTCAAAGGGGAGGGAAGAAAAAGAAAAGAAAAAGGGGGGAATGGAAAAAATTATATATATAGATGTAACATACGTTTACGATAAATAAATTAAAAGAAGACGAATAAAAAAAGGGGGAAAAATTAAAAATTTATGTATATAGATGTAACATACGTTTAAAATAGTCAAAAGAACGCTGACAAAAACAGAAAGGGGGAAAAAAAAAGTAAAGGAAAAGAAAGGGGGAAAACACACCCCAAAAAAAGGCTTCCCA
Source organism: Leptobrachium leishanense (assembly GCA_009667805.1). Lineage (NCBI taxonomy): Eukaryota > Metazoa > Chordata > Amphibia > Anura > Megophryidae > Leptobrachium > Leptobrachium leishanense. The sequence continues at coordinate 242,908,006 of CM019066.1, forward strand.
AATTTAACCATGCGTATTAGAATATTGAGAGCTACAGGTCAGTTAGGAGGTAGATTTGGTGCTTAGAACCACAGTCGTTTACGGTTAGCATTGGAGAGACATGGAGTCATTGGCATACAGAGGGGGGTGTTCGTTGGGGTAGCAGTGGTTATGAGGGTTGGGAAACGGGGACTGCGCTCATGCAGAGTGAGAGCGGGACATGAAGAAAAGGTTTTTGCCCATTTTTGCCATTTCTGCTACGCACGAGGATTTACCAGTCCCACTTACGGACTATGTGGGGCTTCTTATGCTGGACATTCCTGGACACTTTCCATACCAGAATTTCACGCCTACTTCTCCTTGATGAGGTTGAACTGATTTGCCATCATTCTTCACGTTGAGGTACATTACGTCTCATCTGCTCTGTGCCGATCTTCACGTCACTGCACTACTGGTTTCTCACGACTACACAATGCCAGAGAGGCCACCTTTGCTGTCGTCTGATGGAGAGTGGACATGAGACAGAAGTTATGGGGGGGAGCTCTCTGTGGATGCCGGGGTATGTTTGGTGGGGATGGGGTGGGAGGCGAGACGCTTCATTTTTTATTTATTTTTTTCACCTCCACCTGCTCCGTCACGGCTCTACTTTTTTTTTGTGCAGGTGGATGAGGATGCTAGATAATTTGATGGCAGCCGGACGGCATCTGACTACTTTTTCGGAGATCTTCGACCTTCCTTGCACGGACATGTCCTAGTCTTATTGAAGGGGACCGCAAACAAATGTACATAGGTTTATTGAACGGTTTCTTTGTTCATCTGAGTTTTTTAACCTAAAAGTTCGGAGCAATGCAACCCCCATGGGGACCTTTTGGATTGGCGTCCCTGCACCTCTCCTCAGAGGACTCGTACTACCACTTGGACTGAGTGACATGGTGTTACCTCCCTGGACGGACGCCTATACCCCTTTGTTTGGTTTTTTTTCCCCTCTTCCCTGTCCCTTTCCCCCTCCTTAATCTTTTGCTACTCCCTCTCCTCTTACTACTTTGATTACCATAGTGGTTGGCGGTGCTTCTTTGACTCTCTCCTCTCTCTCACTGACTTCTCTCCTCGCTTACGAACTTGCTTGTCGTTTGTAGACACCTCTACTTCGATTCTCATTCCCTCTGCCTGGTTTTCTGCTTCTTCTGAGAGACCCTCGAGATGGATGGGGGGAGGGCTGATCCTCGGCATTTACACCGGACGATCTGAAGATCGTTTCCTTTAATGTGCGGGGATTGAACATCCCGGAAAAATACAGAGGACTTCTTCGAGACTTAAAAGCTGCGCAATGCTCAGTGGCATTGCTCAAGGAGACTCACTTTTGCATGCAAGGACACCCTGTCCTTCGCGACTCCCACTATCCAATAGCGTACCATGACACAACCCCGGAGGGGAAGGTGAAAGGGGCCACTATCTTGCTCTCGAAGAACCTACCTGTTGTCTACCAAGAGGCTCTCTATATGGGGGATGGTAGAGGAGTCTTTCTGAAGGGCACTATAGCGGGTGCGAAATACACCTTCGCCTCCATCTCCCTCCCTAACACAAAACAGCATGTGTACTTTAACAACATCGTCACCAAACTCGCTCCCTTTATGGAAGGTACTTTGATCCTTGGTGGGGACTTTAACGTTGCACTATTCCCGCCAGAGGATTCGTCGGTGGGTGTGACTAGAGTTCCTCTACACATTCTGAGGTCGATTCGCCGCAAACTGCAAGACCTACAGTTAGTGGACGGTTGACGCCTGATGCAGCCGACAACGCAGGACTACACCTTTTTCTCGGAGGTCCACTCCTCCTGTTCCCACCTGGACTATATTTTCGCCTCTCACTTCTCACTTGATGACGTGCTCTCATCTTCTAGTATGAGCCGCACCTGGTCAGATCACGCACCAGTCTCTTACTCTTCGCTCGGCCCACTTTCGCCCTAGTAACTTTCACTGGCGACTGAATGTCTCCTTATTGCAGGAGAAAATGTTTAGGGACACAGTAGGTGACAGCCTCCGTAATTACTTTATGGAAAATGGAGCTGATGTTTCAGCACACACACTGTGGGAGGCCCATAAAGCCACCATCAGAGGGACCTTAATAGGACTTGCGTCGGTGAAAAAACGGGAATGCCTGACAGAAACCAAGACTTTATTGGAGGACATTCGAATACTAAAACAGGCTCATTTGCAAAATAAAGATCCACAAGCCTACTGTATACTACTTCAGAAACGATCATGCCTGGAGGAATTGTCCCAACTTCAGATCCATAGGGTGATCCTTCGAACTAAATGCTTTTTCGCATACCACGAACACAAGCCAGGACACCGTTTAGCACGAATGCTGTGTACGCAACAAGCCCACAATTATATTCCAGACATCCGAAAAGAGGCAGGCATTTCCTCAAAGACGCCAGATGCAATTGTTACCACATTCCGTGATTATTATGCTGCGCTGTACTCCAGCGCTCCAGTACCGTCGCCAGATCTTAACCACAAGATTTCGGAATACCTATCCACCAAAATTCACAGGCGATTGACAGGGACAGAACGAAACTCCCTGAATGATCCAATTACGGTGTGTGAACTACAAACAGCACTGAAGCGTCAAAAAAATGGGAAGGTTCCGAGCCCGGATGGGTTACCCTCAGAGTATAACAAAAGGTTCTCCCAGATTCTTTTACCACACTTAACGGCCTCCATTAATGCGTTGAGGGATGGTTCCCGTCTCCATTCTCAGACCATGCTCGCAAATATTTCAGTTATCCCCAAAGAAGGTAGAGACTCCACCCTATGTTCAAGCTACCGCCCGATATCGTTACTCAATTGTGACCTTAAATTATTCTCCTCCGTACTGGCGCTTCGACTGCAACCCTTCGTGCCCATGCTAGTGAAGAGAGATCAAGTAGGCTTTGTCCCAGGTAGGGAAGCATGCGATGACATCATAAGGGCCCCGAACGTCATCCACGCAGCATGTCGCTCTAACAAGTACATCCTTTTGCTCTCGACCGATGCCAAGAAGGCATTCGATCGGGTAGCGTGGCCTTTTCTTTTTGCTACATTGGATGCCATGGGAATAGTGGGCTCTTTTTATACCTGGATTGCGGCGCTGTACACTTCCCCGACAGTGGCGGTTAAGGTAAATGGGGCGTTGTCGAAGCCTTTTGGGATCTATAAGGGTACACGACAGGGCTGCCTCCTATCCCCACTTCTCTATGCATTGTCCTTGGAACCTCTTCTGGAGTCCGTTCGGAATAACCCTCGCATTGGAGGCGTGAGAGGATGCGATGTTGAACACAAGGTCACCGCATATGCGGATGACCTGTTATTCTTTGTGTCGGACCCCACGGAGACGCCGCCCGAGATTGTTTCAGAGTTTCATGCATACGGAGAAATATCAAATCTACAGATCAATATGATGAAATCAGAGATACCTAACATCACAGTACCTGCGAGAACTGCACATTTACTGCGTGTTTCTCACCCGTTTAGATGGTGCACAAATAACATGAAATACCTAGGGATTAAACTCCCCTCTCATCTTGATTCCCTGTTTGAAGTTAACTTCCCACCGCTCTGGAATATCCTACAGGCTGATTTGCTCTCATAGAGAAAGGTCAAGGTGTCGTGGTTCGGCCGCCTCAGCATAATAAAGATGAACGTACTCCCGCGCCTCCTCTATCTGTTTCAGACCATACCGACGACTATTCCATGGGCATACTTCGCATGGATCAAATCGGCCATCCTGAACTTCATATGGCATGACTCACGCCCGCGTGTGCGAGGGACTACTTTAACCCGCCCTAAATCTGCATGGGGAGTAGCATTACCTGATCTCCACAAATATTATTTACCATCTCATCTTTTACGATTTACGGAGTGGTCTACGGGAGGAAGGAGACCCTTGTGGCTGGATTTAGAGGAGGTCTCTTCTGACGTCCGTCTATGGGCCTTGCCATGGATCGCAAGGTCAAATAGACCAGACGCACTCCGAACCCATCCACTGATAGCGGCGTCATTACGGGTCTGGAACTCCACCATCACGACGCGACAGCTCTTCTCATACCAGTCCCTGCTATTGCCACTGGCAGATAACCCTGCTTTTCCAGCAGGTTTCAAGTGTTGCGACCCACTATTAACGGTGTTAACGGTTTCTGCAGCAGCGGAATCCGTTAACACAAAGTCCTTGCTCTGGTTAACTTTGCACTGACCAGAGCCAGGCGTTAATCAGCACTGGGACATTGTAATTAGGGATGGGCCGAACATTTGAAAAAGTTCGAATTCAAACGCGAACACGATTCGAACTCAATGCAAGTCAATGGGACTCGAACGTTCGATTTTTAGAATGCCCTCCAAGAGGGCATATATGCAAGATATTTGCCATAAAAGGTGTATGGGGGTCCGGGTAGTGCCCTGGGGAAAAGGAAACAAGGACAAAAAGTAAAAAAAAAAGTTTTTAAAGGAACAGTGATTTTTCCATGACATAAAGGTTAAGAATAAAAACGAAAAATTCCTTCAAATATCGTGCCTGGTCCCCATAACCTACCCGTGAAGTGGCGGATTTGTAGGATGTATAGAAACATTTAAAAAGAAACAAATGACATTTCAAATGACGGTAAATGGTTTTCCTTTAATCTATTCATAAACAACTGCTTGGGGGGCCGGCCTGTATGAAAAGAGGAGACGTTTTAGGACACGCAGAACAAGTTTAGTAATTTTTTGTCTAAATTATGATGAAACCTATGCAGGCTTTGGATGAAAGTAACAACAGGTGCATTAAAATTGCATAAGCATTAACATTTGCTGCGGCGTTCACCGCATATTTGTAACGATTCCCCAGGACAGACCTGGTAGGATCCCTGGTAACAGACCTCTATCCCTCCAATCCTTAGGATGGTCGGGACTCGGGATCACTAATCCTAACCTCTAGCAGCCACACAGGCCAGGGAGACAGCACCAACAATATACACCACAGTCTGAGATCGATATGTTTGTACTGCGCTATAGTATATGGCAGGATGGAAGCACACCAACCGTAACAAGCAGCGGAATATACCAGACAGGGGCGCAGAGCGAGAGTAGTTGTTATAACAAAACTGTGTCAGCAACGTTTAGGCACTTGTACTGCGCTACTGTATATGGTGAGAATTGGCGCACACCAGTAGCAACAGGAGGCAAACAGAACAGACAGGTAGTACACAGAGAGAATATTCAAATGGCAGGCAAAGCCGGCAACAGATCGGGTCCTCAGAACAAGCAGGGTAAGTAACAAGTATACTTCTGAGAAGATACGCTATTAGTGTAGCGAGGAAGCCGGCTGCGCATTTTGCAACGCTCCCTCTACACCAGAGGTCAAAATTTCCACTCGCCTGCTCACATTTTGCGAGAGGAAATTAAGTGCAGGCGAGTTGGAAACTTTGTATCAGATTCAGACCTCCGTGTGACAGGCTGTTCAGAGGGGAGATTTTGGCCCGCCTCCTCCCTCCCCCGGCATGAGAGCATGCAGACTCGGGATCTGGTGGCTCTGCTCATTACATGGGGAGTCTGGCAGGAGTTTTAAAGCCTGCCAGACATTGAAGGACACACAGCCCCGACTGATAAGAAAAAAAGTCTCCACTTCAAAAAGTTACGTCCCCAGATACAAGGGGAATGTGAGGGAGGGGCTTCCATGGAGACAGGAGAGGAAAGGGAGACAGAATAACGCAGGCACACTGTTATAAGCATGTTATATACTGTGCATATAACACACAGGGGTTGTTAGGGAGGGGAAGCAGACAGTCTTCCTAATTAGTGATATGCATTAGAACAAGAGAAAATAAATTATATATAACCCCCCTCCAAACTGGGACTCTTGCTCTTCCACATTATTACCCTCAGCAGCTCCCTTACACACACACCTCCCAAGTGTCCTCATTTGTTAGGGTTAGTCCCTAGCTTGGTAAAATCTCTCAAAGGACTTAGGTGTATAACACCAACATTTAATGCCACTCTATTACAAATTACCCCATTTTTATCCCTTTAAATAATTGGATAGATCCTGCTGACAATATATGCCCAATTATAATTTTTGTTGGGGTATGAATATTCCTTTTCTCTCTTGGCTCGCTGCTCCTTCCCTTCAGCTTGGGGCTTTAAAACCACAGACGTCCCTGCAACGTCTAAAGCAATTTATGTAGCACACAGATTGTGTGTTGCGTACACTGCGCAAACTGTGTAAAGCTCAGACCTTGCTTACTTTATGTATGCAAATTTCACATTGCCTGCACAGAATGATGTCCTCGCACCAGCATATCCTCAGCTGCTGCCTCCCAGAACGTTCGCTGCTGTTATCATTGGGTGAGAGGATGATGACAGCATGCAGAGCATCATTTGAAGGGTAGCTGGCATTGATTGGTTGCTTAAATTTTTGTTAAATTTATTATTCACGTCAGGACAAATAGATTTTCACAAGGGACAAGTAGATTTTTTTTCTATAGTTCTACATCTCTGCACTCCTGCCCTGGCAGTTCTCAACAGGTCCCGGCCGCACCCTGCTTGCCTGTTGTCTGGGTATGCAGACGTCTTGGGTCTGATGTCTGGGTATACATGTATCTTGGGTCTGATGTCTGGGTACATGTATCTTGGGTCTGATTTATGGGTATACATGTATCTTGGGTCTGGTGTCTGGGTCCATGTATCTTGGGTCTGATGTATGGTATACATGTATCTTGGGTCTGATGTCTGGGTATACATGTATCTGGGGTCTGGGTATACATGTATGATTGTGATTCTGGAGATTATTTTTTTTACTAAGTTTATTAAAAGTTGAGCAGCTACACTTAATATTTTGTTTGCATCCTCATTGATGTAAAGCACTTATTTTCCTATATGTTTACATTGCTTTATGTTAATATTAATGTTATTTATTTTTGTAACTTTATTCTGAATAAAACCTTTACCAGAGTCATTTCATAATATAATTTAAAAGGGTGTGCTTGGGGCGGACTTAAAAGCAGGGTAGGGGTTAGGCGGGACAACTGGTGGCGAGTAACTCTTAAGGCCTGGCTAGTAGCTTTGGACTTGAAATTTTGAGCCCTGCTCCACACTAATAGCGTATCTTCTCAGAAGCTTCACACAGTGCGCCGGTGTATGCAGCGTCTAACAGCATGGGAGACGGAAGGCTGCGCTTGTTGGTGGATCCAGGAATCAGGTGAGTATTAGAAAGAAAGAAAAAAAAAGTTTTGTTTTATGTTCCTTGGGACATTTAAAAATGTCCTTGGATTTTATTTTTTTCAGAAATGTGTCGCCATACTGTTATGTCCCAAAGGTGTGGGCATGCAATTAGGTGTTGTATGTATTTCTGTGAGTATTGTCCAATAACTTACACACAGGCCAGATGTCACAATTAACCAGGGAAGGTTAATTACTCACTCAGACAGTTCTCAGAAGGGTTCTGTACAGAATCAGATTATTGTCGGTGCTATAATAACAGGACAGGTTTCCAGCATATACTCTGTGCCTAAACGCTTCCCTGCATGGCTGCTCTCTGCTACAGATCAGAAGTCTGTGTTCTTCCTGGTTACTGGTACAGCTTCCTCATCCAGCATGCACTGCAACAGGGAAGAGGGGAGTGGCATAAGAACCACTCCCAACCTGGAGACCTCTGAGACAGACAGGGAATCGGTCTAAACATCACACCTCCTTTTCTTCCCCTGAAAAACAAACAAACAAACAAACACAAAAGAGAGAAAACAAAACAGACATAAGACAAACAAGGTAAATAGGATCAGTTTGGCAAAAGAGCATCTTCAGGACATTTTTGTTGCTCCCTCAACAGGTCACCAGCCCTTCTGCTCTCACTCTGCAGAGGAATCACGCAAGGGTTCAGTGCTTTGCCAAAATTTTGTCTGACGCCGCTGATGGGTAGACTTGCAAAGTTGCACAGGTGTGGCAGGGGTGGTGTCCGTCAATGTTTCTGGAGTCATGAGTGCCTTCCCAACAGATAAATCAGTCCGTACAGTTTCAGGCACAGGTCTAGGTTCCCCAGGAAAATGGTCACAAAGAACTTCAGGGTGTGATTCCAAAGATTTTGGATCATGCCATACACCATGCCATATGTCACCGGCAGACTCCTGAGTGGTGGCTTGTGGTTGATTGAACAGAGGGGTCAGGCTTGTCCCTGTTGGTGGGAGTTTGCGTTTTCTCAACTGAGAGATGTGACGTCGAACACAAGTACCATTCGAAAGGCAAACAAGGCACATTTTCCTTCCAATGATGCCATTAATGACTCCAGGAAGCCAGTGAGGAAAAATTCTGTAATTACGAATCCATACAGGATCACCAACACTAAATGTAGAACAACATGTTGATGAAGTTGTTGGAAACTGGGTCTGAGGACAAACTAAATCAAGTTTGGTCTGAGGATGCCGTCCAAACATAAGAAAAGCCGGTGTCAGTCCGGTAGTAGAATGTGGCATGTTTCAGTATGCAAACAAGAACTCCAGCAGTGTCTCCTCAGACTTTCCAATCTGGTCCATAGTAGAAAGCAGGTTCTTTTTAAAAGTCTGAACAAACCGTTCTGCCAGCCTGTTTGATGAAGGATGATATGGAGCTGTTGTGTAGTGTTGGATTTGTAGGGAATGAAGAAATGATTGAAACTCATGAGAGGTAAATTGTGACCCATTGTCTGAGACTATGGCTGCTGGCAATCCATACTGAGCAAAAAGCTTCAAGATTAAAATGGTAGCAGTAGAGGTGATGGAAGTCGTTTGGAAAACTTCAGGCCATTTGGAATGTGCATCCACTACGATCAAATACATTTTCCCATGGATTGGTCCCGCAAAATCTATATGGAGTCTTGACCATGGGTCCTTTGGCCATGGCCAAGGTTGCATGTCACCCTTCCTTTGAGGTCGTTGAGCTTGACAGCACCCTGGACATCTAGCCACATAATCTTCAATCGCTGTATCCATTTGTGGCCACCAAACATAACCCCTCGCTCTCTGCTTCATGCGCACCACGCCGGCATGGCCCTCATGCAGGATCATTAGCATTGCAGGTTGCAGATTCTTGGGTATGATAACCCTGTTTCCCCATTGTAAGCATCCAGCATTTGTCACTAGTTCACATTTTCTAGTAAAATATGGGCAAAATTCACATGGCACCTTCTCCGGCCATCCAGTTTGAACAAAAGAGAATACCTGAGACAAACACGGATCTGTGACTGATCTGGCTATCAGTGTGGTTGAGATACTAGTTTGTGGCCTTTGTACCTCCACTATGCGTATGTCACTCGGTGGGTTTACTCCATCTGGTAATCTGGAAAATGCATCTGCATTTACATGGGCATCATGCGAGCGGTTTCTGATTGAATATTTATAAGCTCCCAAGAATAAAGCGTATTTTTGTAAGGGAGATGCAGTTGTGGTCGAAATTCCTTTTTGAGGGTTCAGTATTGACAACAGAGGCTTGTGGTCAGTGATAAGTGTAAAATCCCGACCATAGATGTATGTGTGGAATTTCTTAGTGGTCCATACAATGGCTAGCGCCTCTTTATCTATCTGCGAGTAGTTTTGTTCTGCTGAAGTCAAAGATCTGGAGGCAAGAGAAATGGGCCGCTCTGTGCCATCTGAGATGACATGGGAAAGCACAGCCCCCAGTCCATATGGCGAGGCATCACACGCCAAAGTTACTGGTTTCTTTAGGTCATAGTGGACCAGAACCTGAGATGACAGAATTAGTTTTTTTGATATTTTGATAACGTAAAGGCTTTTTCTCATTCGGCTGTCCATATCCATTTGGGCTTTGCATCCAGTAAGCGACATAATGGATAAAGCTGGTGTGCCAAGTTTGGCAAGAAACGGTGATAGTAATTTAAGAGGCGAAGATAAGACCGCAGCTGTGTTACGTTTTGGGGAGTTGGGGCATGAGTAAGAGCTTTCACCTATTCTTCTGTAGTGTGCAATCCATGTTGATCTACAGTATGGGCGCAAAATTCTAATTCTGTCTTGAAAAACTCACATTTAGAAAGGTTCACACCTAATCCATGTGTTTGGAGTCTCTCCAGCACAGCTTCCACATTCTTTCTGTGTTCTGCATCTGTGGGACCTGTGATGAGCATGTCATCTAGCATACATTGTGTGTAAGGTATTCCTGCGAGGACTTCATCCATGATTCGCTGCCAGATCGCTGGCGCTGGGGCTATACCAAAAACCATGCGGGTGTATTGGAATAATCCTTTGTGAGTGTTTATGGTCAATAAATGCTGGGAGTCTGGATGTACTTTTAATTGCAGGTAGGCTTGTTTTAAGTCTATCTTTGTGAACCTTTGCCCTCCAGCTAGTGAGCTAAATAGATCTTCCAGTCGAGGTAATGGGTATTGATCCACAAGAAGTTGGTTGCTCAGGGCATTCTGAAATCCCCACAAATTCTGACATCGCCATTCTTTTTTTTTACAGGAACAATTGGTGAAGCCCATTCACTCCTCTCAACTTTTTATAACGCCTTGTTAGCCAATAGTTGCTCCACTTCAGCTTCCACACTTTTCCACAAGGCAAATGGTACTGATCTGGCCTTACAAAAACGAGGTTTGGCATCTGGCTTTAATTGGAGTTGGGCCAGTTTTCCTTTAACTGCACCCAGAGAGTCTTCAAAAACATCTTTAAATCGTGACTTCAGAGATTCCACCCATGAGTCCACCTCAAAGAGTAATGTACATTGAGCAATAGCAAGAGGAGGCATGCTCAGGGCTTTAATCCAATCCCTACTATATAATGGAGGACCTCCTTTACGTACAACATAAAGGTGTAAGGTTTTACAGCATTTTCCCATTGTGACAAGAGGCTGAACATAACCCATGGGCCGTAACAGTTCCTGGCTGTAAGTTTGTAGATTGAGAGTTGTAGGTTTGAGAGGTAGAGACAGGCCCAATGACTTGAAATCAGTCCATGAAATGACAGAGACAGCTGCCCATGTATCAACATCCATTGAGACAGGACAACCATTGAGTGTGACATCCACTTTTATAGCAGGAGTACTCCCTTCCACTCTGAACAGTGCAACATGTTGAACAAACGGCTCATCATCAGAGCCTAAGACTTTGCGGTCAGTGTTTACATGAAATGTCTTCTTAGCTCTGTATTTTGTAGCAGTGAAACTGGAGTGGGAGCTGCGACAAACACGCCTGACATGACCAGTCTTCCCACAAAGGAAAGAAACAACATCAACATCAACATCATTAAACTTGCATGTGAGTGCATTGTGAGTAGGGTCACCACAACGGTAGCAGGTTGGTGCTGCAGACCCAGAGAAATTACTTTGTTGGCATTTTGGGCGACTTGGGAGAGACTGTTGTGTGCGCTGGGCCACAGAAGTGCTGAAAATTTCCTCTCCCTGGCTTGCAGGAGTTTCGGGGTGTGGGTTCAGGAGTTTAGCATCCCTAGCAGCCATTTCCATGACGGAGGCAAGCTCAGTGGCTTTATTCAGTGTCAAGTCAGATTCTGTGAGTAACCTTTTCTGTATGGCTGTGTCATAGAGCCCCATGACAAACATGTCCCGAAGAGCGGTCTGCAAATGGTCTCCAAACTGACATGTAGCAGCTAGCTTGTGTAAGTTAATAACATAAGTCTTTATGTCTTCTACTGTAGAATTTAAACCGTTCTACAATCTCTAAGGGTTTTGGATTGTAGTGCTCATGCAGCCTCTCAATCAACTCAGGCAGGGGTCTAGAAGCAGGTTTATCTGGAGAAACTAGATCTCTGAGTGTGCCATAAGCAGTTTGACCTAATGCTGTGAGGAAAACAGCAACTTTCTTTGCTGCAGAAACATCATTTGCTTCCATATATTGCTCTAGTCTCTCTTCTCCATGATTCAGCAGCAGGATCAAAAGGTTGAATAGATCCTATTAACGCCATGTGTGTAATATCCACAATCCTTGTCGCCACTGTTATGTCCCAAACAGGGCCGGTGCTAGACTATTTTGCGCCCTAGGCAAGACTACTTGCGCGCCCCCCCCCCACCAGAAAAAATTGACAACTGTTAAAATGTGGATGAAACACACACAAACAGTGTGCGGGGAGATGACAAACTGTGCACGGGGGGAACACATGCTGCGGGAGGGGGGCTACACACAAAGTAGTTCGATGCCCATCTTACACCTCTGGGCCAGGATCAGTCTGTGCCTCTTTCTTTCCTCTGCCCTCTGTGCTTCTTTCTTTCCTCTGCCCTCTGTGCTTCTTTCTTTCCTCTGCCCTCTGTGCTTCTTTCTTTCTTTCCTCTGCCCTCTGTGCTTCTTTCTTTCCTCTGCCCTCTGTGCTTCTTTCTTTCCTCTGCCCTCTGTGCTTCTTTCTTTCCTCTGCCCTCTGCCCTCTGTGCTTCTTTCTTTCCTCTGCCCTCTGTGCTTCTTTCTTTCCTCTGCCCTCTGTGCTTCTTTCTTTCCTCTGCCCTCTGTGCTTCTTTCTTTCTTTCCTCTGCACTCTATGCTTGCTTCTTTCCTCTGCCCTCTATGCTTGCTTCTTTCCTCTGCCCTCTATGCTTGCTAATTTCCTCTGCCCTCTATGCTTGCTAATTTCCTCTGCCCTCTATGCTTGCTAATTTCCTCTGCCCTCTGTGCTAATTTCCTCTGCCCTCTGTGCTAATTTCCTCTGCGCTTTTTTCCTCTGCCCTCTGCGCTTCTTTCCTCTGCCCTCTTTCCTCTGCCCTCTGTGCTTCTTTCCTCTGCCCTCTGTGCTTCTTTCCTCTGCCCTCTGTGCTTCTTTCCTCTGCCCTCTGTGCTACTTTCCTCTGCCCTCTGTGCTACTTTCCTCTGCCCTCTGTGCTTCTTTCTTTCTTTCTTTCCTCTGCCCTCTGTGCTTCTTTCCTCTGCCCTCTGTGCTTCTTTCTTTCTTTCTTTCCTCTGCCCTCTGTGCTTCTTTCCTCTGCCCTCTGTGCTTCTTTCCTCTGCCCTCTTTTCCTCTGCCATCTGTGCTTCTTTCCTCTGCCCTCTGTGCTTCTTTCCTCTGCCTACGTAAAGGGAATCCACAAGGTAGAGGAAGGGAGTATATTTAAAAAGAAACAAAATAGCAAAACAAGAGGACATAGTCTTAGACTAGAGGGGCAAAGGTTTAAAAGTAACATCAGGAAGCATTATTTTACTGAGAGGGTGGTGGATACATGGAACAGTCTTCCAGTAGAAGTGTTAGAGGCCAAAACAGTAATTGAATTGAAGCAAGCATGGGATAGGCATAAGGCTATCCTAAACAAAAGATAAATCCAGGTTAAGTATCCATGTAATTGGGCAGACTAGATGGGCCGAAAGGTTCTTATCTGCCGACATTTTTCTATGTTTCTATGTTTCTATGTTTCTCTGTGCTTCTTTCCTCTGCCCTCTGTGCTACTTTCCTCTGCCCTCTGTGCTACTTTCCTCTGCCCTCTGTGCTACTTTCCTCTGCCCTCTGTGCTACTTTCCTCTGCCCTCTGTGCTTCTTTCCTCTGCCCTCTGTGCTTCTTTCTTTCCTCTGCCCTCTGTGCTCCTTTCCCCTGCCCTCTGTGCTTCTTTCCTCTGCCCTCTGTGCTTCTTTCTTTCTTTCCTCTGCCCTCTGTGCTCCTTTCCCCTGCCCTCTGTGCTACTTTCCTCTGCCCTCTGTGCTACTTTCCTCTGCCCTCTGTGCTTCTTTCTTTCCTCTGCCCTCTGTGCTACTTTCTTTCTTTCCTCTGCCCTCTGTGCTACTTTATTTCGCCTTTTCTTTCCTGTTCCTCTTTTTCTCTTTCCTCTGTGCGTCTTTCTTCAGTGCTCAAACCCCCCATATCAATGAGTTATTACCCCCCATATCAATTATAGTTCACCCCCATATCAATTATAGTTCACCCCATATCAATTTTAGTTCACCACCCATTTCCATTTTAGATCACCCCATATCAATTTTAGTTCACCCCCCACATCAATTTGAATTCACCCCCCCCCCCACACACACACACACATCAATTTGAATTCACCCCCCAAACACACACACACATCAATTTGAGTCCCAGTCATCGACCCCTGCGCTTTCTCACCTCCATACATACTGACTGTTGATGGAATCCTTTGTGCACGCGACCTCAGTCTGGCTGGCTCTGCTGGACCGCACCCTTGTTCATCTCCTTCTACAGCAGCCGGACCACGACTTTCTGGTCGCTCTGAAACAGCCGCTGCAGGAGCACCGCAACATGATGCCTGCCTCAGTCCCACACTCTGGGAGCACGGCACGCTGCCTTGGCGCCTCCCCCTCACGTGACGCGTGAGGGGGAGGCGCCAAGGCAACGTTCCGTGCTCCCAGAGTGTGGGATTGAGGCAGGCACGTTGCGGTGCACTGAGGCTGGAGTCAGAACACCTGCCGTCGACACCCGCTGATGATGTCACGTGGCTGCCGCGCGACTTAATCAACGGGGGCCGACGGCTTGCAGGCATTGGGGGCAGTGCCGGCAGCGGAGAAGGAGCGCGCCGCTGCTAAGTGACACACACACACACTTGGCAGTCTGCGGCCGCGCGCAAATAAATAAAACAGATGGGGTAATTGCAGTGGTAGGGGCCGGCTGCGCCCTAGGCGGGACTGCGCTCTAGGCAGCCACCTAGCTCGCCTAGCGGCAGCGCCGGCCCTGGTCCCAAAGGTGTGGGCATGCAATTAGGTGTTGTATGTATTTATGTGAGTATTGTCCAGTAACTTACACACAGGCCAGATGTCACGATTAACCAGGGAAGGTTTATTACTCACTCAGACAGTTCTCAGAAGAGTTCTGTACAGAATCAGATTATTGTCGGTGCTATAATAACAGGACAGGTTTCCAGCATATACTCTGTGCCTAAATGCATCCCTGCATGGCTGCTCTCTGCTACAGATCAGAAGTCTGTGTTCTTCCTGGTTACTGGTACAGCTTCCTCATCCAGCATGCACTGCAGCAGGGAAGAGGGGAGTGGCATAAGAACCACTCCCAACCTGGAGACCTCTGAGACAGACAGGGAATCGGTCTAAGCATCACACATACCTTAGCCTGGTGGTCAGTCAGTGGAGGCTCCCTGGATCCTGGTTGTGGGGGGGGGGTCTGCCGTGGCTGCAGGTGCAGTGGCTCCCTCCCTGCACCGCCTCTCTGCTACATGCACCCGGCCGGCTAGCCCGCACAGTCGCAGCTCTGTCATCCGGTGGCCGCATGCTCCTCAAGGGATCCTCGGGAGGCCCCGGCTGGCTGCCCTTTACAGTGCCTGATTAGAGGGCCTCGTCTGCCTGATGTTTTAGCAACAAGATTGTTTTATCCCATAGGCTTCAATGTTAAAAATATTCCCGTTTTAATTCAAAATATCTAATAAACCATTGCTTATAATATTCTGCAGTAAAGAGTCTCTTTATTTTTAGATTTGTTAAGCATTTTTTTAAAAAAATTCAAAATTATTTAATTTTTTTGAACTTTTTGCGAAAAGGCCTGAAAAGTTTGAAGTTCGCCGAACGGGCAATGTTTGAATCAAACTCATGTTCGAATCGAACCGAACGCCCATCCCTAATTGTAATACCAGCGCTGATCAACACTTTGCACTCCCCATGTTAAACATAGGGAGCAAAAGTACAGTAATCTCGTGCAGTGCTGCGCAAGGTACCAAACGCAAACGGATTTTTTTAACCCGTTTGCATTTGGATTGTAATGTGCGGTAAATACTGCGGCAAACGTTAATGCTCACGCAGGTGAGCGTTAACGTTTGCGTATAGAATGTAATAGTGCCCATAGTGTAAATATATATATATACTGTACTATAACTCATTAACTGTACCATATATGAAGAAGGAATGAAGAAGGGCACAATGCAAAAAGATGGGAAAGGGAAGCAACTCCAGAAAGTATAAACATGTTCTGCAATACAAGTCACATCACATATAGAAGTTCTGTTGTGATCTTTGCAGTGTGAATATTGCTTTGCTAAATGTTGAAGTAAATTGAAGAAATAAAGGGACTTCAATACCGTTACTATCAGAGTTATTCAGAGAAAGGTGAAACTCTGGAGAACGTTTGGAGAAGTGAAAATTCTAGGTTAAAATAGCTGATTTGGTAAGGGAGATAAATGGGAGAATTTTTCTGGTTTGGCTACTTTGGCCTAGAATTTTCACTTTGCCAAAAGTTCTCCAGAGTTTCACCTTTCTCTGAATAACCCTGTAAATGTTCAAATGAGGCAGAAATTAGACCATTTTCCAGTATCTGCAGTTATCAGTTAATTAGTAAAGGACATCATAATGTCATGGCTGATCATAGCAATGTCTGCACAGATTGATATTGAAGATGCTTCACTTCTCAGATAAGGAAAACGTGTATATACTGTATATTGACAATATATTAGAAGGTGCTCCCATAAAATATTTAGTACTTTACAAACTGTATGTTATCATAAAGAACAATTTTTCATAAAATCTTATAAACCAAACATGAAAATAATATGTAGATGGGGACCAAACAGGTGGGCAGACAGGGCCAATTCACACATCCAGTTTCTCCTCAGTATATGTTGATGGTATTAGCAGTGTTTACAAGAAGTAGAAAACACATTCCACTAAGGAATTTAGTGAATTAATCATTGAAGGTTCCCATGGGACCCAATCTGTAGTTAATTAATGGATTTATTCTAGAAATGTAAATGTGAATTCTAAATGCCACTATTCAAATATTTTCAGCCTGGCTGCAAAACTTGTAACTGTCGGGAAACAGTGACTAATACAGTAATTATATATACGACTGATTTCAAATGATCGTAGCAAGTGGTCAATGACAAGTGAAAATCACTCAATGTTTCAATTAACATGTAAGCTATCAACAAGAGATATGGTCAAAACATCTCAGGTGACTTGTACAGGTATTTAAAACAATGTCAAGACAATCAGAGGTTATTTGTCAAATGTTAATATATAGACATATATCAAAAAACAAGGGGCCCTATTCCATAGTTGTCTTTAAAAGGCAGATGCTAATGCAAAAAATGTGAGTGACCCGTTAAGCATTAACTGCTCCTTTTTACCAAATGTATTCCAAAGATGAGGGAGGTTTTGGCACTCCAGCAGTTAACATCTCAGTGCAAGACATTGGGCTAAATTACAATCATCACGCAAACGTTAACGCTCACTTGCTCATTTGCTGCGGTGTTTACGCATATTACAATCCAAACGCAAATCGGTTAAGTAACCCGTTTGCTTTTGGTTTCTTGCGCTTTTCAGCGCGAGGTTACTGTACTTTGTGCACCCTACTCCCTATACTTAACATGGGGAGCACAAAGTGTAAGGCTAGGGTCAGACGAGTGCATTCTGTGCGGACTGTGCGTCCGTGCACAACGGACGTACTTTCTGGCTCACGACAAGGTAGTGCCACACAGTCTGTTTTTGTGACTGACTTTTTTTTGACTGATGTAGAAGGGAAAATAAATTAATATGAAAAACATTTCGTCCGTCAAAATGCTGGACATCAAAAATGCAGTCCGTCTGACTTCGTTCCATCACTCACACACAAAGCTATGCAGACATTACAGACGCAGCGCACTCTCTGCGTCAGGTCTAGCGGATTTACATTATTTCCTAACTTGCGTCCATTTGCCACGTCCGTTGTGCGTCCTCACTTCTGTGCAGACGTACTTCGTGTGTGGTCTCTATTGATCATAATTGTATGCTACCACGGACGTTAAAATGTGTGGCAACATGAACGTGAACACTAGGCTCGTCTGACCCGAGCCTTAATCAGCCCTGGATTACAAAGTCCCAGCGCTGATTAACGTCCGACTGTGGTTAGCAAAAAGTTAACCACAGCCAGGACTTGGTGTTAACGGATTCCGCTTCTGCAGAATCTGTTAACACCAGCCTAAAAAAACAGAAAAACGAATCGCATGCTCACCTCTTGTCCCGTGGCTCCGACCGCGGCTCCGACCACCTCCTCCATCCGGCAGGAGCAGGGAAAGACTGGGGGGAAAAGTCCCCCCAGTCTCTCCCTGCGTATCACTACGCCGACCGGCCGCATCTCACGTTGCGAGATCCAGCTGGTCATGTGACTGGCAGGGGGGAACTCAATGGAGTCCTATGGACTCCATCGAGTGGATGCTCGCAGCTGCGCTCAGCACTGCAGCAGGCATCCCTGATTTTAACGCGCGGTAACAATACAGGCAGCATTTTTTGCACCTGCATTGTAATCCAGGGTTAAAACGTGGGCG
The DNA here is from genome assembly GCA_009667805.1 of Leptobrachium leishanense. Taxonomy (NCBI): domain Eukaryota; kingdom Metazoa; phylum Chordata; class Amphibia; order Anura; family Megophryidae; genus Leptobrachium; species Leptobrachium leishanense. Next base: position 242,926,171 of record CM019066.1, read on the forward strand.
CAAAGGGGAAAACTGCGGGCGCAGTTTTTCCTCCCTTGCGCCCACGCTTTAACGCTATGATCGTAATAGAGCCCATTATCTTTACTTCTCAAGACGGTAAGTTTTGTTATCCAGGTGCTAACAGGGGATGCACAAGATGGATGGATCCCTAAAAGGGATTGGAGGGTCAACAGGGAAAGGCGGAGACCACCAACAAAGGCCACAGGGAGGATAAAAAGGAAAAAAGGGGCGTGGCCAGCTGCTGAAGGGAGTAGACATTTCTCGGTGGAGCTCCACACGTCTTCTCCATACAGGGACCACTTGATGACTTTTTAAGAGTTGGGGATCTGAAGGCCACCGATGAAGGAACTGAATGAAGAGCTGGAAATGTCAGCTATGTGCCGCTAGTCGACCACCTACTTAAGGGAGCAGCCCCAGAGCAGATTGTTAGAGAGGAGCTGACGCCTGCAGAGATTTGCAGGGCAGCGGTGGAATCCATGTGGCCCGCCACGTCTCTCCTTGTGCTTTCTGTGCTGGGAATGCAGCGTAGCTCCAAGAAACATAGAAACATAGAAAGATGTCGGCAGATAAGAACCTTTCGGCCCATCTAGTCTGCCCAATTACATGGATACTTTACTTGGATTTATCTTTTGTTTAGGATAGCCTTATGCCTATCCCATGCTTGCTTAAATTCAATTACTGTTTTGGCCTCTACCACTTCAACTGGAAGACTGTTCCATGTATCCACCACCCTCTCAGTAAAATAATGCTTCCTGATGTTACGTTTAAACTTTTGCCCCTCTAATCTAAGACTATGTCCTCTTGTTTTGCTACTTTGTTTCCTTTTAAATATACTCCCTTCCTCTACCTTGTGGATTCCCTTTACGTATTTAAATGTTTCTATCATATGTCCTCTGTCTCGTCTTTTTTCCAAGCTGTACATGTTAAGATCATTAAGCCTTTCTTGGTAACTTTTCTCCTTCAAGCCGTACACCATTTTAGTAGCCCTTCTCTGAACTCTCTCTAAGATGTCTATATCCTTCTGGAGATACGGTCTCCAGTACTGCACACAGTACTCCAAGTGAGGTCTCACCAGTGCTCTGTACAGTGGCATGAGCACTTCCCTTTTCCTACTGCTAATACCTCTCCCTACACAACCAACCAAGAAGCTGTCGACTGGTGGGCTAGGGTGTCTACCCTGGCCTTGTGCTGTGGCCCATGCTGCAGTGAACTAGCTCAGGGGCTGTTTGATTGCAGCAACCTTTGCGAAGTGTCTCGGAGTTTTGAGGATGTCCACAAGACCTTTCCGTAGGATACGGGCTCAAGAGGACTGTTGTCTCTCCTTTTTTATTTTTTGTCGCAGGCCGCATCTCCTTGAGGTAATCCCTCCTTGCAGATTTACTCATCTCCCCCCCTCGCTGAGTATTTTTATTTTTCACTGTTCCCCTTCTTTTTCCCTTGTATGGTGAGACTCCCTGTTTTTGAGGCGATCCCCCTTTCTTTTCCCCCTATATTCTGGGACATCTTAAGTGTTCTCCGAGGACACTATACTTGTCTTGACGAGACCCCCCCCCATTCGGGGATGTTCCCCCCCCAGATTTTTTCTGGAACATCTATGTGGACTCTTCACTCTGTTTTTGCCTTTTATTTTTCTCTCTGACTCCTTGTGAGTTTTAGCTGACTTAGATTTTTTCTTTTTCTTTTTTCTTTCTGTGATGTAATTGATGTCATATGAAGGCTGCAAGGCCTTTGTCTTTTGTTAGATTTTTATGTGCTTGTGTAAAACACACAAAGAATTAAGTTTTTCGACACCTTGGACTTTCTAGGATGTCTGGGCATTGTAGTCTGAAATGCCCTCGACCTGTACAATAAAGGCATAGACACTCCTGTAATCGATATTGCCTCTCCTCTTGTGATCTACCAGTGTTTCCTATTTGCATGGGTTCAGTGGGTATGTGATCAACCCTAAGGGCATGGGTGTCCGCAGGATGGGGCAAGGGGGGGGGGCACTCGCCCTCCCTGGAACTAGGGCTGCCTGTCTGCTCTGCCCAGACAGCTGTGTGTGCAGCCTGCTCAAGTGTTTGTTACTCATAGCAGGCTGCACAGGAGTTCTGGACAGTGTGGGGGTGGTCTGCGTTGATCTTGTGATGTCACCTCCTCACTCCAGCTCCAATCCACCACGTGCTCCTACTCTAGACGCTGGGAGAGGCTGCCTGGGCTGAGATGCAGGGGCTGCTGCTGTGGCCACTGGAATGCTGGACACAGCAAAAAAAAGGTGATTATTGTCAAATCTTTATTAAGCTTGATGCCCCCTGGTCTGAGGTCTAGTTTGTCTGCCTGGGAAGTTGGAACACCATGATTAATAGTAATCTGGTGGGGATAAGTTTACAATCTAAGAGGAGGGGGACCCTGCTCCAGAATTTACAATCTAGAAGAAGAGGGGACCCTGCACCAGAGCTTACAATCTAGAAGAAGAGGGGACCCTGCACCAGAGCTTACAATCTAAGAGGAGAGGGACCCTGCACCAGAGTTTACAATCTAGAAGAAGCGGGGACCCTGCACCAGAGCTTACAATCTAAGAGGAGGGGGACCCTGCTCCAGAGCTTACAATTTAGAAGAAGAGAGGACCCTGTTCCAGAGCTTACAATCTAAGAGGAGAGGGGACCCTGCTCCAGAGCTTACAATCTAAGAGGAGAGGGGACCCTGTCCAAGAGCTTACAATCTAAGCAGAGAGGGGGATACAGATTGTATATCTGTATAGAGAGCCGGCTCTGTCACTGTAAATACAGAGACGGAGGGAGGGGTGTGTATATATATATATGTATATGTGTAGGAAGGGGGCTGGTGTGTGTACGTGTATGTATTTATATGTTTGGAGGGGGCCTGGTGTGTGTGCCAGTATGTGTGGGAGTGTCATGGTTTGTGTATACAGAGATGGCCTAGAAAATGCAACACTCAGATCAGACACTTACACCTTTATTCTTCTATTAGTCTTGCACCATGTTTCGCAGCCTCCGTATTACTACGCTTTATTTTATGACTGTCCCCTTCATGACATTGTCAAAAGGGCAGAATATGGATGCCATTAAAATTTTGCTGCCCCCCCCCCCCGAAAATATTTCTGCGGACGCCCATGCCTAAGGAGAAGAGAAGCAGGGGGAACACTGGGTAGTAACCTCTTAGGCTTATCCCTGGAAGCCCTCCTGCTTGGATTTGATCATCTAAAGCCGTGCAAATTTCGATATGGTCTTCCAACATCTCTGGCAGCCTCATTGGCGCTAATTCGTGCATTAAAGAATCACAAAGACCTTCTGTAAATGCCAAAACCAGGCTCTCATTGATCCACTGCACATCAGACACAAATGTTTAAAACTCTATGATATAGTTGGAGACTCGTCTATTGCCTTGTCTGATCCTGAACAGGGTCTTCCCTGCTGCTCTAATGGCAGTGGGGTCAAACTTATGACACAATTCTTGAACAAAACCCTCATAATCATAGATAATAGACTTTTTGTTCTCTCGTAAAGGAGTAGCCCATGACGCTTTATCGGATAAATGGTTAATGATAAACACCACCTTAGACTTATTGGACTGACACAAACCAGGATTGAGCTCGAAATGTATATCAATTTGTGTAAAAACAAACTTGCAAGGACTCGTGGTGCTGTTAAACCTTACAGGAGCAGACATGCTTACATGGGGAGTGTGTGTGTGCTAGACATACCAGAATCACCCACCCTGGTACTGGAGCAGAGAGTGAGGATGACACTCTGCCTGGCTTGATCAGGAGGGCATGCAGTGCCTGGGCGAACTGGTCCATGCGGTGTTCATGCTCCTCTTGCCTGGACGCTATCGCGGCCAGCGGATCAGATAGGTCTGCAGGATCAATGGCCCTGAGATAATGTCACATTCCTCTCCGATATATATGTCTGATCCCTATACTAGGGACGAGCTGTTCGGTTCAATCTGTTCCGAGTTCGCATCGAACATCATCCATTTGGCTGTTCGTCGAACTCCGAACATTTCCGTGTGTTCGGTTCGAGTTCGCCCACAATGCACTTTTCCACTGGCCTGAAGCTTGTAATTGTCTACAGCCTTGCAACCGACCACAGGTCAGGTGCAAGACAGGTGCAAGACTATGCTAATCATGGCTCAGAGTCCTGATTGGGCAAATTTTGCCCAATCATGGGCTCACAGAGCTAAGTCCCGCTATATAAGGCTTCACACAGCCCCCAGCATGTGTTTTTTGAGAGGAGATTGTTTTGTTAATGTGTCGTCTCAATGCCAGCAGCTATTGGGGGGGTCTCACTTCTACAAGATATCTGGGAATTGTTGTAATCTGTGTGTTCCCACTGCCAGCAGCTATTGGGGGGGGTCTCACTTCTACAAGATATCTGGAAATTGTTGTAATCTGTGTATTCTCACTGCCAGCAGCTATTGGGGGGGTCTCACTTCTTCAAGATATCTGGGAATTGTTGTAATCTGTGTGTTCTCACTGCCAGCAGCTATTGGGGGGTCTCACTTCTACAAAATATCTGGAAATTGTTGTAATCTGTGTGTTCTCACTGCCAGCAGCTATTGGGGGGTCTCACTTCTACAAGAAATCTGGAAATTGTTGCAATCTGTGTATTCTCACTGCCAGCTATCAGGGGGTCCAACATACTTCTAGCAGATTTCTGCGAATTTTAATCTGTGTCTTGTCACTGCCACCCATCAGGGGGTCTCACTGATTTATACGAGGTTCCTGGGAATTGTAATTTGTGTCTTGTCACGGCCACCCATCAGGGGGTCTCACAGACTTGTAGCAGATATCTGGGAATTATAACCTGTGTCTTGTCACTGCCACCCATCAGGGGGATCTCACTGATTTATAAGTGGTTTCTGGGAATTTTAATCTGTGTCTTGTTACTGGCTGCCAGCTATCAGGGTGTCTCACTGAGTTATACCAGAGTTCTGGAAATCTTTAATCTAGATAACACAGTTGAATCAGAGTTCTGCATATCTCCAATTTTTATAACAGAGTTGAATCAGAGTTCTATATATCTTTAATCTATATATCACTCACCATGTCAGAAAGACCAAAAAGGACAGGCAGACGCTCCCAGACACCGATAAAAGGGCACACAGCCTCTGTGCCGGGAGGCTGTGCCTCTGGTCGTCGTGGACATGGTGCATCCTCTGCAGGGGCACGCTTGTCCTTTCTAACTGGTGCTGGCCATCTTAAGCAGCAGCAACATACAGAGGATTTGGTGGATTGGCTAACCAGGCCATCCTCATCCTCAGTCCTCTGCCAGCCAGGCTTGAAGTGGTTTACAGCCCACCTCATCTGCCAAAACATCTAATTCAGCCTCCATGTCCACAGCGACTCCTGCCGTAGCCTCACTATTACACACGAAGGAGTCGGCTGAATTGTTTGACTACAATGACAGTGACATGCTACTTGAGGATGTGCAGCAACTACAGTGCTCTGATTAAAACTCTGAGGTTGAGGAAGAGAGTATAATCAACCTAGAGGAGGGGGATGCCAGTGACACACAAATAACTGGCACTCATGATGCCCCAGCAGCTGCAGCATACTGCCAAGTTGGCTCCAGTGATGAGGAGATAGGGAGTGATGACGATGATGAGGTCACTGACTCCACCTGGGTGCCTGATCGACCAGAGGAGTCAAGGGAGGAGGAGGAGGCACAACAAAAACTAGGCAGAATGTCCTCTATGACCAACCGTAGCCAGTCCAAGGCATCAGAAGTCACAGCTGCTCAGGTGCAGAGCGCTGTTGTCTCAAAGCACATGTACAGGAAGTCTGCTGTCTGGGAGTTCTTTAAGAAATGTGCAGCAGACCGCACCGCTGCTATTTGTAATCTATGTCAGATGAGGATCAAGCATAGGAAAGACATCCCACGCTTGGGTACCACGTGCTTGAGGCGACATATGACCTCCTGCCACACATCCCGTTGGCGCAAAACTTTGCGTAGGTCCTCCTCCTCATCTGTCTCTACCCCCACTGTATGTCCTGCCATGTCATTGCCTGCTACAACCGCCACTGACAGGGATGATGCTACAGTAATGGATGTACCAGGTCCTTCCTCACAATGTGACAGCATCCCATCAGCTGAAGATTTACGCAGTCAGATTACATTGCCCCAGCTGCTGCAGCATAAGAAAAAATATAGTTCCAACCATCCCCAAGCACAGCGTCTAAATGCCAGTTTAGCAAAATTACTCGCATTACAGCTGCTGCCTTTCCAGCTGGTGGACTCTGCTTCCTTCCGTGAATTTGCTGAATGTGCTGTACCACAGTGGCCAGTTTCAAAATGCCATTTCATTTCACGGAAGGCCATTCCAGCACTATACCAGCACGTGGAACACAATGTTATGGAGTCATTGGGAAAGGCAGTCAGCAGCAAGGTGCACATGACTTTAGACACGTGGTCCAGCAAGCATGGACAGGGCCGTTACATTTCCTTCACGGCACACTGGGTAACTCTGATTGCAGCTGGGAGGGATCCAGGACAGGGCTCTGTGCTGGAGCTTGGTTATTCACCACGCCTCCAAAAAGCTGCTTGTATGAGGTCTGTCTGCTCCACCACCTCTTCCTCCTCCTTCTCTGTCTCTGGGGAAGTGGCAGTTAAACCGACGCATGGCATGGGCTATGCAATGGCTCAAGCAAAAAGATGCATATTGTGCTTGAGCTGGTTTGTTTAGGGGACAGGAGCCACACCGTGCCAGATATTCTGTCAGCTCTGCAGGGGCAGGTGCAGAGATGGTTAATGTCACCGAGAGATGGGTATGCCTACCTTTGTCTAGCTATCAGCATATCTACCGCAATATGTATTATATAGGCATATTTATAAATATGCCTATCTTTAGATACCAGGCCATTTGGCACAGCTGGCCTCAGAAATCAATGGCTGCATTTCCAGTCTGCTGGAGGAAACAATTAAGCAGGTTCGTGACAATTTTCTCTGGTGTCATCAAAGGTGTGAATTAAAGATAACCGCCTCTTTGGGGTTTACCCAGCAGGCAGAAAGAGCAATTTCTCCTGGCAGGGAGAAGACACAGACAGAGCGGCACCCCAACCGCATATCAAAGAAGCAATCACATTTTCTGATCACAGAAGGTGGTCTTTGGGAGATGATTGATAGACCAGGGAATAAAGATTAACGAAGAAGCGTACTGAGCATGCTCCAGTGAAGGGAACTCTGGGATATGTAGTGCAGGAGGCTGGACCATTTGTGGGTGGGTTTTGGAAGGACCAAGAAGTGTATAAATTCTGAAAACTGGCCATGTGCTTTGGCAGATCACAGGGGGTTCATGTGTCCTGTGCCATGAGGATTTGTCCATGCTGTACATGCTTCTAGCTCCAGCCCCCCAGGAGCCGCCGAGAATTAGCTTATCTGACGTGTAAGTAAGGCTCTGTGCTTAACCCCTTTTCTTTTATTTGCTGTGTAGTGTGTAATTAATTGATTTATTGTAGCTATAATTTTCCTATAACAAATGCACTGTGATTATATATATCTTTGTTCTATATAGAAACATAGAAACATAGAAAAATGTCGGCAGATTAGAATCTTTCGGCCCATCTAGTCTGCCCAATTACATGGATACTTTACCTGGATTTATCTTTTGTTTAGGATAGCCTTATGCCTATCCCATGCCTGCTTAAATTCAATTACTGTTTTGGCCTCTACCGCTTCAAATAAACCTAACCTATTTAAGTTCTGATTCTGGCTGATGAGATCCACGCTAACTAAGAGATTGGGAGTATTGCTATTTGCTTTAAGCTCGGTTAGATAAGAAATTGCGAGTTGCGGTCGTCGGGGACGGCAGGGATTGTGGGGTCTGCAGTCACTGTCCGAGTCTAGGGTAGGCAGATAGTGCGGTTGCTTAGCCCTGTGTCTCCCGTTGCGACGCGCGTACTGTCCATGAGGACTGGTGGCAGCGTAACTAATAGAATAGGAAAGTGAGCTCAGGGATTGTGGGAGACGTAGTCATTACCCACTTCAAGAGAAGATTTGTACGGCGTTGCAATCTTGGGATCATTGTATCGCGCTCTACGTGCCTGTTGGAGAGAAAGTGTGGCCGGGACGGTTAGATAAGCGCACGTGTGGATTGTGGTCCACGCAGTCATTATCTGGGTCTAGGATAGACAGATAGTGAGCGGCTTAACCCGGCGTCTTTCGCGGCAGCGTGCGTAGTGGTCGTGACAGTTAACACCACGCCAGCTTTGGCTGGGAATGGTCATCTGTGATAATGGCAGCAACCTTCTCTCTGCCCTACGCCAGGGTAAGTTGACGCATGTACCATGCCTAACACGTCCTAAATCTGGTGGTACAGCGTTTCCTAACCAGGTACCCAGGGCTGCCAGAGCTTCTCAGCCAGGCCAAAAAAGTCTGCAGCCACTTCAGACGGTCATTCCCAGCAAGTGTTCGCCTGGCAGAAATTCAAAGAGTATTCCACCTTCCCACAAACCGTCTGATCTGTGACATGCCCACCAGGTGGAACTTGACATTAGCAATGCTGCAGCATCTGCACAAGCAGCAGAGGGCCATCAATGAGTACCTGTGTGAGTATGGCACAAGGGTAGATTCAGGTCAACTTGTTCCCCCCGCAGTGGCTGATGATCAAGGATGCATGCATTGTATTGTCACCATTTGAGGAGGCAACGAGGATGGTGAGCAGGGACAGTGCATGCATCAGTGACACAATTCCTTTAGTGTTCCTGTTGGGGCGCACTCTGCGGGGAATTATAGATGTGGCACTAGAGGCAGAGCAGCGGGAGGAAGAGGAGGCATTCCCTAGCTCTCAAAGCCCCAGTCTTTACGCAGACAGCATTCCTGCGGGTCCTCAGATCAGACAGGATGAGGAGGATAAGGAGGAGGAGGAATATTTAAGTAGTGTGGGCATTGAAGGTGGGGATTAGACATGTGCATTCGTTTTAGTACTAAAACTATTTAATGTGAATTTTGGGATAATTTAGTTTTCATATGACTCAAGAGATACGAAACTGCCCAGTACAAAAAACGAAAGAAACTAAAATAAAATGCACTACATTTTAGTTTCAGTCCTTTTTGTGATATTACATTGATGAGTGAAGGAGACCAGCAATGAAGAGTGCAACATCGCAAAGCTACAGAAAAGGTTTGTATGCATAATCCTTCCCGACCCTACCCGAAAATCTGACAGTGATAGAGCTCCAGAATACTCACTCGCAGCACAGACAGCCAGCACAGGGGAGGAAACCTTTACTTAACCCATGCATGTCTATGAGGCAGACAAGAAGATAAAAGCAGCTGGAGAAAGAAAACATTCAAATAAATCATACTGAAAGCTAATGACAGAGGAGGGCTGGATAGTAAAAACCCCTTTATTACAAGCAGTGCTGGGAGAAGAGAGTGACTTTATAAAACGTGTGTTATCTCCCCTCCCGCTGTGCATAATAGGGGCTTAAGTCTGATACATTTTATATTATCCAGGAACACTGTCCCCCTTTCCTCATCTATAATACACGTTTTATATAAAGTCCCTCTCCTCTCCCAGTGCTGCTTGTTATAAAGGTTTTTTTACGTCTGATACATTTAGTATCCAGCTCTTACAGTTATTCTGTCATTATGAGCCTTCAGTGTGATTTATTTGAATGTTTTCCCTGGATTTAAAGTGCTTTATTTTATTATAAAAATAAATTTGCACCAGTCATTCTCTGAGCTTTCAGACGGATTTACGTTAATATTTTCCCTCTCCCCTGCTTTTATATTCCTGTCTCTCTCCCCAACAGAGATACAAAGTTTAAGTAAAAGCTCCCTCTCCTATGCTGGATAAGCATTGCATTCCAAAGTTCTGCACCCTCCACATGCCATGCAGTAGGTCCTACTGAGTAGGATGTTCTATACAGAGAGGGGCATTAATTAATGCAGAAGGATGTTCTATACATTATACAGAGAGGGGTATTAATGCAGGAGGATGTTATATACCTTATACAGAGAAAGGTATAAATTGAGGAGGATGTTCTATACAGAGAGGGACATTATACAGAGAGGAGCCTTTTTTTTAGCCCTTTAAATCCAGTGGCTGTGAGCGCTGAGATCGGCCAATTGGTATATTTCAGTACAATGTATCAGGCTCAGCTGTTACAGTAACTGACTGTAACAGCGCTAAGAGTTTCAGTAAAACAAGGAAATAATATTGTTTTAACCTCTTGTATATAAAAATATTATTTACTAGTTTTACTGAAACTGAGCGCTGTGATGAGCAGTAGTCAGTTACTGTAACAGCTTTGCCTGACACATTGTGCTGAGAGTGAGAGATACTGTAACAAGCAGCGATCTCAGCCCTCTGAGGAGCCACTACAATAGTAATTGTATCCACTGGTTTTCGGATAAATGAAATTAGTTTTCATAATAAAGAACTGAAAACAAATTTCTTTATCAACTAAATAAATTGCATTTTAGGACTAATCTTTTAGTTCAAAATGAAATTTTGTGCTGTGCACATGTCTAGTGGGGATTCCTCAAGGGAGGGTTTTGTGTGCCCAGAAACCCAAGGACTAGTACGTGGCTGGGAGGAGGAAGTGCACGATGGGGTCAACCTCATTGACCAGGAAGACTCAGAAGCTAATGCCACCTCCAACCTACGCTGCATGGGCTCCCTTATCCTGCAAAGCCTGGTAAAGGACCCCAGGATTCGTGCTATCAAGGAGAGGGATCATTACTGGTTGGCAAGCCTTCTTGCTCCACGATACAAGGGTAAAGTTACAGAGCTCATCCTGCCCGCACAGAGGGAGGACCCGATCAAACAACTTGAGTACTGATAAGCACTGATAGGTTACCAAGTGATGACACAGGTGCTTCTGAGGCTGCGGATGATCAGAGGAAGAGCGGTGAAGGCCAGGGCCACTTGACTGATGCCTTTTTACATTTTTTTAGTCCACAACGCCCAGGGATGTCAAATGTAGGCACCCATTGCCAGCGTCTTCACCATATGGTGCAGGACTACCTAGGGGCAAGGGCAGACCTGGATACCTTTACAGCAGATGATCCACTGGCTTACTGGGTGTTGAGATTGGATCACTGGCCAGAATTTAGCCAATGTGCTATGCAGCTACTAGGTTGCCCTTCATCCAGCGTGCTTTCTGAAAGGACGTGCAGTGCCACTGGAGGTTTTGTCACAGACAAAAGAGTGCGTCTGTCCACCGACTCTGTAGACTGACTGACATTTATAAAAATGAATCAGTCCTGGATAAGCAGCTATCAATCCCCTGATGCTGACGTAACTGAATAGATCGGGGATCTCTTCTGCATTCACAAAACCTCCACCACTGCACTCTTCCACAATACCACAAAGGGGTTATGGTGTGAAGGCACTTGCTGCCACCAAAGGCACAATATTTGGGTGCACTGACGCCTGTACCAGATTCATACCATTTTAATATTGGACCACAGAGTCCAACCCTGCACTCTTCCACAATACCACAAAGGGGTTACGGTGTGAAGGCACTTGCTGCCACCAAAGGCACAATATTTGGGTGCACTGAAGCCTGTACCAGATTCATATCATTTTAATATTGGACCGCAGAGTCCACCCCTGCACTCTTCCACAATACCACAAAGGGGTTACAGTGTGAAGGCACTTGCTGCCACCAAAGGCACAATATTTGGGTGCACTGACACCTGTACCAGATTCATATCATTTTAATATTGGACTGCAGGGTCCAACCCTGCACTCTTCCACAATACCACAAAGGGGTTACGGTGTGAAGGCACTTGCTGCCACCAAAGGCACAATATTTGGGTGCACTGACGCCTGTACCAGATTCATATAATTTTAATATTGGACCGCAGGGTCCAACCCTGCACTCTTCCACAATACCACAGAGGGGTTACTTACCATGTGAAGGCACTTGCTGCCACCAAAGGTACAATATTTGGGTGCACTGCCACTGACGCCTATACCAGATTCATATCATTTTAATATTGGACCGCAGGGTCCAACCCTGCACTCTTCCACAATACCACGGAGGGGTTCTGGTGTGTCAGCACTGTTGCCGACACTAAAGGCCCAATTTTAAAGCACCTATTGTTACTTTCATCCAAAGCCTGCATAGGTTTTTCAATAATTTAGCCAAAAAATCACTAAACTTGGTCTGCGTGTCCTAAAGTGTCTCCTCTTTTCATACAGGCTGCCGCCCCAAGCAGTCGTTTATGAATAGATTAAAGGAAAACCATTTACCGTCATTTGAAATGTCATATTTTTGTTTTTAAATGTTTCTATACATCCTACAAATCTGCCACTTCATGGGCAGGTTATGGGGACCTCCTAGACATGATATTTGAAGGAATTTTTCATTTTTATTCTTAACCTTTATTTCATGGAAAACTCACTGTTCCTTTTAAAAAGTTTTTTTTTTCCTTTTTGGACTTGTTTCCTGTCCCCCAGGGCACTACCTGGACCCCCATACACCTTTTATGGCAAATATCTTGCATATATGCCCTCTTGGAGGGCACTCTAAAAATTGAACTTTCGAGTCCCATTGACTTCAATTGAGTTTGCATTTGAAATTGTTCGAGTTCGACTGCGAACCGAAAACGGGGGTGTACGGCTTATCACTACCCTATACACAGCAAACTATCCTACACTTCTGATCCTTCGAATGGTCTGTGCGTCTACCTTTAACAGGATAGGAGGAGTCCGTAACCAGTAACAAAAGACCAGGGGTTAATACAATACGGAACATCAGAAGGAATGCCAAGAGTTGTATACCAGAGCTGGTTATCATGAATGCTAAAGGGTCGTATACCAGAGCGGGTCATCAAGAATGGCAGGGGTCGTATACCAGACCAGAGCAGGTTACCAGGGATGATAGGGATCTTATCACCAAATTATAGTGCCAGTCAAGTGCCAGAGTCATATTGGCAAAATCAGGTAGTCATAGAAATGTCAGGGGTTAAGAGCCGGGAGGAGTGTCTCACAAGCGAAGTCGGTAAACAGAAATCACAATCAGAAGAGATACAAGCACTGAGAGAAGTGAGAGCCACGTCATTGCACCAGACCTGTCTCAGGCTACTGGTTCTGACCGCAGGGGGCGCAGCCAGCATCATCACGCCGCACCCTGCTCATGGCGTAGCACGTGATTGTTGTCGTCCGCTTCTTCACTCGGCGGCCAGCCAGTGAGCAGCATTGAAGGCCGCCAGGCGACATAGACATTGTGGGACGTGACACCGGCAAAGGGAGCAGCATTTACAGATACGACCCAGTCATAGTACGAAGATCTGTGACAAAAAACTAAATTAAGTAAAAATAAATTACCACATAGCGCCAATTCCACCTTCTTAATAACCGATACCATTCTGAAACCTCCCAATATTTTGCAGACTATTTAACCTCCTCTTTAACATCTAACTAATACACTCTTACAGAAAAACACTTCCACTATTTATAATCCCTTACTTTATATAGTTACATAGGCTGAAAAAAAGACATACGTCCGTCGAGTTCAGCCTTGCACACATCACCTACTGCTGTTGATCCAAAACGAAGAAAAAAAAATTGACATTGAGCATTATTACTTACAACTAGGGATGAGCCGAACACCCCCGAGTTCGGTTCTCATTCGAACCCGAACTTTTCAAAAGTTCGAACTCAATACAAGTCAATGGGACTCAAAATTCGATATTTAGAGTGCCCTTCAAGAGGGCATATATGCTAGATATTTGCCATAAAAGGTGTATGGGGGTCCAGGTAGTGCCCTGGGGGACAGGAAACAAGGACAAAAAAGTTTTAAAAACAATGTTTTTAAAGGGACAGTGAGTTTTCCATGAAATAAGGGTTAAGAATAAAAACGAAAAATTCCTTCAAATTTCGTGCCTAGGAGGTCCCCATAACCTGCCCGTGAAGTGGCGGATTTCTAGGATGTATAGAAACATTTACAAACAATGGCCGGGTCCGGGTAGTGCCCTGGGGGACAGGAAACAAGGACAAAAAGTTTAAAAAAAGACGTTTTTAACCCCTTCACTGCTGACGACGTGTGGGACACGTCCTCAGTTACTCCCGCTGTATGCTGAGGAGGACGTGTCCCACACGTCATCAGCTTTGCGGGACCCCCGGCGGAGATACTCACCTCTCTGTCCGGGGTCCCGTGGCGTTCTGACTTCAGCGTCCTCAGACGCTGAAGTCAAGCTCCTCCCGATGTAAATGATGTCATCGCGCCATGCGCGATGACGTCATTTCCAGGCGACCCCCTAGCAATACCGGGAGATCGCCTGGAAGGGAGGGAGGGCGGATCCGTTCGGATCCGTTCGGATCCGTTCGGATCGGGAGGTCCCACAAAAAAAGCCAGGACCCGCTTAAAAGGGGAGAGTCTCCCCTTTTAAGCGGTGCCTGGCTTTAACCCCTTAGGCACCGGGTCGCACTTCGGCACCTTGCGGCGCCGAAGTGCGGCCTAGCTCCGTTGGGGGCCACCATCTTGGATAGAGGCTCCACCCTCGGGTCCCCCCTCACTGCCTGACGTCCTCACGCATAGCGTGATGCCGTCAGATAGCCGGGGAACCCCGCGCTGCCCGGAATCCCCTGGTGGAGATAGGGGGTTCATTTGAGGGTTCACAGAGATGCTGTGAGGTTGTGTATAGAGACACTGTGAGGCTGTGTATAGAGATGCTGATGGGGTTGTGTATAGAGATGCCGTGTATAGAGATGCTGATGGGGTTGTGTATAGAGATGCTGTTTGTGTATAGAGATGCTGATAGGGTTGTGTATAGAGTTGCTGTTTGTGTATGGAGATGCTGTTTGTGTATAGAGATGCTGATGGGGTTGTGTATAGAGATGCTGTGAGGCTGTGTATAGAGATGCTGTGAGGCTGTATTTAGAGATGCTGATGGGGTTGTGTATAGAGATGCTGTTGGTGTATAGAGATGCTGTGAGATTGTGTATAGAGATGCTGTGTTGCTGCGTATAGAGATGCTGTGTGGCTGTGTATAGAGATGCTGATTGTGTATAGAGATGCTGATGGGTTGTGTATAGAGATGCTGTTTGTGTATAGAGATGCTGATGGGGTTGTGTATAGAGATGCTGTGAGGTTGTGTATAGTGATGCTGATGGGGTTGTGTATAGAGATTCTGTGAGGCTGTGTATAGAGATGCTGTGTGGCTGTGTATAGAGATGCTGTGTATAGAGATGCTGATGGGGTTGTGTATAGAGATGCTGTGTATAGAGATGCTGTGAGGCTGTGTATAGAGATGCTGTGAGGTTGTGTATAGAGATGCTGTGAGGCTATCTCCAGAACCGTGGCAGCTAGGGGGTCATGGAGGGTGTCAATCGAAAGGCCTGAGCATGGCCTTTCGAATGATACCCCACATGACCAGGTATATAGTAAAATAAAATAATAAAAAATATTATTTTTTGTGTGTGTTATTTTTATTAATGCAGCAATATTGTTCACATGTCAATTACAATGTGAACAATGATGCTGCACTAATGATTTTTTCTATGGGGTGCGTTTGCTATAAATCACATAATTCCCCCCACAAAATTTAACAAGTCCCCATTTCTAATTTTTGTGCAAGCGCACCCCATAGAAAACATAACCGCAAATGCTCATGTACTAAAATGTGAAAAAAAAAAACACTTTACACACTGCAGATGATTAAAAATTCAATTTTTATTGCATTTTTTGTCATAATATACAGGCAGGACATGACGTATACATATAAAAATTATATATTATGAATCTGCGGAGTGTGCCGGAAAGAACTATATCTAAAATGTCTGGTTCATTTAATAAAATGTGGCTTCAAATCGCGTTTAAACATGATGAGTGAAAGCGGTAAAAATGAGCTGAGCACACAGCAGTGAAATGCAGGGTTAAGGGGTTAAACAGCATATCAGAGGAAGATTTAGTAGAGAAATGAACACTTCTCAGAAGCACAGGTTTTGTTTGATACATGTTCAGGAGACACCACACCCTCAGTCTACAGACAATGTATCAAATTCATCAGACCACACTAATTAAAAGCACATGTTAATCCAAACACTAATTAACACTTGTTGTTTACGGCGTTTGAGAACACAGGTCATTTAGAGGTGAGAATCTTTGCACGTAGACATTATTTTTTAATTCAATATCTAATAAACCGTTGCTTATAATATTCTGCAGTAAAGAGTCTCTTTATTTCTAGATTTTTTGTATTTTTTAAGAATTTTTTATACTTTTTTCAAAAAAAAATCGAACTCAAACCGAACACGGCAAAAAGTTTGAAGATCGCGAACTTGTGAACAGCCAAAGTTCGAATCGAACTCCGAACTGATCGAACCGAACAGCTCATCCCTAATAGAGATGCTGTGAGGCTGTGTTTAGAGATGCTGATGGGGTTGTGTATAGAGATGCTGTGTATAGAGATGCTGATGGGGCTGTGTATAGAGATGCTGTGAGGTTGTGTATAGCGATGCTGTGAGGCTGTGTGTAGAGATGCTGATGGGGCTGTGTATAGAGATTCCTTGCGGTGCCAAAGTGCAGCCTAGCTCTGGTGGAGGCCGCCATCTTGGATGGTGGCTCCACCCCCGGGTCACCCCTCACTGCCTGACGTCCTCACGCATAGCGTGATGACGTCAGATAGCCGGGGAACCCCTAGCTGCCTGGAATCCCCTGGTGGAGATAGGGGGTTCATTTGAACCCAGATATCTCCAGAACCGTGGCAGCTAGGGGGTCATGAAGGGTGTCAATCGAAAGGCCTGAGCATGGCCTTTTGAATAATACCCAACATGACCAGGTATAAAGTAAACAGAAACTGTATTTTTTTGTGTGTGTTATTTTTATTAATGCAGCAATATTGTTCACATTTCAATTATAATGTGAACAATGATGCTGCACTAATAATTTTTTTATGGGGTGCGTTTGCTAAAAATCACGTAATTCCCCCCACAAAATGTAACAAGTCCCCATTTCTATTTTTTGTACAAGCGCACCCCATAGAAAACATAACCGCAAACACTCATGTGCTAAAATGTTAAAAAAAAAACATTTTACACACTGCAGATGATTAAAAATTCAATTGTTATTGCATTTTTTGTCATAATATACAGGCAGGACATGACGTATACATATAAAAATGATATATTATGAATCTGCGGAGTCTGCCGGAAAGAACGATATCTAATATGTCTGGGTCATTTAATAAAATGCGGCTTCAAATCGCTTTTTAAACATGATGAGCAAAAGCGGTAAAAATGAGCTGGGCACACAGCAGTGAAATGCAGGGTTAAGGGGTTAAACAGCATATCAGAGGAAGATTTAGTAGAGAAATTAACACTTCTCAGAAGCACAGGTGTTGTTTGATACATGTTCAGGAGACACCTCAATGTATCAAATTCATTAGACCAGACTAATTAAAAGCACATGTTATTTCCAAACACTATTTAACACCTGTTGTTTACGGCGTTTGAGAGCACATGTCATTTAGAGGTGAGAATCTTTGCACGTAGACATTATTTTTTCATTCAATACCTATTAAACCGTTGCTTATAATATTCTGCAGTAAAGAGTCTCTTTATTTCTAGATTTTTTATTATTTTTTAAGCATTTTTTATACTTTTTTCCAAAACAAAAAAAATTTCGAACTCCAACTGAACACGCCAAAATGTTCGAAGTTCGCCATCTTTCGAATTGCCGATGTTCGAGTCGAACTCCGAACTGATCGAACCGAATAGCTCATCCCTACTTACAATATCTCACAGAAGTGAGTACACCCCTCACATTTTTGTAAATATTTTATTATATCTTTTCATGTGACAACACTGAAGAAATTACACTTTGATACAATGTAAAGTAATGAGTGTACAGCTTGTATAACAGTGTAAATTTGCACTCCCCTCAAAATAACTTAACACACAGCCATTAATGTCTAAACCGCTTGCAACAAAAGTGAGTACACCCCTAAGTAGAAATGTCCAAATGGGGCCCAATTAACTATTCCCCCTCCCCGTGTCATGTGACTCGTTAGTGTTACAAGGTCTCAGGTGTGAATGTGGAGCAGGTGTGCTAAATTTGGTGTTATCGCTCTCACTCATACTGGTCACTGGACGTTCAACAAGGCATCTCATGGCAAAGAACTGAGATCTGAGGATCTGAAAAAAAATAATTGTTGCTCTATATAAAGATGACATAGGCTATAAAAAAGATTGCCAAATCCCTGAAACTGAGCTGCAGCACGTTGGCCAAGACCATACAGCAGGTTAACAGGAAAGGTTCCACTCAGAACAGGCCTCGCCATGGTCAAGCAAAGAAGTTGAGTGCACGTGTTCAGTGTCATATCCAGAGGTTGACTTTGGGAAATAGTCATATGAGTGCTGCCAGCATTACTGCAGAGGTTAAAGGGGTGGGGAGTCAGCCTGCCAGTGCTAAAGACCAAACGCCGCACTGCATCAAAACGGTCTGCATGGCTGTCGTCCCAAAAGGAAGTGTCACAGATATCCCCTGATAACCAGATATTGGTCCTTGTACGCAAAACCCTATCTACCCCTCCGGTCCATGAATGGTCAGTAAATCTAGCTACAGTTAGGTCCAGAAATATTGGGACATCGACACAATTCTAACATCTTTGGCTTTATACACCACCACATTGGAGTTGGAATGAAACGAACACAATGTACTTTAACTGCAGACTGTCAGCTTTAACTTGAGGGTAGGTACATCCAACTCAGGTGAACGGTGTAGGACTTACAGCAGTTTGCAGATGTGCCTCCCACTTGTTAAGGGACCAAAGGTAATGGGACAACTGGCTTCTCAGCTGTTCCATGGCCAGGTGTGTGATATTCCCTCATTACCCTTAATTAAAATGTGCAGATAAAAGGCCCAGAGTTCATTTCAAGTGTGCTATTTGCATTTGGAATCTGTTGCTGTCAACTCTCAAGATGAGATCCAAAGAGCTGTCACTATCAGTGAAGCAAGCCATCATTAGTCTGAAGAAACAAAACAAACCCATCAGAGAGATAGCAAGAACATTAGGTGTGGCCAAAACAACTGTTTGGAACATTCTCAAAAAGAAGGAAAGCACCGGTGAGCTCAGCAACACCAAAAGACCCGGGAGACCACGGAAAACAACTGTGGTGGATGACCGAAGAATTCTTTCCCTGGTGAAGAAAACACCCCTTACAACAGTTGGCCAGATCAAGAACACTCTCCAGGAGGTACGTGTATGTGTGTCAAAGTCAACAATCAAGAGAAGACTTCACCAGAGTGAATACAGAGGGTTCACCACAAGATGTGAACCATCGGTGAGCCTCAAAAACAGGAAGGCCAGATTAGAGTTTGCCAAACAACACCTAACAAAGCCTTCACCGTTCTGGAACAAGATCCTATGGACAGATGAGACCAAGATCAACTTGTACCAGAGTGATGGGAAGAGAAGAGTATGGAGAAGGAAAGGAACTGCTCATGATCCTAAGCATACCACCTCATCAGTGAAGCATGGTGGTGGTAATGTCATGGCGTGGGCATGTATGGCTGCCAATGGAACTGGTTCTCTTGTATTTATTGATGATGTGACTGCTGACAGAAGCAGCAGGATGAATTCTGAAGTGTTTCGGGCAATATTATCTGCTCGCATTCAGCCAAATGCTGCAGAACTCACTGGTGATGTCTATGCGTTCCAGACTTCAGGCTGTGATTGACTGCAAAGGATTTGCAACCAAGTATTAAGAAGGGAAAATTTGATTTATGATTATTATTCTGTCCCATTACCTTTGGTCCCTTAACAAGTGGGAGGCACATCTGCAAACTGCTGTAAGTCCTACACCGTTCACCTGAGTTGGATGTACATACCCTCAAATTAAAGTTGACAGTCTGCAGTTAAAGCACATTGTGTTTGTTTCATTCCAACTCCATTGTGGTGGTGTATAGAGCCAAAGATGTTGGAATTGTGTTGATGTCCCAATATTTCTGGACCTGACTGTATCTTCAGGGACTCGACTCCTTTAGACTTAGCAATGGTTAACAATAGAAATGCCACACAATAGAAATGCAAAGCAGGCCCAGATAATACTGATCCTAATACTGGGAAAGAGGGTCACCCTTATACCAAGAATGATATATGGAGCGTGGTTCTTAGACAAAGCAGGGTCAGTATATAGAGTGTGGTTCTTAGTCAAAGCAGGTTCAGTATATAAAGCGTGGTTCTCATACAAAGCCAATTCCGTACACAGATTAGGGGTTTCAGAAAAAAGCCAATTCGGTACACAGATCAGGGTTCTTAGACCAAGCCAATTTGGTAGACAGATCAGGGATCTCATACAAAGCCAGTTCGGTACTAGTGATGAGCCGAACACCCCCGTGTTCGGTTCGCATTCGAACTCGAACAATTTCAAAAATTCGGGTTCGAATACGAACACGAACCGAACTCAATGCAAGTCAATGGGACTCGAAAGTACACACAAAACCGTTTTATTTTCACAAAGCACATGTTATGTAGGCAAAAAAAGATTCTACTGAATAAAATACATCAAAAATTACTGTTAAGTTAATAGGAATAGTATAAAAATATAAAAAAAGGTAACCCCTGATCATATATATTATAGGGACATGGAGCGCTGTGTATAGAGTAGGGATACATTGTGTCAACATATACGTATATATCAACACGCAGACCTATATATATGTATGTATCAACACGCAGATATATATATACACCCACCCACAGACCTCAGGCCATATATACACATACGCACATGGCGGGGTGGCATGTGGATAATCTCAACTAAATGTCCCCCCCCCATTTGGCTGATCCCTCCAGAAGAAATGTTGAACCCGACAGAGCAGAGAATATATATATTATTCTCTGCTCTATCGGGTTCAACATTTCTTCTGGAGGGATCAGCCAAATGGGGGGGGACAATTAGTTGCCAAAATGTGTGTGTAATACAAGTCTGGATATCTATTTATGAGAATATAGATATATATTTTATCTATATATATCATACCTGCCCTTACCTTCCCCAGCCCACATGCCACCCCCCTCTACCTGGCTGAATGTATCTAATATATATAATTAAATACATTCAGCAAGGTAGAGAAAGAAAAAAAAGGTTTTATTTTATGTTACCGGGGACATTTAAAAATGTCCTCGGATTTTATTTTTTTAGAAATGTGTCGCCTTACCTTAGCCTGGTGGTCAGTGGGGGCTCCCTGGATCCTGGTTGTGGGGGGGTCTGCCGTGGCTGCAGGTGCAGCGGCTCCCTCCCTGTGCCGCCTGTCTCTGCCACATGCACCCGGGCGGCTAGCCCGCACAGTCGCAGCTCTGTCATCCGGCGGCCGCATGCTCCTCAAGGGGATCCTTGGGAGGCCCCGACAGGCTGCCCTCTACAGTGCCTGATTAGAGGGCCGTGTCTGCCTGATGTTTTAGTAACAAGAATGTTTTCTCCCATAGGCTTCAATATTAAAAATATTCCCGTTTTAATTCAATATCTAATAAACCGTTGCTTATAATATTCTGCAGTAAAGAGTCTTTATTTCTAGATTTTTTAGTATTTTTAAAGCTTTTTTTATACGTTTTTCAAAAAAAATAATCTAACTTTTGGCGAACATCCCAAAAAGTTCAAAGTTCGCAAACATTTTTTGAACGACCAATGTTCGAATCGAACTCCGAACCGATCGAACCGAACAGCTCATCCCTATTCAGTACATAGATTACAGTCGCACAGTAACATAAACGCTGGGGAAGTAGACTCCACGTCAGAGCAACAAGTGTGGCATACTGGCTTTTAAACTTGGCAGCTCCGAGTCATCATGCTGCGCCCTGCCACCCAGCTAGTCACGTGATCGCTCCGGGCCGGTATATCACTCAGCGCCCGGCCAGCGAGCAGTGAAGCCAGCAGGGACCGAGGACATGACAGGAAGCCTCTTTTAAAGATGATGCACAAGAAAACCCGCAACCAGTTTGCTTATGACAGGCAGACTAAAGACTTTGATTACTGGAACCATGTCCTGTGGTCTGATGAGACAAGATAAACTTATTTGGTTCAGATGGTGTCATGCGTGTGTGGCAGCAACCAGGTGAGGAGTACAAAGATACTGTAAGTGTGTTTTGCCTACAGTCAAGCATGGTGGTGGGAGTGTCATGGTCTGGGGCTGCATTAGTGCTGCCGGCACTGGGTAGCTACAGTTCATTGATGGAACCATGAATGCCAACATGTATTGTGACATACTAGGGATGTGCACGCGTTTTTTATTCATTTTGTTTCGTTATGTCACATTCCGTTTTTTTTATTTTTCGTTTCGGACCATTTCAGCCCATTTTTGTTTCATTTCATATCGTTTCATTTTGTGATTTCGCATCGATTTCGGTTTCGTGATATGGGGGATTTTGTTCTTTCGGATAATCTGTTCTCTCTGTTCTTTTGTTTAAAAATATCCATCCTTGTTCTTTGATTTTTGTTTTGACTAGAAGTATGGTATTTCGGTCGATATGGTAATCCTGCTGATTCGTTCCTTCGGACAAATCGTTTTTTTTTAAATCAGATCCATTTATTCTTATGATTTGATTATTTAATTGCTTAAACAGTGAACAACATGCAATGCACAACTTTATTTAATCACTAGGTATAAAGCCTGCCCGGAGGGCAGTCTATTGTTGTAGAGGATATGGCTGCCCAGTGCTCCCAATGATGTGGCTGTTTATCGCACCCAGTTTCTGACCCCTAGCTCACATGGATATATATATATTTGCCCCAGCTCACATGGATACATTTATTTGCCCCCAGCTCACATGGATACATTTGCCCCCACCACACATGGGTACATTTGCCCCACCACACATGGGTACATTTGCCCCCAGCACACATGGGTACATTTGCCCCAGCAAACATGGATACATTTATTTGCCCCAGCTCACATGGATACATTTATTTGCCCCCAGCTCACATGGATACATTTGCCCCCACCACACATGGGTACATTTGCCCCACCACACATGGGTACATTTGCCCCACCACACATGGGTACATTTGCCCCCAGCACACATGAGTACATTTGCCCCAGCAAACATGGATACATTTATTTGCCCCAGCACACATGGTTACATTTGCCCCAGCTCACATGGATACATTTATTTGCCCCAGCTCACATGGATACATTTGCCCCATTACACATGGATACATTTGCCCCAGCACACATGGATACATTTATTTGTCCCCAGTTCACATGGATACATTTATTTGCCCCGGGTCACATGGATATATTTGCCCCAGCACACATGGGTACATTTGCCCCAGCACACATGGATACATTTGCCCCAGCTCACATGGATACATTTGCTCCAGCACACATGGATACATTTGCCCCAGCACACATGGATACATTTATTTGCCCCAGCTCACATGGATACATTTATTTGCCCCAGCACACATGGATACATTTTCCCCAGCACACATGGGTACATTTGCCCCCAGCTCACATGGATACATTTATTTGCCCCAGCTCACATGGATACATTTGCCCCAGCACACATGGATACATTTATTTGCCCCCAATTCACATGGATACATTTATTTGCCCCAGCTCACATGGATACATTTTCCCCAGCACACATGGGTACATTTGCCCCCAGCTCACATGGATATATTTGCCCCAGCACACATGGGTACATTTGCCCCAGCACACATGGATACATTTGCCCCCAGCTCACATGGATACATTTGCCCCCGGCTCACATGGATACATTTGCCCCCAGCACACATGGGTACATTTGCCCCAGCTCACATGGTTACATTTGCCCCCAGCTCACATGGTTACATTTGCCCCAGCTCACATGGATACATTTGCCCCCAGCACACATGGGTACATTTGCCCCCAGCTCACATGGATACATTTGCCCCCAGCTCACATGGATACATTTTCCCCCAGCTCACATGGGTACATTTGCCCCAGCACACATGGGTACATTTGCCCCAGCACACAGAAGCTGGATCCACATACCCGTTGGCCGCGCGCGCATCCAGGAGAACAGGATGCGCACGCAGCAGCCAGGTAGAGACTGCGCGGGCATCCAGGAGAACAGGATGCGCGCACAGCAGCTGGGTAGAGTCTGTGTGCGCATCCTGTAGAGCCGGATGCGTTTGCAGCAGACGGCTATAGGCTGCGTGCGCATCATGTAGAGCTACCCGTCTGCTGTACGCGCATCCTGTTCTCCTTGATGCCGACGGGTAGAGGCTGCGCTTGCATCTAGCGTCTGTCTGACGCTCGCATCGGGTTTTTGTTGGCTGCACGCGCAGCCAACAGAAACCGGATGTGCGGAAAAGCTAATTATAATATTATATTGAATCTGAAAGCACTAGAGTGGAAATAAGTGAAAAAAGTGACTGACAGTGAAGCCAACCAATCAGAGCTTTTCCTACAATATCACTGTTGCAAACATTGCACAACTTTATTTAATCATATTAAATATATTAATATCTTGTACTGTTAGACTGGGGATTTAGGGAAAAGCTAATTAAATATTTAAAATAATATCTTTTTGATGCAGAAAGAAAGCACTGGAACAAGTGAAAAAGTGACTGACAGTGAAGCCAACCAATCATAGAAGTTTCCCCACAATGTATCACTGTTGCAAACTATATAATCCCACCCCTGAGAATCCATGTTTGTGGCATTTTGATAAGAGACTGTCAGGAGCAGCTGTGCAGCACAAGCAGGGTGCGAGCCCAGTATGCAGTGAGTAGGAGACCAAGCAAGTTTACAGGATAACACAGGGTTTATTTCAATAAACCATGGCTCGAGTCCTGCGGGAACGCGGGGGAACGGCGTTCCCGCACTTCTCCCACAGCGGGAACGCTGCTGGAACGCAGGTTCCCGCTGTG
This sequence comes from Leptobrachium leishanense, assembly GCA_009667805.1. Taxonomy (NCBI): domain Eukaryota; kingdom Metazoa; phylum Chordata; class Amphibia; order Anura; family Megophryidae; genus Leptobrachium; species Leptobrachium leishanense. The sequence continues at coordinate 242,950,984 of CM019066.1, forward strand.
GCCCGAGCCCGAAACGATTGCCGGCGGCCGCGTGCTTCTTGCTAGAACGGCCGCTGACAGGAAGTGCAGCCACTCGCCTGGGATCTAACAGCCAGCCGTGATATTGCGAGATCGCGGCTGGCTGTTAGATCCCAGGCGAACGGCTGCACTTCCTGTCAGCGGCCGTTCTAGCAGGAAGCACACGGCCTCCGGCAATGTGCGGCGGCGGCCTGCTCAATCATTTCGGGCCCACAGAGAGGTGAGCTGGGGGCAATAATATCCATGATAGCTGGGGCGGGGCATTATCCATGAGACCTGGGGCATGAGACCTGGGGCATTATCCATGAGACCTGGGGGCATTATCCATGAGACCTGGGGGCAATATCCATGAGAGCTGGGGGGCATATCCATGAGACCTGGGGCATTATCCATGAGACCTGGGGGCAATATCCATGAGACCTGGGGCATTATCCATGAGACCTGGGGCATTATCCATGAGGCCTGGGGGCAATAACCATGAGAGCTGGGGGGCATTATCCATGAGACCTGGGGCATATCCATGAGACCTGGGGAATTATCCATGAGAGCAGGGGGGTATTATCCATGAGACCTGGGGCATATCCATGAGACCTGGGGTATTATCCATGAGAGCTGGGGGCATTATCCATGAGACCTGGGGCATATCCATGAGACCTGGGGCATTATCCATGAGACCTGGGGCATTATCCATGAGAGCTGGGGGCAATATCCATGAGACCTGGGGCATATCCATGAGACCTGGGGAATTATCCATGAGAGCTGGGGGGTATTATCCATGAGACCTGGGGCATATCCATGAGACCTGGGGCATATCCATGAGACCTGGGGTATTATCCATGAGAGCTGGGGGGCATTATCCATGAGACCTGGGGCATTATCCATGAGAGCTGGGGGGCATTATCCATGAGACCTGGGGCATTATCCATGAGAGCTGGGGCAATATCCATGAGACCTGGGGGCAATATCCATGAGAGCTGGGGCAATATCCATGAGAGCTGGGGGGCATATCCATGAGACCTGGGGCATTATCCATGAGACCTGGGGGCAATATCCATGAGACCTGGGGCATTATCCATGAGACCTGGGGGCATTATCCATGAGACCTGGGGGCAATATCCATGAGAGCTGGGCGGCATTATCCATGAGACCTGGGGCATTATCCATGAGAGCTGGGGGCAATATCCATGAGACCTGGGACATATCCATGAGAGCTGGGGGCAATATCCATGAGAGCTGGGGGGCATTATCCATGAGACCTGGGTCATTATCCATGAGACCTGGGGCATTATCCATGAGACCTGGGGCATATCCATGAGAGCTGGGGGCAATATCCATGAGACCTGGGGCATATCCATGAGACCTGGGGCATATCCATGAGACCTGGGGAATTATCCATGAGAGCTGGGGGGTATTATCCATGAGACCTGGGGCATATCCATGAGACCTGGGGCATATCCATGAGACCTGGGGTATTATCCATGCGAGCTGGGGGGCATTATCCATGAGACCTGGGGCATTATCCATGAGACCTGGGGCATTATCCATGAGAGCTGGGGCAATATCCATGAGACCTGGGGCATATCCATGAGAGCTGGGGCATTATCCATGAGAGCTGGGGCATTATCCATGAGAGCTGGGGCATATCCATGAGAGCTGGGGGGGCATTATCCATGAGACCTGGGGCATTATCCATGAGAGCTGGGGCAATATCCATGAGAGCTGGGGGGCATATCCATGAGAGCTGGGGGGCATATCCATGAGCTGGGGCATATCCATGTGAACTGGGGCAATATATACCCATATGAGCTGGGGTCAATAATATCCATATGAACTGGGGCAATTATATCCATGTGAACTGGGGAAAATATATCCATGTGAACTGGGGAAAATATATCCATGTGAGCTGGGGCAATATATACCCATATGAGCTGGGGCAAATATATCCATGTGAGCTTGGGGCAAATATATCCATATAACCAGTGCTGTGTATATTATTCTGGGGGCTCAGTGCTGGGTATATTATTCTGGGGGCTCAGTGCTGTGTATATTATTCTGGGGGTTCAGTGTTGTGTATGTTATTCTGGGGGTCCAGTGCCTGTGTATGTAATTCTGGGGGGTCTGTGCCTGTGCATATAATTCTGGGGGGGGTCTGTGCCTGGATAGATATATATATGTATGTGATCTATATATTATATATAAAACACGTTAGTCCAGTTGCCAAAATCACGAGTATACCTGTACATAGTGATACCTTTCACTGACTAGTATAGTGTCCAGACCTGAAGAGGAGAGGTTACTCTCTTGAAAGCTTGTCTTTTAAATGTAATGTTAACCCAATAAAAATGGTATCACCACGTACTGCTATACGCGTGATATATATATTTTTTCTTCAGGTAATAGGGTTGTGGAATTCGTGGGTGAATTCCCTCACTTTTTTTCCCAGGACTTGACCCCTGCAATAAACCAAAAGCAAATATAAACAGGAGGTTTGAATCAAACAACGAAAAGGGTTACCGGTGGGTATAGAGGAGAGTCCACAATGGGGGTCTGCTTGTAGGCGTGCAAAGGGGAGTCCTTGAAGGGTTGATATCTGGGGCAGATCAGGAAGCAAGTCGGTACTGATGCACAGTAGGTTACAAAATGAGGAAATGTGGAGTGAAGGAAGTAGCTTCCTCATATGCAGGGCTGATTACTCAGGATGAGGTTCACCTGGGACCTATGGGAGAATGCAGAAACATTCAGCCCAGGAGTACTGGAACCTGTATAAAATAACATGGGACACCCCATAAGCAGATTATAAGGGGCACAAGGGGATCAGAGCATCCAGATCCTAACAGAGACAGAGATAGTAGGAGTGAGCAGAGGTTGGTGGTGTTGGATTTTGTTGGTGGTGTTGGATTTTGTGGGTGGTGTTGGATTTTTTTTGGTGGTGTTGGATTTTGTTGATGGTGCAGTGTACTGGCGTGTTGTGGCGTGTTGGTGCAGTGTGGCATGTTTTGGCATGTTGGTGCAGTGTGATGGCATGTTTTGGCGTGTTGGTGCAGTGTGGCATGTTGGTGAAGTGTGGTGGCATGTTGGTGCAGTGTGTTGGCATGTTTTGGCATGTTGGTGCAGTGTGGTGGCGTGTTTTGGTATGTTGGTGCAGTGTGGTGGCGTGTTCGTACAGTGTTGGCGTGTTGATGCAGTGTGTTGGTGGCGTGTTGGTGCAGTATGTGTGTGTGTGTGTGTTAGAGAATGACTGAGGGAGAGATTCAGATTGTAATAGGGACTGAGAGTGAGAGTGGACAGATTGAGGGTGAGAGTGGGAGTGAGAGGCGGTGGGAGGGGGAGTGAGGGGAGAGAGAGACAGCGGGAGGAAGAAGTGAGGAGAGTGAGAGGCGGTGGGAGGGGGAGTGAGGGGAAGGAGAAGTGAGGAGAGTGAGAGGCGGTGGGGAGAGAGAGGCAGCGGGAGGGGGAGTGAGAGGTGGCAGGAGGGGGGAGTGAGAGGTGTAAGAGGTGGGGGAGTGAGAGTTGTAAGAGGTGGGGGAGTGAGAGTTGTGAGAGGCATGGGAGTGAGAGGTGGCGGGAGGGGGAAACGAGAGGCGGGAGGGGAAGCGAAAGCTGGTGGGGAAGAGGAAGCGAGAGGCAGCAGGAGAGGGGAAACAAGAGGCAAAGCAAGGGGGAAGCGGGAGGTGGAGGGGGAGTGAGAGGCGGCAGGAAGGGGGAGCGAGAGGCAGCAGGAAGGTGGAAGTGAGAGGCGGAGGGAGGGGGAAGCGAGAGGCGGAGGGAGGGAGGGAACGAAAGGCGGCAGGAGGGGGAGCGAGAGCGGCATGGTAGTGGTGGTGTGGTAGTGGAGGACGTGAGGTAGATGGGTGGAAGGAGAAAAATGGGCAGTTCCTCCTCTACCCTATCCTCACCTGTACTTCAGTGGATTGTGAAAAAAAGGGGGTCTTGGTTCACCCCAGATGAAAATTATGCACTGGCTGACGTTGTGGGGTCACAAAAAAAATTATTTTCATCTGGGAGAGACAAAATAATGAAGATGGCTGCATGGGGATGCGTGAGAGACACTGTACGCTTTCCAGCAAATCCATAGGACCATTGACTGTATACATCACTGGTAAGTAAGGTATTACAATTTTTTATACATCATGAATAGGTAGCACACCTGACTAAACATAAACACAGTATATTTATTGTCAATAAATGCTAATGAGAGAAGAGGAGTCACATGATAGAACTTGTTAACAAAACTATTTATTTCTAGCACAAAATATAGTTGAATGAATCAATATACATATATTCAGAACTGTAAATACTTTAATTGCTTACATATTTTGTCAGAAATCGAATAAAATAAACTCATAGTTACATAATTATTTGCTGCAATCAGTTCTTCTAACCTGAGAAAATTGGTCACTGACAATAAACGCAATGTTCTAGAAATCTTTTAACTAATAATTCTTCTTTCGCTATTATGACTGCAAGGCCGCTGTGAGGCGCAAGATGGAGATGTGCCATGGGGAATTCAGCAGGTGGGAGTCACGACTGCTGGATCAGATTCTCCTGGAGAATGTCGCCACGGGTCGGGATACGGACTCTGAGTCCAGCAGACAGCAGAGAGCTGGTGAGTTAAATGAAAATAAATAGATCGTTATATAAATTGTAATCACTGTTGGGGTCCTGCAAAGTGCACAGAAATCCCACTGATTGGCCAGGCCACAATTGCACCATACACGTACATGGAAATTCACTGCTCTGCATGCAATTTCAGGGCCAGCTAGGCTCTATGAATAACCCCTTGTGTCTGTAAAAAAGCTTGCTCTTCTTCAATACAACACTTGAGACTTAGCTTTTGCTTCACATTCCTATTTTACAGATCCATCACCAGAGGGTTCAGCTCCAAGCACGTCTAGGGCCCGTTCCACTGAGTACCTATAAAACAAACACAAGGGATAAATTAAATACTGAATAATTGACTATATATTTTCTCAGTGTGTGAGACTGTGTGAGAGTGTGTATCTTTATCCATCTGCTAAGTATTTTTCTTTTGTCTTTAACAGCAGTAGTCCGTAACTAGGGATGGGCCGAACACCCCCGTGTTCGGTTCGCATTCGAACTCGAACTATTTAAAAAGTACGAATTCGAACTCGAATCGAACTCAATGCAAGTCAATGGGACTCGAACGGTAGATTTTTAGAGAGCCCTCCAAGAGGGCATATATGCAAGATATTGTCCATAAAAGGTGTATGGGGGTCCGGGTAGTGCCCTGGGGGACAGGAAACAAGGAAAAAAGTTTTAAAAAAAATGTTTTTAAAGGAACAGTGATTTTTCCATGACATAAAGGTTAAGAATAAAAATGAAAAATTCCTTAAAATATCGTGCCTGGGAGTCCCCCTTAACCTACCCGTGAAGTGGCGGATTTGTAGGATGTATAAAAGCTAGGGATGAGCTGTTCGGGTTCGGACGGTTCGGGGTTCAACCCGAACTTAGCCTTTGTCGAGTAGATCGCGAACACCGAACATTTCCGGGTGTTCGCTGCATGTTCGACCACAATGGACCACAATGCATTTTCCCACTGCCCTGAAGCTCGTAATTGGCTACAGCCTTGCACCTGACCACAGGTCTGGTGCAAGACTGGTTGAACACTCTGCCAATCACCGCTCAGAGTCCTGATTGGGCAAATTTTGCCCAATCATCGGCTCACAGAGCTAAGTCCCGCAGCACACTATATAAGGATTCCACGCAGCGCTTCTGCACGCATTTCGGAGGAGATTTCAAAGAAGATAGTTGTGTCTTGTTACTGCCGGTCTGCCACACTACTGGGGGGGTCTGGGGGGTCTCAGTTCTACCAAATATCAGGGAATTTAGGTGATGTGTGTCTTGTCACTGTGCCAGCAAGTTTTTTGGGGTTTACAACTTTATTTAAAACATTTGTGAATTGAGGTGATTTTCTGGGTCTTGTCACTGTGCCAGCAAGTCTTTTTGGGTGTCATTTCTACCAAATATCAGGGAATTTAGGTGATGTGTGTCTTGTCACTGTGCCAGCAAGTTGTTTTGGGGTTTACAACTTTCTTTAAAACATTTGTGAATTAAGGTGATCTGTGTCTTGTCACACAACCAGTACCACGCAGTATTTTGGGGCTCACTAATTTCTTTAAAACATTTGTGAATTGAGGTGATCCTGTGTCTCGTCACACAGCCAGCAAGTTTTTTTGGGGCTCACTAATTTCTTTAAAACACTTGTGAATTAAGGTGATCTGTGTCTTGTCACACAAACAGTACCACGTGTATTTTGGGGCTCACTAATTTCTTTAAAACATTTGCGAATTGAGGTGATCTTCTGTGTCTTGTCACTCAGCCAGCAAGTTTTTTTGGGGCTCACTAATTCTTTAAAACACTTGTGAATTAAGGTGATCTGTGTCTCGTCACACAAACAGTACCACGCAGTATTTTGGGGCCCACTAATTTCTTTAAAACATTTGTGAATTAAGGTGATCTGTGTCTTGTCACACAACCAGTACCACGCAGTATTTTGGGGCTCATTAATTTCTTTAAAACATTTGAGAATTGAGGTGATCTTCTGTGTCTCGTCACACAGCCAGCAAGTTTTTTTGGGGCTCACTAATTTCTTTAAAACACTTGTGAATTAAGGTGATCTGTGTCTCGTCACACAAACAGTACCACGCTGTATTTTGGGGTTCACTAATTTCTTTAAAACACTTGTGAATTGAGGTGATCTGTGTCTCGTCACACAAACAGTACCACGCTGTATTTTGGGGCTCACTAATTTCTTTAAAACACTTGTGAATTGAGGTGATCTGTGTCTCGTCACACAAACAGTACCACGCAGTATTTTGGGGCTCACTAATTTCTTTAAAACATTTGAGAATTGAGGTGATCTTCTGTGTCTCGTCACACAGCCAGCAAGTTTTTTTGGGGCTCACTAATTTCTTTAAAACACTTGTGAATTAAGGTGATCTGTGTCTCGTCACACAAACAGTACCACGCTGTATTTTGGGGCTCACTAATTTCTTTAAAACATTTGTGAATTGAGGTGATCTTCGGTGTCTCGTCACACAGCCAGCAAGATTTTTTGGGGCTCACTAATTTCTTTAAAACACTTGTGAATTAAGGTGATCTGTGTCTCGTCACACAAACAGTACCACGCTGTATTTTGAGGCTCACTAATTTCTTTAAAACACTTGTGAATTAAGGTGATCTGTGTCTCGTCACACAAACAGTACCACGCTGTATTTTGGGGTTCACTAATTTCTTTAAAACACTTGTGAATTAAGGTGATCTGTGTCTCGTCACACAAACAGTACCACGCAGTATTTTGGGGCTCACTAATTTCTTTAAAGCACGTGTGAATTGAGGTGATCTGTGTCTCGTCACACAAACAGTACCACGCAGTATTTTGGGGCTCACTAATTTCTTTAAAACATTTGTGAATTGAGGTGATCTGTGTCTTGTCACACAACCAGTACCACGCAGTATTTTGGGTGTCACTAATTTCTTTAAAACATTTGTGAATTGAGGTGATCTTCTGTGTCTCGTCACACAGCCAGCAAGTTTTTTTGGGGCTCACTAATTTCTTTAAAACACTTGTGAATTGAGGTGATCTGTCTCTTGTCACTGGCTGCCAGCTATCAGTGTGTCTCACTCAGTTATACCAGAGTTATTTAAATCTTTATACCAGAGTTGAATCAGAGTTCTGTATATATTAATCTATATATCACTCACCATGTCTGAAAGAACAAAAAGGACAGGCAGACGCTCCCAGACACAGATAAGAGGGCAAGCAGCCCCTGTGTCGGGAGGCTTTGCCTCTGGTCGTGGTGGACGTGGTGCATCCTCTGCAGGGGCACGCTTGTCCTTTCTAACTGGTGCTGGCCATCTTAAGCAGCAGCAATATACAGAGGACTTGGTGGATTGGCTAACCAGGCCATCCTCATCCTCCGAGTCCTCTGCCAGCCAGGCTTATAGTGCTTTACAGTCCACCTCAGCTGCCAAAGCATCTAATGCAGCCTCCATGTCCACAGCTACTCCTGCCGTAGCCTCGTTATCACACACGGAGGAGTCAGCTGAATTGTTTGACTACAACGAGAGTGACATGCTGCTTGAGGATGCGCAGCAAGTACAGTGCTCTGATTCAATCTCTGAGGTTGAGCAAGGGAGTGTAATCAACCTAGAGGAAGGGGTGCCAGTGATGACACACAAATAACTGGCACTCATGTTGCCCCAGCAGCTGCAGCATACTGCCAAGTTGGCTCCAGTGACGAGGAGATAGGGGGTGAAGATGACATTGATGATGAGGTCACTGACTCCACCTGGGTGCCGGATCGAACTGAGGAATCAAGTGAGGAGGAGGGGGAGGAGGAGGAGGCACAACAAACACGAGGCACAACATCCTCTGTGACCAACCGTAGCACTAGCCAGTCCAAGGCATCACATGTCAGAGCTGCTCCGGTGCAGAGCCCTGTTGTCTCAAAGAACACATGCAGGAACTCTGCTGTCTGGGAGTTCTTTAAGAAATGTGCAGCAGACCCCACCGGTGCTATTTGTAATCTATGTCAGATGAGGCTGAAGCGTGGGATAAACACCGGACACTTGGGTACCACGTGCTTGAGGCGAGATATGAACAAGTGCCACACATCCCGTTGGCGCAAAACTTTGCGTAGGTCCTCCTCCTCCTCCTCATCTGTCTCTACCCACACTGTATGTCCTGCCATGTCATTGCCTACAACCTCCACCGACAGGGATGATGCTACAGTAATGGATGTACCAGCATGTCCTTCCTCACAATGTGACATCATCCCAGTAGCTGAAGATTTATGCAGTCAGATTACGTTGCCGCAGCTGCTGCAGCGAAAGAAAAAATATAGTCCCAACCATCCCCAAGCACAGCATCTAAATGCCAGCTTAGCAAAATTACTCGCATTGCAGCTGCTGCCTTTCCAGCTGGTGGACTCTGCTCCCTTCTGTGAATTTGCTGAATGTGCTGTACCACAGTGGCAGGTTACAAAATGCCATTACTTTTCACGCAAGGCCATTCCAGCACTATACCAGCACGTGGAAGACAATGTTATCCAGTCATTGGGAAAGGCAGTCAGCAGCAAGGTGCATGTCACTTTAGACATGTGGTCCAGCAAGCATGGACAGGGTCGTTACATTTCCTTCACGGCACACTGGGTAACTCTGATTGCAGCTGGGAGGGATCCAAGACGGGGCTCTGTGCTGGAGCTTGTTCATCCACCACGCCTCCAGAAAGCTGCTTGTATGAGGTCTGTCTGCTCCACCACCACCACCTCTCCCTCTTCCTCCTCCTCCTCCTTCTCTGTCTCTGGCGAAGTGGCAGTTAAACCGACGCCTGACAGGGTCTACGCAATGGCTCAAGCAAAAAGATGCCATACTGTGCTTGAGCTGGTTTGTTTAGGGGACAGGAGCCACACGGGGTCAGAAATTTTGACAGCTCTGCAGGGGCAGGTGCAGAGATGGTTAACACCACGCCAGCTTGAGCTAGGAATGATTGTCTGCGATAATGGCAGCAGCCTTCTCTCCGCCCTACGCAAGGGTAAATTGACGCATGTACCATGCCTAGCACACGTCCTAAATCTGGTGGTACAGCGTTTCCTAACCAAGTACCCAGGGCTGCCAGAGCTTCTCATCCAGGCCAGAAAGGTCTGCAGCCACTTCAGATGGTCATTCCCAGCAAGCGTTCGCCTGGCAGAAATTCAAAGAGCATTCCACCTTCCCACAAACCATCTGATCTGTGACATGCCCACCAGGTGGAACTCTACATTAGCAATGCTGCAGCGTCTGCACAAGCAGCAGAGGGCCATCAACGAGTACCTGTGTGAGTATGGCACAAGGACAGGTTCAGGTCAACTTGTTTTTTTTCCCCCCCGCAGTGGCTGATGATCAAGGATGCATGCACTGTACTGTCACCATTTGAGGAGGCAACGAGGATGGTGAGCAGGGACAGTGCATGCATCAGCGACACAATTCCTTTAGTGTTCCTGCTGGAGCACACTCTGCGGGGAATTATAGATGTGGTTCTAGAGGCAGAGCAGCGGGAGGAAGAGGAGGCCTTCCCTTGCTCTCAAGGCCCCAGTCTTTCCGCAGGCAGCATTCCAGCGGGTCCTACTCAGATCAGACAGGAGGAGGATGAGGAGGAGGAGGACTATTTAAGTAGGTGGAGATTCCTCAAGGGAGGGTTTTGTGTGCCCAGAAACAGAAGGGCTTGTGCGTGGCTGGGAGGAGGAAGTGCACGATACGGTTATCCTCATTGACCAGGAAGACTCGGCAGCTAATGCCACCTCCAACCTATGCTGCATGGGCTCCTTAATGATGCAAAGCCTGCTAAAGGACCCCAGGATTCGTGCTATCAAGGAGAGGGCTCATTACTGGTTGGCAACCCTTCTTGATCCACAACAACAAGGGGAAAGTTGCAGAGCTCATCCTGCCGCACAGAGGGAGCACAGGATGACAAAACTTGAGGATGCTCTAAAGCGACACTTGTGTAACACCTTTCCAGGCACTGGTAGATTACCAAGTGCTGACACACGTGCTTCTGAGGCTGCGGGTGATCAGAGGAATAGCGGTGAAGGCCAGGACCGCTTGACTGATGCTTTTTTAAAGTTTTTTTAGTCCACAACGCCCAAGGACGTCAAATGTAGTCACCCATTGCCAGCGTCTTCACCATATGGTGCAGGACTTCCTAGGGGCAAGGGCAGACCTGGATACCTTTCCAGCAGATGATCCATTGGCTTACTGGGTGTTGAGATTGGATCACTGGCCAGAATTTAGCCAATATGCTATGCAGCTACTAGGTGGCCCTTAATCTAGCGTGCTTTCCGAAAGAACGTTCAGTGCCGCTGGAGGTTTTGTCACAGACAAAAGAGTGCGTCTGTCCACCGACTCTGTAGACCGGCTGACATTTATAAAAATGAATCAGTCCTGGATCAGCAGCTATCAATCCCCTGATGCTGAAGTAATGGAATAGATAGGGGATGTCCTCTTCTGCATTCACAAAACCTCCAGCACTGAACTCTTCCACAATACCACAAAAGGGTTACGGTGTGAAGGCACTTGCGGCCATGAAAGGCAAAATATTTGGCTGCACTGACGCCTGTGCCAGATTTTTATCATTTTAATTTTTTGAACCACAGGGTCCAACCCTGCACTCTTCCACAATACCACAGAGGGGTTACTGTATGATGATACTTGCTGCCCTGGCAGTCTTGCACCAAAGGCAGAATATCTGGGTGCACTGACGCCTTAACCAGATGCATATCTTTTTAATATAGGACCGCAAGGTTCACCCCTGCACTCTTCCACAATAACACAGAGGGGTTACTTTATGATGATACTTGCTGGCCTGGCATTAAAGGCACAATATCTGAGTGCACTGACGCCCAATAACAGCTGAAAATCTTTTCAATATAGGACCACATGGTCCACCCCTGCACTCTTCCACAATACTACAGAGGGTAACTGTATGATGATACTTGCTGGCCTGGCATTAAAGGCACAATATCTGGGTGCACTGACGCCCATTAACAGATAAAAAAAAAATTCAATATAGGACCAACCACATGGTCCACCCCTGAACTCTTCCACAATACTACAGAGGGGTTACTGTATGATGATACTTGCTGGCCTGGCATTAAAGGCACAATATCTGGGTGCACTGACGCCCATTAACAGATAAAAAAAATATTTAAATATAGGACCAACCACATGGTCCACCCCTGAACTCTTCCACAATACTACAGAGGGGTTACTGTATGATGATACTTGCTGCTCTGGCAGTCTTGCACCAAAAGCAGAATATCTGGGTGCACTGACGCCCATTCCCAGATTCATATCTTTTTAATATAGGACCGCATGGTCCACCCCTGCACTCTTCCACAATACCACAGAGGGGTTACTGTATGATAGTACTTCCATGCCTGGCACTAAAGGCACAATATCTGGGTGCACTGCCACTGACGCCTGTATCAGATTCTTATCCTCAGAGGGGTTACGGTGTGACGGCACTGTTGCTGACGCTAAAAGCCCAATTTTAAAGCACCTATTGTTACTTTCATCCAAAGCCTGCATAAGTTTCACAATAATTTAGCCAAAAAAAACACTAAACTTTTTCTGCGCGTCCTAAAATGTCTTTTCATAAAGGCTGCCGACCCAAGCAGTTGTTTATGGATAGATTAAAGGAAAAGCATTTACCGTCATATGAAACGTCATTTTTTTGTTTTTAAGTGTTTCTATACATCCTAGAAATCCGCCACTTCCCGGGCAGGTTATGGGGACCTCCTAGGCACGATATTTGAAGGAATTTTGGGTTTTTATTTTTAACCCTTATTTCATGGAAAACTCACTGTCCCTTTAAAAAAACGTTGTTTTTTTACTTTTCGTCCTTGTTTCCTGTCCCCCAGGGCACTACCCGGACCCCCATACACCTTTTATGGCAAATATGTAGCATATATGCCCTCTTGGACGGCACTCTAAAAAACCGAATTTTCAGCCCCATTGACTTGCATCGGGTTCGGGTTCGGTCCCGAACAAATGGGAAGTTCGGGTTCGGGCTCGAACTGAACTCGGGGAGTGTTCGGTTCATCCCTAATAGAAACATTTAAAAAGAAAAAATTACGTTTCAAATGACGGTAAATGCTTTTCCTTTAATCTATTCATAAACAACTGCTTGGGGCGGCAGCCTGTATGAAAAGCGGAGACGTTTTAGGACACGCAAAACAAGTTTAGTGATTTTTTGGCTGAATTATGGTGCCTCTTATGCAGGCTTTGGATGAAAGTAACAATAGGTGCTTTAAAATTGGGCCTTTAGTGTCGGTGACATTGCCTTCACACTGTCCAAAACCCCTTTGAGGTATTGTGAAAGAGTGCAGTGGTGGAGGTTTTGGAAATGCAGAAGAGATCCCCGATCTATTCAGTTACATCAGCATCAGGGGAGTAATAGCTGCTGATCCAGGACTGATTCATATTTATAAATGTCAGCAGGTCTACAGAGTCGGTGGACAGACGCACTCTTTTGTCTGTGACAAAACCTCCAGCAGCACTGAACATCCTTTCAGAAAGCACGCTGGATGAAGGGCAACCTAGTAGCTCCATAGCATATTGCCTAAGTTCTGGTCAGTGATCCAATCTCAACACCCAATAAGGCAGTGGATCATCTGCTGTAAAGGTATCCAGGTTTGCCCTTGCCCCTAGGTAGTCCTGCACCATATGGTGAAGATGCTGGCAATGGGTGCCTACATTTGACGTCCCTGGGTGTCGTGGACTAAAAAAATTGCAAAAGGCATCAGTCAAGCGGCAGCCTTCACCGCTCATCCTCTGATCAGCCTCAGAAGCACCTGTGTCATCACTTGGTAACCTACCAGTGCCTGGAAAGGTGTTACACAAGTGTCGCTTTAGAGCGTCCTCAAGTTGTATCATCCTGTCCTCCCTCTGTGAGGGCAGGATGAGCTCTGCAACCTTACCCTTGTATCGTGGATCAAGAAGGGTTGCCAACAAGTAATGATCCCTCTCCTTGATAGCACAAATCCTGGGGTCCTTTAGCAGGCTTTGCAGGATAATGGAGCCCATGCAGCGTAGGTTGGAGGTGGCATTAGCTTCCGAGTCTTCCTGGTCGCTGAGGATGACCCTATCGTGCACTACCTCCTCCCAGCCACGAACTAGTCCTTGGGTTTCTGGGGACACAAAACCCTCCCTTTAGGAATCCCCACCTTCAATGCCCCATGACTTAAATATTCCTCCTCCTCCTCCTCATCCTCCTCCTGTCTGATCTGAGGACTCGCAGGAATGCTGTCTGCATAAATACTGGGGCCTTGAGAGCTAGGGAAGGTCTCCTCTTCCTCCCGTTGCTCTGCCTCTAGTGCCACATCTATAATTCCCCGCAGAGTGTGCTCCAGCAGGAACACTAAAGGGATTGTGTCACTGATGCATGCACTGTCCCTGCTCACCATCCTCGTTGCCTCCTCAAATGGTGACAGTACAGTGCATGCATCCTTGATCATCAGCCACTGCAGGGGAAAAAAAACAAGTTGACCTGAACCTGTCCTTGTGCCATACTCACACAGGTACTCATTGATGGCCCTCTGCTGCTTGCGCAGATGCTGCAGCATTGCCAATGTCGAGTTCCACCTGGTGGGCATGTCACAGATCAGACAGTTTGTGGGAAGGTAGAATTCTCTTAGAATTTCTGCCAGGCGAACACTTGCTGGGAATGACTGTCTGAAGTGGCATGGTACATGCGTCAATTTACCCAGGTGTAGGGCGGAGAGAAGGTTGCTGCCATTATCACAGACGACCATTCCCAGCTCAAGCTGGCGTGGTGTTAACCATCTCTGCGCCTGCCCTTGCAGAGCTGACAGCATTTCTGGCCCGGTGTGGCTCCTGTCCCCTAAACAAACCAGCTCAAGCACAGTATGGCATCTTTTTGCTGGAGCCATTGCGTAGCCCCTGCCACGTGTCGGTTTAACTGCCACTTCGCCAGAGACAGAGAAGGAGGAGGATGAGGAAAAGGAAGAGGTGGTGGAGCAGACAGACCTCATATAAGCAGCTTTCTGGAGGAGTGGTGGATGAGCAAGCTCCAGCACAGAGCCCCGTCCTGGATCCCTCCCAGCTGCAAGCAGAGTTACCCAGTGTGCTGTGAAGGAAATGTAACGGCCCTGTCCTTGCTTGCTGGACCACGTGTCTAAAGAAATGTGCACCTTGCTGCTGACTGTCTTTCCCAATGACTCCATAACATTGTCTTCCACGTGCTGGTATAGTGCTGAAATGGCCTTCCATGAAAAGAACTGGCGTTTTGGAACCTGCCACTGTGGTACAGCACATTCGGCAAATTCACGGATGAGGCAGAATCCACCAGCTGGAAAGGCAGCAGCTGTAATGCGAGTAATTTTGCCAAGCTGGCATTTAGACGCTGTGCAAGGGGATGGTTGGGACTATATATTTTTTCTTACCCGGCAGCAGCTGGGGCAACGTAATCTGACTGCGTAAATATTCAGCTGATGGGATGCTGTCACACTGACGAAGGACCCGGTACACCCATTACTGTAGCATCATCCCTATCAGTGGAGGTTGTAGACAATGACATGGCAGGACATATAGTGGGGGTAGAGACAGATGAGGAGGAGGACCTATGCAAAGTGTTGTGCCAACGAGATGCGTGGCAGGTGGTCATGTGTCGCATCAAGCACGTGGTACCCAAGCGTCTGATGTTTTTCACACGCTTGATCCTCTTCAGACATAGCTTACAAATAGCAACTATGCAGTCTGCTGCACATGTAAACAACTCCCAGACAGCAGAGTTCCTGGACATGTGCTTTGAGACAACAGCGCTCTGCACCTGAGCAGCTCTGACTTCTGATGCCTTGGACTGGCTACGGTTGCTCATAGAGGACGTTCTACCTCGTTTTTGTTGTGCCCCCTCCTCCTCCTCACTTGACTCCTCTGTTCGATCAGGCACCCATGTGGAGTCAGTGACCTCATCATCGTCATCACCCCCTATCTCCTCGTCACTGGAGCCAACCTGGCAGTATGCTGCAGCTGCTGGGAGAACATGAGTGCCAGTTCTTTGTGTGTCACTGGCACCCCCTCCCTCTAGGCTGATTTTACTCCCTTCCTCAACCTCAGAGTCAACATCAGAGCACTGATTCAACTCTGGTATAATGATTGGAGATATGCAGAACTCTGATTCAACTCTGGTATATAGACTGGAGATATGCAGAACTCTGATTCAACTCTGGTATATAGATTGGAGATATGCAGAACTCGGATTCAACTGTGTTAGAAACACAGAAACATAGAAACATAGAAAAATGTCGGCAGATAAGAACCTTTCGGCCCATCTAGTCTGCCCAATTACATGGATACTTAACCTGGATTTATCTTTTGTTTAGGATAGCCTTATGCCTATCCCATGCTTGCTTAAATTCAATTACTGTTTTGGCCTCTACCACTTCTACTGGAAGACTGTTCCATGTATCCACCACCCTCTCAGTAAAATAATGCTTCCTGATGTTACTTTTAAACCTTTGCCCCTCTAATCTAAGACTATGTCCTCTTGTTTTGCTATTTTGTTTCCTTTTAAATATACTCCCTTCCTCTACCTTGTGGATTCCCTTTACGTATTTAAATGTTTCTATCATATCTCCTCTGTCTCGTCTTTTTTCCAAGCTGTACATGTTAAGATCATTAAGCCTTTCCTGGTAACTTTTCTCCTTCAAGCCGTACACCATTTTAGTAGCCCTTCTCTGAACTCTCTCTAAGATGTCTATATCCTTCTGGAGATACGGTCTCCAGTACTGCACACAGTACTCCAAGTGAGGTCTCACCAGTGCTCTGTACAGTGGCATGAGCACTTCCCTTTTCCTACTGCTAATACCTCTCCCTACACAACCAAGCATTCTGCTAGCATTTCCTGCTGCTCTATTACATTGACTACTTACCCTTAGATCCTCTGAAATAATGACCCCTAAATCCCTTTCCTCAGATGTTGAGGTTAGGACTGTATCAAATATTCTATATTCAGCCCTTGGGTTTTTACATCCCAGGTGCATTATCTTGCACTTATCCACATTAAAACTCAATTGCCACAACTCCGACCATTTTTTTAGTTTACCTAAATCATTTGTCATTTGGCTGATCCCTCCAGGAACGTCAACCCTGTTGCAAATCTTTGTGTCATCAGCAAAAAGACATACTTTTCCATTAATACCTTCTGCAATATCACTAATATAAATATTAAAGAGAATGGGTCCAAGTACTGACCCCTGAGGTACCCCACTGGTAACAAGACCTTGTGCCGAATAAACTCCATTTACCACAACCCTCTGTTGTCTGTCACTCAGCCACTGCCTAATCCAGTCAACAATATTGGAATCTAAACTCAAAGATTGCAATTTATTGATAAGCCTTCTATGCGGAACAGTATCAAAAGCCTTACTGAAATCTAAATAAGCAATGTCTACTGCACCACCTGTGTCTATTATTGTTGTTACCCAATCAAAAAAATCAATAAGATTAGTTTGGCATGATCTCCCTGAGGTAAACCCATGTTGTTTCTGATCCTGTAATCTATGTGTTTTTAGATGTTCAACAATCCTTTCCTTTAACATGGTTTCAATTAATTTCCCCACTACTGACGTAAGACTAACTGGCCTATAGTTCCCCGATTCCTCCCTACTACCCTTCTTGTAAATGGGCACAACATTTGCTAATTTCCAGTCTTCTGGGACGACTCCCGATAACAAGGATTGGTTAAATAAATCTAGTGTTATCTAGATTAAAGATATTCAGAACTCTGCGATTAAGTCAGCGATTTCACTGATATTTTCCCTGCAAGGCTGCCAATGTCCTCTACTCTCTCTCTGATTCACTTCCTCTCCTGCAGGCTGCAAAACCCTGATAGCTGGCAACACCCAGATTCAACTCTGACTAGATAAAGATACAGATTAAAGATACAGATAAACTCTGATTCAACTGTGGTATTCTATGTTATCTAGAATTAGATTAAAGATATACAGATTTTCCAGAACTCTGCTATAACTCAGTGATACACCCTGATTGCTGGCAAGTCACAGATTCAACTCTGACTAGATAAAGATACAGATTAAAGATATGGATGAACTCTGATTCAACTGTGGTATGATATTTCACAGCCAGGCTGCCAGTTCCCTGCTATTTGCCACTGCCAGCTTGTCCCTGCAAATCCAACAATCTCCTCTCCTCTCTGATTCACTCCTGCAACACACACGCTAGGGCTGCAGGGAAGCCTTATGTAGTGTGCTGCGGGACTTAGCTCTGTGAGCCCATGATTGGGCAAAATTTGCCCAATCAGGACTCTGAGCCCTGATTGGCATAGTCTTGCACCTGATCTGTGGTCAGGTGCAAGGCTGTAGCCAATTACAAGCTTCAGGCCAGGGCACAGTGCATTGTGGTCCATTGTGGTGCATTGTGGGCGAACACGCGGCAAACACGTGGGAATGTTCGCCGTTCGGCGAACGGTCGAACGGCCAATGTTCGATGCAAACTCATGTTCGCATCGAACCGGCAGCCCATCCCTATGCCATCGGTTGCATCCTCTGGGGGAAGAGTCCCATCACCCGCTGTCAGTCCTCCACGTAAGTATGTGCACAGTCACACACTGCAGGAAACTCCCACACGCTGCACCAGAAGTAAAGGCCCTGCCGGGGGGAAGGGGGGAGAGGAGGAGGAAGAAGAGGACAGCTGCTCCTATGGGGATGTGCTGGCCCCGACCCCTCCCCCCTCGACAGCCAAGAAAAGCAGAGCCTCCCTGCTGTGCTGGAAGTGTCCAGCACGTGCAGGGAGGGGAAGTGGAGTGAGTGGAGACCATACTTACCTATGGTAAGTATGTAACAAGCTGGGGTGGGGTGTTTGTGTGTGTGTGTGAGTGAGCAGAGGGTGGTGTGTGTGTGTGTGTGATGTGTGAGTGAGCAGAGGGTGGTGTGTGTGTGAGTGTGTTTGCAGGGCCACCATCAAGGGGTACAAGCATTAATCTGGTATGGGGCCCTGTGGAGGGGGGGTCCCTGGCTGGCTAATTACTGGGGTTCTGATACTGGCTAATTACTGGCGGTCTCTGATACTGGCTAATTACTGGGGGTCTGTGATACTGGCTATTTACTGGGGGTCTCTGATACTGGCTATTTACTGGGGGTCTCTGATACTGGATATTTACTGGGGGTCTGATACTGGCTAATTACTGGGGTCTGATACTGGCTAATTACTGGGGGTCTCTGATACTGGCTAATTACTGGGGGTCTCTGATACTGGCTAATTACAGGGGATCTGATACTGGCTAATTACTGGGTTCTCTGATACTCGCTAATTACTGGGGATCTGATACTGGCTAATTACTGGGGTCTGATACTGGCTAATTACTGGGGTCTCTGATACTGGATAATTACTGGGGTCTCGGATACTGGTTAATTACTGGGGTCTCTGATACTGGTTAATTACTGGGGTCTCTGATGCTGGCTAATTACTGGGGGTGTCTGATACTGGCTAATTACTGGGGGTGTCTGATACTGGCTAATTACTGGGGTTCTGATACTGGCTAATTACTGGGGTCTCTGATACTGGCTGATTACTGGGGGTCTCTGACACTGGCTAATTACTGGCGGTCTGATACTGGCTAATTACTGGGGTTCTGATACTGGCTAATTACTGGGGTCTGATACTGGCTAATTACTGGGTGTCTCTGACACTGGCTAATTACTGGGGGTCTGATACTGGCTAATTACTGGGGTTCTGATACTGGCTAATTACTGGGGTCTGATACTGGCTAATTACTGGGGTCTGATACTGGCTAATTACTGGGGGTCTCTGATACTGGCTAATTACTGGGGGTCTCTGATACTGGTGTATTACTGGGGTTCTGATACTGGCTAATTATTGGTGTCTGATAGGGATGAGCTGTTTCGGTTCGGACAGTTCGGAGTTTGATCCGAATTTAGCCTGTTGGATTAGATCGCGAACTCCGAACAATGTTCGCCGCATGTTCGACCACAATGCATCACAATGGACGACAATGCATTTTCCCACTGGCCTTAAGCTCGTAATTGGCTACAGTCTTGCACCTGACCACAGGTCTGGTGCAAGACAGGTTCAACAGTATGCCAATCACGGCTCAGAGTCCTGATTGGGCAAATTTTGCTCAATCATGGGCTCACAGAGCTAAGTCCTGCAGCACACTATATAACGTTTCCACGCATAGCTACAGCACGCATTTTGAGAGGAGATTTCAGAGGAGATAGTTGTGTGTTGTTACTGCCGGTCTGCCATGCTACTGGGGGGGGGTCTGGGGGGGTCTCATTTCTACCAAATATCAGGGAATTTAGGTGATGTGTGTCTTGTCACTGTGCCAGCAAGTTCTTTTGGGGGTTACAAATTTCTTTAAAACATTTGTGAATTGAGGTGATCTTCTGTGTCTTCTCACTGTGCCAGCAAGTCTTTTTGAGGGTTATAAATTTCTTTAAAACATTTGTGAATTGAGGTGATCTTCTGTGTCTTGTCACTGTGCCAGCAAGTCTTTTTGGGGGTTAAAAATTTCTTTAAAACATTTGTGAATTGAGGTGATCTGTCTCTTGTCACACAGCCAGTACCACGCAGTATTTTGGGGGTCACTAATTTCTACAAATCATTTGGGAATTGTTATAATCCGTGTGTTCTCACTGGCTGCCACCCATCAAGGGGTCTCACTGATTTATTGGAGGTTTCACTGCCACCCATCAAGGGGTCTCACTGATTTATAGGAGGTGTCTGAGATTTGTAATCTGTGTCTTGTCACTGGCTGCCAGCTATCAGGGTGTCTCACTGAGTTATGCCAGAGTTCTTTAAATCTTTATACCAGAGTTGAATCAGAGTTCTGTATATATTAATCTATATATCACTCACCATGTCTGAAAGAACAAAAAGGACAGGCAGATGCTCCCAGACACAGATAAGAGGGCAAGCAGCCCCTGTGTCGGAAGGCTGTGCCTCTGGTCGTGGTGGACGTGGTGCATCCTCTGCAGGGGCACGCTTGTCCTTTCTAACTGGTGCTGGCCGTCTTAAGCAGCAGCAACATAAAGAGGACTTGGTGGATTGGCTAACCAGGCCATCCTCATCCTCCGAGTCCTCTGCAAGCCAGGCTTCTAGTGCTTTACAGTCCACCTCAGCTGCCAAAGCATCTAATGCAGCCTCCATGTCCACAGCTACTCCTGCCGTAGCCTTGCTATCACACACGGAGGAGTCAGCTGAATTGTTTGACTACAATGACAGTGACATGCTGCTTGAGGATGCGCAGCAAGTACAGTGCTCTGATTCAATCTCTGAGGTTGAGGAAGGGAGTATAATCAACCTAGAGGAAGGGGTGCCAGTGATGACACACAAATAACTGGCACTCATGTTGCCCCAGCAGCTGCAGCATACTGCCAAGTTGGCTCCAGTGACGAGGAGATAGGGGGTGATGATGACAATGATGATGAGGTCACTGACTCCACCTGGGTGCCTGATCGAACAGAGGAATTAAGTGAGGAAGAGGGGGAGGAAGAGGCACAGCAAACACGAGGCACAACATCCTCTATGATCAACTGCAGCACTAGCCAGTCCAAGGCATCACATGTCAGAGCTGCTCCGGTGCAGAGCGCTGTTGTCTCAAAGAACACATGCAGGAACTCTGTTGTCTGGGAGTTCTTAAAGAAATGTGCAGTAGAGCGCAGCGTTGCTATTTGTAATCAATGTCAGATGAGGCTTAAGCGTGAGAAAGATACCGGACACTTGGTTACCACGTGCTTGAGGCGACATATGAACAACTGCCACACATCCCGTTGGCGCAAAACTTTGCGTAGGTCCTCCTCCTCATCTGTCTCTATCCCCACTGTATGTCCTGCCATGTCATGGCCTACAACCTCCGCCGACAGGGATGATGCTACAGTAATGGATGTACCAGGTCCTTCCTCACAATGTGACATCATCCCAGTAGTTGAAGATTTACGCAGTCAGATTACGTTGCCGCAGCTGCTGCAGTGTAAGAAAAAATATAGTCCCAACCATCCCCAAGCACAGCGTCTAAATGCCAGCTTAGCAAAACTACTCGCATTGCAGCTGCTGCCTTTCCAGCTGGTAGACTCTGCTCCCTTCCGTGAATTTGCAGAATGTGCTGTACCACAGTGGCAGGTTCCAAAACGCCATTACTTTTCACGCAAGGCCATTCTAGCACTATACCAGCACGTGGAAGACAATGTTATCCAGTCATTGGGAGAGGCAGTCAGCAACCAGGTGCATGTCCCTTTAGACATGTGGTCCAGCAAGCATGGACAGGGTCGTTACATTTCCTTCACGGCACACTGGGTAACTCTGATTGCAGCTGGGAGGGATCCAAGACGGGGCTCTGTGCTGGAGCTTGTTCATCTACCACGCCTCCAGAAAGCTGCTTGTATGAGGTCTGTCTGCTCCACCACCACCACCACCTCTCCCTCTTCCTCCTCCTCCTCCTCTGTCTCTGGCGAAGTGGCAGTTAAACCGTCGCCTGACAGGGTCTACGCAATGGCTCAAGCAAAAAGATGCCATACTGTGCTTGAGCTGGTTTGTTTAGGGGACAGGAGCCACACCGGGCCAGAAATTCTGTCAGCTCTACAGGGGGAGGTGCAGAGATGGTTAACACCATGCCAGCTTCAGCTGGGAATGATCATCTGCGATAATGGCAGCAACCTTCTCTCCGGCCTACGCAAGGGTAAATTGACGCATGTACCATGCCTAGCAGACGTCCTAAATCTAGTGGTACAGCATTTCCTAACCAAGTACCCAGGGCTGCCAGAGCTTCTCAGCCAGGCCAGAAAAGTCTGCAGCAACTTCAGATGGTCATTCCCAGCAAGCGTTCGCCTGGCAGAAATTCAAAGAGAATTCCACCTTCCCACAAACCGTCTGATCTGTGACATGCCTACCAGGTGGAACTCGACATTAGCAATGCTGCAGCGTCTGCACAAGCAGCAGAGGGCCATCAACGAGTACCTGTGTGAGTATGGCACAAGGACAGGTTCAGGTCAACTTGTTTTTTTTCCCCCGCAGTGGCTGATGATCAAGGATGCATGCACTGTACTGTCACCATTTGAGGAGGCAATGAGGATGGTGAGCAGGGACAGTGTATGCATCAGTGACACAATTCCTTTAGTGTTCCTTCTGGAGCACACTCTGCGGGGAATTATAGATGTGGCTCTAGAGGCAGAGCAGCGGGAGGAAGAGGAGGCCCTCCCTAGCTCTCAAGGCCCCAGTCTTTCCGCAGACAGCATTCCAGCGGTCCTACTCCGATCAGACAGGAAGAGGAGGCAGAATATTTAAGTAGTGGGGGCATTGAAGGTGGGGATTCCTCAAGGGAGGGTTTCGTGTGCCCAGAAACACAAGGGCTAGTGCGTGGCTGGGAGGAGGAAGTGCATAATATGGTCATCCTCATTGACCAGGAAGACTCGGAAGCTAATGCCACCTCCAACCTATGCTGCATGGGCTCCCTTATAATGCAAAGCCTGCTAAAGGACCCCAGGATTCGTGCTATCAAGGAGAGGGATCATTACTGGTTGGCAACCCTTCTTGATGCACGATACAAGGGTAAAGTTGCAGAGCTCATCCTGCCCGCACAGAGGGAGCACAGGATGAAAAAACTTGAGGACGCTCTAAAGTGACACTTGTGTAACACCTTTCCAGGCACTGGTAGATTACCAAGTGCTGACACACGTGCTTCTGAGGCTGCGGATGATCAGAGGAATAGTGATGAAGGCCAGGGCTGCTTGACTGATGCATTTTTAAAAAATTTTAGTCCGACGCCAAGGGACGTCAAATGTAGGCACCCATTGCCAGCGTCTTCACCATGTGGGGCAAGACTACCTAGGGGCAATGGCAGACCTGGTTACCTTTCCAGCAGATGATCCACTGGCTTACTGGGTGTTGAGATTGGATCACTGGCCAGAACTTAGCCAATATGCTATGCAGCTACTAGGTTGCCCTTCATCTAGCATGCTTTCTGAAAGGACGTTCAGTGCCGCTGGAGGTTTTGTCACAGACAAAAGAGTGCATCTGTCCACCGACTCTGTAGACCGGCTGACATTTATAAAAATGAATCAGTCCTGGATCAGCAGCTATCAATCCCCTGATGCTGAAGTAATGGAATAGATCGGGGATGTCCTCTTCTGCATTCACAAAACCTCCAGCACTGAACTCTTCCACAATACCACAAAAGGGTTACGGTGTGAAGGCACTTGCTGCCATGAAAGGCACAATATTTGGCTGCACTGACACCTGTGCCAGATTTATATCATTTTAATTTTTTGAACCGCAGGGTCCAACCCTGCACTCTTCCACACTACCACAGAGGAGTTACTGTATTATGATGGCACTTGCAGGCCTGGCACCAAAAGCACAATATCTGGGTGCACTGACGCCTTGACCAGAATCATATCTTTTTAATATAGGACCACATGGTCCACCCCTGCATTCTTCCACAATACTACAGAGGGGTTACTGTATGATGACACTTGCTGGCCTGGCACCAAAAGCACAATATCTGGGTGCACTGACGCCTTGACCAGAATCATATCTTTTTAATATAGGACCGCAAGGTTCACCCATGCATTCTTCCACAATACTACAGAGGGGTTACTGTATAATGATACTTGCTGGCCTGGCAGTCTTGCACCAAAGGCAGAATATCTGGGTGCACTGACGCCTTAACCAGATGCATATCTTTTAATATAGAACCGCAAGGTTCACCCCTGCATTCTTCCACAATACTACAGAGGGGTTACTGTATGATAGTACTTGCAGACCTGGCACCAAAAGCACAATATTTGGGTGCACTGCCACTGACGCCTGTATCAGATTCATATCCTCAGAGGGGTTATGGTGTGACGGCACTTTTGGGGATGCTAAAGGACCAATTTTAAAGCACCTATTGTTACTTTCATCCAAGCCTGCATAAGTTTCACAATACTTTAGCCAAAAAAATCACTAAACTTTTTCTGCGTGTCCGAAAATGTCTCCTCTTTTCATACAGACTGCCGCCCCAAGCAGTTGTTTATGGATAGATTAAAGGAAAAGCATTTACCGTCATTTGAAACGTCATTTTTTTGTTTTTAAGTGTTTCTATACATCCTAGAAATCCGCCATTTCACGGGCAGGTTATGGGGACCTCCTAGGCACGATATTTGAAGGAAGTTTTCGTTTTTATTTTTAACCCCTATATCATGGAAAACTCACTGTCCCTTTAAAAACGTTTTTTTTTTAAACTTTTTGTCCTTGTTTCCTGTCCCCCAGGGCACTACCCGGACCCCATACACCTTTTATGGCAAATATCTAGCATATATGCCCTCTTGGAGGGCACTCTAAAAACCGAATTTTCAGCTCCATTGACTTGCATGGAGTTCGGGTTCGGAACATATGGGAATTTCGGGTTCGGGCCCGAACCGAACTCGGGGGGTGTTCGGCTCATCCCTAGTGTCTGATACTGGCTAATTACTGGGGGTCTGATACTGGCTAATTACTGGGGGTCTGATACTGGCTGTCTAATATCTGGTACGCCCCGGTGACTTCAATGGCCCGCCTCGGCCCCTCCCCACAGCCGACGGGGGGAGGCCTTCATGGATTCTTGCACCGGGGCCCTGAGATTTCTAGTTACGCCTCTGGTCCCTGTGGCAAACGAGGGGAAACTGCCGATCCCTTTAAAAGATACTGTACATTACTAACACACTGCACATTACAGGGCTCCAAAGCAATAAAACGTACAATAATGTGCATTATGTATGAGTGTATCACGGAGGTCCACAGCAATAAAACGCACAGTAATGTGCAGTGTGTATGAGCTTATCACAGAGCTCCACAGTAATAAAACTCACAGTAATGTGCGTTGTGTATGAGCGTATCACAGAGCTCCACAGCAATGTGCAGTGTGTATGAGGGTTCCTGAGCTCCACATTAATTTATAGTCCCGTGTATTAATTTATAGCCCCCCCATGTATTCATTTATAGCCCCCAGGCGGCCAGGCCCCCCATGTATTAATTTATAGCCCATGTATTAATTTATAGCCCCCAGGCCCCCCCATTTATTAATTTATAGCCTCCAGGCGGCTAGGCCCCCCATGTATTAATTTATAGCCCCCCATGAATTAATTTATAGCCCCCAGGCCCCCCATGTATTAATTTATAGCCCCAGGCGGCCAGGCCCCCCATGTATCAATTTATAGCCCCCATGTATTAATTTATAGCCCCCAGGCCCCCCATGTATTAATTCATAGCCCCAGGCGGCCAGGCCCCCATGTATCAATTTATAGCCCCCAGGCGGCCAGGCCCCCCATGTATTAATTTATAGCCCCCAGGCAGCCAGGCCCCCCATGTATTAATTTATAGCCCCCAGGTGGCCAGGCCTCCCATGTATTAATTTATAGCCCCAGGCGGCTAGGCCCCCCATGTATTAATTTATAGCCCCAGGTGGCTAGGCCCCCCATTTATTAATGTATAGCCCCCAGGCCCCCCATTTATTAATGTATAGCCCCCAGGCACCTTGTTTCCACGTACCTCTCTTCAGGGGCCTGATTTTGGGGTGCATTATTTGGCGGCAGTGACGTAACAACTGGGGCAGCTGCTGCAGCAGCTACGGGCGCAGGGATGAGGGGGGGGGGTGTCCCGCCGCCCGCTGTCACGCAGTGGCTGTCCATGCTGAGGGGGCAGGGTTATCCCCGCTCCCCTCACTCTCTATTGGACAGCCACCGCAAGCTGTCTTCCATGATCACGCTGCGCCCAGAGCAAGCGTGCAGGGTGATAGATCGGAGTGACAGCCATGCAGGGGGTGTTCTGTCCTGAATAGCATGAGAGTCCGTGGAAAGAGCAGGCGGCTGCGTGCGTGTGTATGTGCAGGTCACGCGGTCTGGCCAGTCAGGTGGTACAGAGACTCAGTACCACCTGACTGGCTGGACCGCGTGACCTGTACACACACGCAGCCGCCTCCCCTTCAACACAGACTCTCACGCTATTCACGACCGGGCACCCCCCTGCATGGCAACCGGGCCCCCTGAGCCCGCGGGCCCTTGGGCAGCACCCAAGGGCCCGACGGGTCAGTCCGGGCCTGCGCCCGGGGCCACCGCCCCCCACGCTACGCCACTGCCACCAGCACCAGCACAAAAATCACCTCCGCAACTCACCTGGGAGCACACTTACATCATGCAAGTACTGTGGCAATGTGCATATACGAGATAAAGGACAGTGTCCTGCATATGGAAAAAGCTGTAGAGTATGCGGTAGATTAAATCATGTTGTTGGAGTGTGTTTGTCTAGTAAAACAGAAGCAAGGAACCTGCACACAGGTCAGATCTTGAGGATGCACACTTGCTTAGCACTGATGTGGTTTACACGAAGGAATGCATTTGTGCTGTACAATCTAAAGGACAAAAATGGTTTGTAAATCTCATACTAAATAATATATGCCAACCCTGTCAGCGGGACTCGGGTGCAACATGTAAGGTCATGAGTTTAAAAGACAAAATGAAACTGGCACCTAGGGAACCTCTTCAGCCTAGTGACACCAAATTGAAATTATATTCAGAGGAGCTAATGGAATCATTGGGACGTTTCCGAACAGAATGCTGCCTACGTGGACATATGCACAAACTTGAATTTGAGATTGTGGAAGCCGATCGGAAACCGCTACTGTCTGGTTCAACATGTGAGCACCTTGGTCTGATGCAGTTCACCATTCCTGCTGAGCTCCATAATGTCGATAATCTGTCTGCGAAATCCTTGACTAGGCCACTGACAAAACAGCAAAGCCTCAAAGTCTATAGTGATGTGTTTGATGGCCCCATAATATCTGTTCCAGGAGAGGTTCACTTTGAACTTGACCCTACCATTCCACCAGTACAATGTGGACCACACAATATGCCAGTAGCCATTAAGCCGCAGGTCAAAGCGCAACTGGATAAGTATGAAGCTGAAGGGCATCCTATTTCGGTATCAAAACCTACGGATTGGATAAGCAACATGCTAGTTATTAGGAAACCTGAGCAGATCAGAATTTGCATCGATCCCAAGTTTTTGAATATGGCCCTGAGACGGTCACACTACTTAATGCCAACACTTGACGATGTTTTGCACAAGCTACCCAAAGCATGGGTTTTTACCCTTGTTGATGCTAGAGATGTCTTTTTTCACTGGGTGCGCACGCAGTCAACTGCCGCAGCACGCGAACAAAGGTGCGCCAAAACACCTCAGACACAACACAGCCAGACTCCGGACCCCACTGAAGCTCCCGGCTGCGTTAAACTTGGGAAAGAAAAAACCGAGCAATAAGCCCCCACCGCAAACGGCAACTCCACCGCACCCAGCCACAAAAAACATAGCACAGAGCCCCCACCACGGACGCCAACTTTTCTACACCCTGCCACAGAAAAACACAGTTGTGCCCCTCAAAAAAACACCGAGCACAGAACCCCCACCGCGAACGGCAAACCCACCTGCCCAGACAAAACAGTACTGAGCCCACAAAGATCTGACCATCTCCACCACAGAGCCCAGATAGCTCAGAGGGCCAAAACACTCAGACCCTGCTCCAAATAAATTAAATATAAAAAAAAAAAACTGTGTCCCCCTACCAAACTAAGAGCCCGCAAAGCTCACAACACCCCCACCACTCAGCTTGGAGGGCCAACATAATATAGAGCCCCTGCAGCTTACAGCCACCACACAAAACACCACGACACAAAAAAAAGGAGGGAAAAAAAAACACTGTCCAACATCACACCTGATTTAAAATAAAAAAAATACAAAAAAAAAAACCAATCACACAAAAAGAAAAAAATATAAACAAAATCTAAAAAAATTTGATTTACTGCTCCGATGGGGCTTGTGATTGTTCGGACGCTCTGTGGTGGGCTACCACAGAGCGTCCGAACAATCACAAGCCCCATCGGAGAGAATCACACACAAAAAAAAAACATCACACCTGATTTAACATAATTTTTTTTTTAAGAATTACAAAAAAAAAAAAAAACAAAGAAAAGAACCCCATAAAAAATAAAACAAAAATTGATTTACTGCTCTGAGCCCACCACAGAGTGTCCAAACAATCACAAGCCCCATCGGACAGAATCACACAAATACCAAAAAAACAAAGAAAAACAAAGAAAAACCACACAAAAAAAATAAAATAAATACTGCTCTGAGCCCACCACAGAGCGTCCTAAAAATCACAATCCCCGGAGAGAATCGCACAAAAAAATAAAAGACAAACCAAAGAAACTCACAAAAAAAAAAAAAAAAAATACAAAAAAAGAAAGGAGAGAGCAAACATGGATGAAAATGCAAGGTGTCACGAAAGAATAAAAAACACTTTAGCACACAAGATGCAACGAGCACAACAAAAAATAAAAGAACAAATTAACAATGAAGAAAGTGAACAACAAATGCAACAACAATATTGTGGAAAACTCGATGTTCTGTGCACCAACTGCAATGCCCTACATTTTAATACACAGCAGCCATCAGATAGACTATTCAATCAATGCTGCGGCAAAGGAAAAGTATACATGGAGCCCATTAAAGTTGCTCCTTTGATAGAAAGTCTAATGACAGGCACTCATAAGCATTCCAAAAATTTCAAACAAAACATTCGATCTATCAACAGTTCATTAGCATTTGCTTCAATGGGGGCAAACATTACTCCTCCTCCTGGTTATGGACCTTACTGCTTTAGAATTAATGGCCAGATTTACCACCGAACTGCATCTCTTCATCCTCACAATGAGGATAACTGAAAGTTTGCACAACTACTATATATCCTTGACCCCGATGAGGCCGCTAAACAACGCCTCATGATTAATGAAAATTCAAAATGCAACCCTGAGCTCATGACAGAGTTAAGATCTTTTATGGATAAAAACAATCCATTTGCAGAAGCCTGCAAAATGTTACATGAAGTAGAACAAGAATCCTTACGGGGGCTATACAAAATGGCACTATACCACCAACTGTCACCATGGTGATAGTACAAGATCGCACGGACGATCAACGCAGATACAATGCACCTCACAGTAATGAAGTAGCTATTATTTTTCAAAATGATGATGGAGAACCTCCTCTCGAAAGAGATCTTATTATTCATTGCCGAACTAAAAACGCAGACAGCAAAACAGAAAGGATAAGCATTTTAGATCCAAACTTAGAGCCAATGCATTATCCACTTTTATTTCCATTTGGGGACTGTAAGGAAGCTGGTTCCGGGGTGGCAGGTTTGAGCCCAATGTGCAATGATAAGTAGAAAGACGTATATAAACAAAAAGGGGTTTATTAAGAGTAAGGCATAAAAAGGCAGTAAACAAATGTGAATAAACAATTATGTAGCTGGGTAATAAGAAAGGAAAACACTGTATAAATAATCAGCAATAAGATTAACTAAAAGGCAAGAGGAGAGAAAGGTAGACCAAAAGTAGCAAAACTAAACTACACTAAACTATACTACTACATATAAAGAAAACGAGTAGATAGAAATTACAGCAGGGTTAAGGCTGGGGTCAGACGAGCGTAGTGTTCACGTCCGTGATTGCGCCTAAAAGTACGTCCGTGATAGCATGAAAGAAAGTCCATTGGAGCCTGACACATGAAGTACGTCCGCACTCAACTGCGGACGCACAACGGCCGCGGCAAACGGACGCAGGTTAGGCAAGAACGTAATACTGCTAGAACGGACGTGCGGAGTGCGCTGCGTCCACAACGTCTGCATAGCTTTGTGTGTGAGTGATGGAGCGAGGTCAGACGGACTGCATTTATACGTCCAGCATTTTTGACGGACAGAATGTTTTTTCATTGTAATTTATTTTCCCCTCCTACATCCGTCAAAAAATAACTTCAGTGAAAAAACGGACTGTGTGACCACTACTGCGTCATCCTTACTGACGATGTCCATACTGCACGGACGTACAGCCCGTAGAAATCACGCTCGTCTGACCCTAGCCTAAACCAGATATGGAGAGAAAAATAGGAGAAGGAAGAGTGAAGGAGATCTTTAGAAAAATAAATAGGAAATAGAAATGGAAGAGTCTTTAAGGCAGAGGGCCCTGGGTCTGCAGAGGGTCCTGTGTCTGTAGGGGGTCCTGTGTCTGTAGGGGGTCCTGGGTCTGCAGAGGGTCCTGGGTCTATAGAGCAACAGATTCTGTGGGATGCAGGGTAGCAGGCTTTGAGGATTCTGCTGGATGTAGGGCAGCAAGTTCTGAGGATTAGGATGTAGGACAACAGGCTCTAAGGATTCTGCAGGATGCAGGGCAGCAGGATTAGATGATTCTTGTAATATGTAGGGTAGCAAGCTGAGGATACTTGCAGGATGTAGGGCAGCAGGATCATTGGATACTTGCAGGATGTAGGGCAGCAGGATCAGAGGATACTTGCAGGATGTAGGGCAGCAGGATCAGAGGATACTTGCAGGATGTAGGGCAGCAGGATCAGAGGATACTTGCAGGATGTAGGGCAGCAGGATCAGAGGATACTTGCAGGATTTAGGGCAGCAGGATCAGAGGATACTTGCAGGATGTAGGGCAGCAGGATCAGAGGATACTTGCAGGATGTAGGGCAGCAGGATCAGAGGATACTTGCAGGATTTAGGGCAGCAGGATCAGAGGATACTTGCAGGATGTAGGGCAGCAGGATCAGAGGATACTTGCAGGATGTAGGGCAGCAGGATCAGAGGATACTTGCAGGATGTAGGGCAGCAGGATAAGAGGATACTTGCAGGATGTAGGGCAGCAGGATCAGAGGATACTTGCAGGATGTAGGGCAGCAGGATCAGAGGATACTTGCAGGATGTAGGGCAGCAGGATCAGAGGATACTTGCAGGATGTAGGGCAGCAGGATCAGAGGATACTTGCAGGATGTAGGGCAGCAGGCTGAGGATTCTACAGGATGCAGGGCAGCAGGCTGAGGATTCTACAGGATGCAGGGCAGCAGGATCAGAGGATACTTGCAGGATGTAGGGCAGCAGGATCAGAGGATACTTGCAGGATGTAGGGCAGCAGGCTGAGGATTCTACAGGATGCAGGGCAGCAGGATTAGCAGAAGGGGATCTGTAGCAGAGGAGGTCTTGTCACAGAAGGATCCTTGTAGCAGGAACTGTAGACAGTATGGTGGGAACCAAGACAAAACAGGTTATAGGAAGCAGAGATTAAAGGCAGCTCCTTACTAGTGAGGGTTTCACTAGAACAATGCAGAAGCATTGTGCCTTGGGAGTGGCTCTTTTTTATAGTGGAGGAATCGTGATGTATTAGCTAGCACCTGGTTGCTGGAACAGCTTGGTTTAGTAAGAGAATCGCTGTTAGTTGTCACTGAGACACTTTGCCTTTAGTTCTCCTATGGCGCCGGCGGCTAGGGACCTGACAGGGACCAAAGTTGGTCACCTCACATTAAACTTAACTACACCCCTACTACTGTAAAAACCATACGCAGTCATTCCTCTGCTAAGCCAAGAGAAAGGGTCACTCAAATGCAATTTTATGGCTACATGCTTTCCATCCGAAAAGATTTGAACCCATTTTTAAATGCAGGCAAATTAACTCAACAGTACTTTGTAGACGCATATGTCAAGACCGAAGGTCACCGTCTAAACTATGTACGACAAAATCAGTCCAAATTACGAGTTGAAAAATACACAGGTCTCGTGGACCATCTACAAAACGCTGCCGAAGAACAGGGCTTGATACCAGGAAAAGCAGTAATACTTCCATCAACATTCCAGGGTAGTCCCAGAAACATGCTGCAAACCGACCAAGATGCCATGGCTATTGTGCGAAAGTATGGGAAGCCTGACTTCGTCATAACAATGACATGCAACCCAAAATGGCCAGAAATTTTAGAAAACATTACAGAAGGTCAAGCAGTGGAATACCGCCCTGATTTGGTTGCCAAAGATTTCAACTTAAAGCTAAAAGAACTACTACACGACATCACAAACAAACATGTGTTAGGTAAACCTGTCGCTAAAATTCATGTAATAGGTGTTTCAAAAACGTGGATTACCTCATGCACATATTTTACTCATATTATCACCTCAAGATAAGCTTAAAGATGCTGATGCTATTGATAGGTTCATTTCAGCAGAAATCCGACATTCACGCACAACCCCGATTACATGCAATAGTCATCAAACACATGAAACATGGCCCATGTGGGCCTCATAACATTAATTCGCCATGCATGGCTGATGGTGTTTGCTCAAAAAACTTCCCAAAACCATACCAAGACCAAACTTTGCCAAACATGGACGGCTATCCACTGTACCGGAGAACACAAACAGCTGCTTCAATTGAAGTAAATGGAAAAATAATCAATAACTCTTGGGTTGTGCCATACAACCCAGTATTAGCTTTAAAATACAACTGACATATAAACGTTGAGAGCTGCGCTTCTATAAAAAGTGTAAAGTACTTATTCAAATACATCTATAAAGGACATGACTGTGCAAATATTGCCATTAAAGAACATGCAACGCTCCATCATGGCGAGATCACCTCCTTCATGGATTTCAGATATGTGACAGCTCCAGAAGCAGCATGGCGCCTTCTTGGTTTCAAAATGCACCATCAAACACATACCATCGTGCGCTTACAAATCCATCTTCCTGGTGAACAGTCGGTATACTTTAATGGAGATAACATCAGGAACGCTATAGAAAAGAACCCAATCAAGAGACACAACATTGACAGCTTGGTTTACCTTGAACAGAGAAGATGTGGCTGCCCACGAATTCCTGTATACTGATATTCCACAACATTTTGTATTTCAACGGAAAAATACCACATGGGAAAGAAGATTGAGACATCGAGAAAATAACACTATTGGGCGAATGTACTCTGTTAACATAAATTCGGATGTGGAGAGATTTTGCTTGAGATTACTTTTACTCCATGTTAAAGGAGCCACCTCATTTGAACATACCCGAACAGTTGGTGGTGTGCAATTTCCAACATTCAAAGAAGCTGCTCAAAGACTCTGTCTTTTTCAGGATGAAGAATTATGGGACTTGACTCTTCACGAAGCTTCAAGTGAGATGATGCCTCAACTGCTTTGAGAGCTTTTTGCCAACATTTGTGCCCTAGCATCTCCACCAAATGCAAAACAACTATTTGAAAACTATAAACAACAACTCATTGAAGACTTATCAAGACACCCTGGCCACACACCAGACTGCCAACCATGTCTCAATAATGCTCTATTAGACATTCAAGACATTTTAATTGTTAATGGGAAAAAATGTCAGGATTTCGGTTTACCAACGCCTACCGACTATTCAACCATCAAAACAACAGACATTTATGAGGCAGTTCTTGAAAGTCACATAGGAGTACAAATGCAGGCGGCTTTAAATGATCTACAAAGAGAAACTTTTGAAGACATTCTTTCTGCCACCCAAAACGATACATTACCCCAAAGGTGTTACTTTCTCGCTGGTCCTGGAGGTAGTGGCAAAACATACCTATACCAAACTTTATTGCATTCATTTAGAGGAAACAAAGAGGTAGCATTAGCTGTTGCTTCTACTGGAATTGCTGCTAATTTGCTAGAGGGTGGACGCACATATCACTCACAAATTAAACTGCCTGTTCCTTTGTTGGACACTTCAACATCTTCCATGAGGCAAACATCTAATGATGCCACAATCCTTATAAAAACAAAAATTATAATTTGGGATGAATCAACCATGGCTCCAAGTGATGCTATCAAATGCGTTGACAAACTACTGCAAGAGCTCATGAAAAACAACAAACCTTTTGGCGGTAAAACAATTATCCTTGGAGGCGATTTCCGACAAACTCTACCTGTTGTGGCACATGGCAGTCGATCAGCAATCGTTGAATCCAGCATTAAATTCAATACACTATGGGATAAATTTAAGATCATAAAGCTGCAAACAAATGTAAGATCTGTGGATCCAGAGTTCAGCTCTTGGCTAATAAAACTTGGTGATGGAAAACTCACAAACGAACATGGCTTCCATCAAGATATTTTTCAGATACCATCCAAAATGATCTGCAAAAACTCCATTGTCAAAGAAATTTATGGTAACCATTTACACCCTGACGATATTTCAACGTTTGAGAAAACTGCAATTTTATGCCCCAAAAATTGTGATGTGGACAACATCAATGAAGAAGTGCTTAGTTTGTTAGAAGGTGAGAGCTACACTGATTTAAGCACTGATTCTATTGATGATGAATCCCAAGAAGACAAGGATAATTACCCCATTGAGTTCTTAAATGAATTGGCTCCTTCTGGGATGCCAGTTCATAAACTGAAACTCAAAATTGGCTGTATTATTATGCTCCTGCGTAACCTGAATACAAAGAGAGACCTGTGTAATGCAACAAGACTGATTGTGACAGCTATGCGACAAAATTTGATCATTGCTCAAGTATTGATACCTACCTCTGAACGAAAAAACGTTTTCATTCCTAGAATTGATTTAGCCCCAAGTAACACCGAACTTCCATTTGTTTTACGAAGGAGACAATTTCCTGTTAATAGTCATTGCAAATGCCAATTTAACAAATCCCATGGACAAACCTTGGACAGAGTTGGCATCTATTTACCAGAACCCGTCTTCAGCCATGGACAACTATATGTTGCATTCTCTCGAGTCAAGAACTCTGCGGACGTTAAAATCAAAGTCATCGATGGACGTGAACAAGGCTATTTATTACCAGGGACTGATGCATGCTTCACTAAAAATGTTGTATTCAAAGACATTTATTCAAAATAGTCACTAAAAATATTTAACTTTTCTTGACGCTGCTGTGTTTTCCTTCCCACCAACATTCATGCGCACCACACTTATCAATAGACTGCCCTCTGGGCAGGCTTTCCACCTAGTAGATGATAAAGTAATAAGAAAATGAGGAGAAGGGGCAAAGGAAGCAGAGAGGAGCACTGGAGGCTGAAAGCAGAGAGGGGCACAGGAGGCTGAAATCAGAGAGGGGCACAAGAGGCTGAAAGCAGAGAAAGGGCACAGGAGGCTGAAAGCAGAGAAAGGGCACAAGAGGCTGAAAGCAGAGAACAGATTGGTAAACAATAATTGAATATGGAACAAAATACGTATCTGGTCAGCGCGAAATAAACGCAAGGGGACTCGGATGGCTTCTCGAATGACGTCGCCCACAATATAACATGGTGGAATAAAACACAATTTATTCTTAGAGCCATAAATCATTTAGGACATATATATACTATTATCTAATAAAGCTAATGGTCACACAGAACACATATTTCCATATAAAGAATATTTAATTGAGCCCAGACCATGACATTTATTTTTAGAACCTCAGGCTATTTTATTGTGATAATTTTTGTACACCGCACCGCTATATATGCCATCCGTCATTTCCCTGTTTTTTGGAAGACAGCCTGTTTATTTAGAGGATAACTCATACTCCATTGATAGGAATGGGGAAAACATCCATTCTTATCATATTTTTCTCATATTGGTTATTGGCTGTACTCTGATCGTAGCTTAATTCCAGAAAATTGCGATACCGGAAGTGCGCCTATACCCACAATGAATCGCATTGCACACCGCGATCCCGGATACGATGTTGTGAAACGCACTGTGGAACGCAGAAGTCTTCATTGCGCCTGCGCAATATGGCGCTGAAGGCCAGAAACACAAAGACGCTTCAGGAAGAGGCTAGAAACGCACGCTGACCACCAATTAACCAATTAAGCACATGTGGGGACATTTATTTTTAATTGTTTTCTTATTTAAACATGCATGTTAGTTCAATCTTGTAAAACCAGCTGATGAAGCCGTGTGTTGATGGCGAAAGGCGTTCTGGACTATAGTCTAGTTTTATTTGTTTATTTCATTTAATTAATTTTAAAGAAGAACCATTTCCTGCATGTTTTTGGTCTTTATTGGGTTTGGCCCACGAAACCCATATGCTCTTCGTTTCGAGCTTGGAATAGCTCCACCAAATGTGAGTTTCCACTTGTTATGGTCTTGCACCATATAATACTGCGTCAGATATACACAAGATTTTGTCTCCTTCTCTTTCTTCCATTTTTTATAGACGTGATGAGGAGTCTCCAGTGCTAAGGAGTGGGTTACCTGAGAAATCCTTCCAGACAAACAACCCAACCCAAAGGCGTTTATCCACTCAGAGCCAGTGATTGGGCTCTTTGTTTGTGAGTTGATCAACTATAAGAAATTTAACACTACTCATTCGCCTGTTATTCCACTGCACTTAGTTTTTTGTCTTTCTCTTGTGTTTTATTCCACCATGTTATATTGTGGTCGACGTCATTCGAGAAGCCATCCGAGTCCCCTTGCATTTATTTCGCGCTGACCAGATACGTATTTTGTTCCATTTGTTTTTTGGTTTGGGGGAAACCACTGTTCATCTGGTTAGCTGGGTATTCGGAGGTCATACTGTGGGCGCTTACCACTCTCCTTTTAATAATTGAAGATGATAGAGAAGTCTTTTGGCAGTAGGTGAATTCCTTGGTTGAAGGGAAGTCCTTAGTTAGAGGTAAAGTCTGTCAGCAGAAAGGGAGTCCTTGGTAGAGGGGAGTACTTCAGCAGAAAGGGGAGTCCTTGGTAGAAGGTGAGTACTTAAGCAGAAGGGGAGTCCTTGGTAGAAGGTGAGTATTTCAGCAGAAGGGGAGTCCTTGGTAGAAGGTGGATTCCTTCAGCAGAAGGGGAGTCCTTGATAGAAGGTGGATTCCTTCAGCAGAAGGGAAGTCTTTAGTGGAAGGTGGATTCTTTCAGCAGAAGGGGAGTCCTTGGTAGAAGGTGAGTACTTAAGCAGAAGGGGAGTCCTTGGTAGAATGTGGATTCCTTCAGCAGAAGGGGAGTCCTTTGGTAGAATGTGGATTCCTTCAGCAGAAGGGGAGTCCTTGGTAGAAGGTGGATTCCTTCAGCAGAAGGGGAGTCCTTGGTAGAAGGTGGATTCCTTCAGCAGAAGGGGAGTCCTTGGTAGAAGGTGAATTCCTTCAGCAGAAGGGGAGTCCTAGGTAGAAGGTGGATTCCTTCAGCAGAAGGGGAGTCCTTGGTAGAAGGTGGATTCATTCAGCAGAAGGGGAGTCCTTGGTAGAAGGTGGATTCCTTCAGCAGAAGGGAAGTCTTTTGTTGGAAGGTGGATTCCTTCAGCAGAAGGGGAGTCCTTGGTAGAAGGTGGATTCCTTCAGCAGAAGGGGAGTCCTTGGTAGAAGGTGGATTCCTTCAGCAGAAGGGGAGTCCTTGGTAGAAGGTGGATTCCTTCAGCAGAAGGGGAGTCCTTGGTAGAATGTGGATTCCTTCAGCAGAAGGGGAGTCCTTTGGTAGAATGTGGATTCCTTCAGCAGAAGGGGAGTCCTTGGTAGAAGGTGGATTCCTTCAGCAGAAGGGGAGTCCTTGGTAGAAGGTGGATTCCTTCAGCAGAAGGGGAGTCCTTGGTAGAAGGTGAATTCCTTCAGCAGAAGGGGAGTCCTAGGTAGAAGGTGGATTCCTTCAGCAGAAGGGGAGTCCTTGGTAGAAGGTGGATTCATTCAGCAGAAGGGGAGTCCTTGGTAGAAGGTGGATTCCTTCAGCAGAAGGGGAGTCCTTGGTAGAAGGTGGATTCCTTCAGCAGAAGGGGAGTCCTTGGTAGAATGTGGATTCCTTCAGCAGAAGGGGAGTCCTTTGGTAGAAGGTGGATTCCTTCAGCAGAAGGGGAGTCCTTGGTAGAAGGTGGATTCCTTCAGCAGAAGGGGAGTCCTTGGTAGAATGTGGATTCCTTCAGCAGAAGGGGAGTCCTTTGGTAGAATGTGGATTCCTTCTGCAGAAGGAAAGTCTTAGTAGATTGTACAGACCTGAGTAAGCAAGATGCCGGCCTAGCAGGATATAAGGCCTGGCAAAGGCAGAGGTCTGATAGGAGAGATGGTCTGGTTGCAGCCTGGAGATTTGGGAGGGCTTATTGGTGCACACCTTGACTGAAGAGTAGTCTTGCAGTAATGAAGCAAGGATGGATGGGTGTGTAATCCTTATAAAGGAATTCAGGCTTGCTTCATACAGGTGTAGTTAGATTTTGATTAAGGATCCAAGACTAGCAAGAGACGGGGGCTCCCAGAAGCCAGAAGTGGAATTTGTATTAATATGTATATACATATGTTGAGGTTAATAGTTCGTCAATTAGTCTTACCAGCTCGGGCACGGTGTCTATGGCGCCGTTTATGAGGACTACGGGTTGGCACATGACAGCAAGAGATTTGCCTGAATTGAATATTGGGGAACTAATCTGTATGAAACCACTGCCTGGAGATCGAACAAGTCGTTGGAGAATGGGTACTTGTCTGAAAAAGGTTGCACCACCCTCCTATCTTGTGGACATTGATGCACAATTGTCGCAATCGTGTGGATCTGTGTGTGGCCGAAAAGCCTGATTCACATTATCCAGTTGTCAGGCCAGACTCGCCTGGTACTGCAAAGGCAAATTCACCAATTGGCAGTAAGGAATGTACAGAGATGATGCCACAGACTAATACTACTGACAGTCCGGAGCAAGTGGATATATCGGACAGAAGTGAAGGGTAGAGCATGCCAGTAAGTGGTGAGAAGAGCCCAGTAACCTCCGAGAGGGCTGAGAAACTCTTTATACAACGAGGGCCAGTCTTCACCCGCAGTGGTAGACATTCACAACCACCCAAAAGACTTAACCTGTAAATATGTTATTACAAGGATTCATCTAAATTTCACAATATTCATTTATTAATATTAAGAGGGAGATGTTATGAGTGTTATGTTTTGTTTATGGCACTTGTTTCCTGTGATGCGTTTCCTGTTCTGTTCTGTGGGTTCTCTTCTAGGGACATGACTTCTGTTCACTAATGGCTTGCACTGTCATTATTATCCACATAAAAACACTGGAGGCCGAGGAGCATGCGGCGGCAGCCATCTTGGATCCTGAGTCAGCAGTTCCAGCAGTCGAAAAAGGGGCCAAAAACAGCCTGATGGACCCAGATGGCTGGCTCCCAGTAGGCTCTGTGGGGCCAGGGGTGAGTGGGGGCTTCCTAACTTTGCCCATGGGTGCGGATGTGCAGCGGAAAAGGGGTTAAAATGGCTCGTTCAGCGGAGCTCTCTGTTCAAGTGGCCATCTTTCTGGATGTCCCGGCCACGCCCCGTTGTGTTTCTATTTAATCTGTAAAATAAAATTTTAGATTGAAAAAAAGTTCACATACCTGCTCCACGCC
Organism: Leptobrachium leishanense; assembly: GCA_009667805.1. Taxonomy (NCBI): domain Eukaryota; kingdom Metazoa; phylum Chordata; class Amphibia; order Anura; family Megophryidae; genus Leptobrachium; species Leptobrachium leishanense. The sequence goes on from CM019066.1 coordinate 242,990,722, forward strand.
CCCTCGGCATCCTTCTCTGTCCTCCACTTTTTTTTTCCTTTCAACTTACCAGCTGCTGTGTGTGTGTGAATCATCACACAGACAGCAGCGGCAGCACTGAGCCAGCCAGCCTACACAATTTGCGTAGCTGAACACTACGTTAATTGCGTAGCTCAAGCTAGCCAAGTGACTCAGACAGAAGTCTCAGGCGCTCTGACGTTCCCCGGGACAGACCTGGTAGGATCCCTGGCAACAGACCTCTAGCCCTCCGATCCTTAGACATGGTCGGGACCGCTAACCCTAACCTCTAGCAGCCACAGAGGCCAGGGAAAAAGGCAACACTGAAAAAGAGTATACTTCGCAACAGTATACGACAGAGATATGCAGCACACACCTTGAATGACAGGCAGCGGATAACCAAGCAGGAACACAGAGCAAGGGTGGTTGTATAAACAGAACCTTGCAAGCAGCGTAAGGACACTTTGTACTGCGCAACACTATATGTATGGCAGGAAAGGATAGCTTACACACACGCAGCACCAGAAGGCAACAGTACAGGCAGGGAGTAAGAGAGGAAATGGTCATTAAACAGGCAGAAATTGGCAACGATTCGGGTTCTCAGAACAGCAGGGTCAGCAACAGGTCAACAAACTAATTTCCAAAGCAGCGATGTGGGAAAGAAAGTACACAACAAGGCAAAGGCTCACTGTGCGTTCTCCTCCTTTGAAGCTCGGCGATGCCGCATCATCAGGGTGCGCCCCTCCCCCTGATTGCTTGTACACACTCCGGAACTCCTTGCACCCAGCCAGGCTCCTCGAGGGTCCCCCTGCCCGCCTCCCAGGCTCCTGGACGTCACAGGCGCGCTGTCTACTTCCTGAATCTACGCTCTTCAGTGCCTCTGAGAGGCACTGAGAGTAATTGAATTGCTTGACCCAATGGGAAAGCACCATTGGTCTCAAGCCATTCAATTTGTTTAAAAAAACACCCCCATGTGACTGTCCTCATCCGTCATGGGGGCGATGCCACAGGGTGGGGGCAGAGCTCAGAGCCCGAGTGTGTTACAGTGCTGGGGGTGTGTGGCCTCAACTTCTGACATTGTCTGACTCTGAGTCAGGCAGTGTCAGAGAGATGAGACGAGTGTCAGTCACGTGACTGACTACTCGTTCATTGTGCGCAGGAGCACCGTAGAGCAGTGACAGAGAGGAACCTGATCAGGGGCGGATCCAGGGGGGCAACGGGGCAATTCCCCCACCCCGAGAAAATATTGCTGAGTGCTTTTCTCTTTTCAAGCGGCCGCCGGCATGAAGCTCGGCCGCTCCCTTGTGAGCCGCGATCTCTCGCGATCGGGGAGTTCATGAGATCTCGTGAACTTCCGGGATCTTGCGAGACCGCGGCTTGCGTGTGTTAGCAGGCGAGCAGTCGAGCTTCATGCCGGCGGGCACTCGTGCAGACAAAAGCACTCGGAGTGGCCTGGCCTGGGGGCAGACGGCAGGAGACCGATGGGACCACGTGAGCTGGGGGCAATATATATAAAATGTGAGCTGGGGCAATATATATCCATGTGAGCTGGGGCAATATATCCATAGGAGTTGGGGCCAATATATATCCATGTGAGCTGGGGCACTATATATCCATGTGAGCTGGGGCAATATATATAAAATGTGAGCTGGGGCACTATATAACCATGTGAGCTGGGGACACTATATATCCATGTGAGCTGGAACACTATATGTCCATGTGAGCTGGGGCACTATATATCCATGTGAGCTGGGGCACTATATATCCATGTGTGAGCTGGGACACTATATATACATGTGTGAGCTGGGCTGGGGCACTATATATCCATGTGAACTGGGACACTATATGTCCATTAAACTGGGGCACTATATATCCATGTGTGAGCTGGGACACTATATATCCATGTGTGAGCTGGGCTGGGGCACTATTTATCCATGTGAGCTGGGTCACTATATATATCCATGTGTGAGCTGGGCTGGGGCAATATATATATATAAACCTGTGTGAGCTGGGCTGGGGCAATATATGTATATATCCATGTGTGAGCTGGGCTGGGGCAATATATATATATATATCCACCTGTGAGCTGGGCTGGGGCAATATATATATATATCCATGTGTGAGCTGGGCTAATATATATCCATGTGTGAGCTGCGGCAATATACAGTTGTGTTCAAATTTATTCAACCCCCACTGAAATTGAGTGTTTTTGCAAGTTTGACATTGATTTTGATCATTCAGTCATCTTGCTTACAATTAAATCAAAGAGGCACGTGTAGGTCAGACAAATATAACATAACATTTATAATGAAATAACCACAAATGTCTTTTCTGTGCTCACATCATTATCAGTTTTATTCAACCCCCAAGTGACATTCAATCTTAGTACTTAGTACAACATCCTTTTACAGTTATAACAGCTTTTAAACGTGAAGCATAGCTTGACACAAGTGTCTTGCAGCGATCTACGGGTATCTTCGCCCATTCGTCATGGGCAAAAGCCTCCAGTTCAGTCACATTCTTAGGCTTGCGCACTGCAACTGCTTTCTGTCACGGATCCCTCTGACTAACAAAATAGTGGTCCCTTTACGTAGACCGCTCTCTACCCTTCCGATCCTTGAATGGTCGGCAAAACTAGATAGACAATAAACCAGACAATAGATAAACAAGGGATAACACCAGACAGAGGTATAGAATAGAGTATTGTCACGAATCCCTTTGACTGCCAGAATAGTGGTCCCTTTTCGTAGACCGCTCTCTACCCTTCCGATCCTTGAATGGTCGGTAAAGCTAGATAGATAATTGATCAGGCAATAGATAAACAAAGGGAAACACCAGACAGAGGTACAGACTAGAGTATATGTTCTCCCTAGGACCTTAGTTATAACAGAGGTAATCTGATGTGTGCTTAGGGTGCCACATAGACTGACCTCGGTACCAACGTTAAGGGCAGAACCAAGAGCAGAGTAAATGCCAATACCAGGGGTTATACACAGAATGGTTCGTTTGCCAATGCCAGGGGTCATACACAGAATGGTTGTTTGCCAATGCCAGGAGTCATACACAGAATGGTTCGTTTGCCAATGCCAGGGGTCATACACAGAATGGTTCGTTTGCCAATGCCAGGAGTCATACACAGAATGGTTCGTTTGCCAATGCCAGGGGTCATACACAGAATGGTTCGTTTGCCAATGCCAGGAGTCATACACAGAATGGTTTGTTTGCCAATGCCAGGAGTCATACACAGAATGGTTAGTTTCCAGAAGCAAGGTCAGACACAGATATTAGCCAAAAACACAAGAGCTCTGCGGGAAGTGAATACCACGTCAGGGCACCGGCGAACTAGTGAAGCCGGGTTTTAAACCCGGCGGTTCCGCGTCACAGCGCCAGGCTCCGCCCCCCGGCGTCCCACGTGAGCGGACCCGGTAGCGTTATCATTCGGCGCCTGGCCAGCGAGCAGCGAGGAATCTGCTGCCAGGCGCCCCAGTACTGGCCCATCCGTGACAGAACCCCCCTCCACGGGCGGCCACTGGACGACCCCCAGGGGCACGGGGGTGCGCCAAATAGAATGCTTTCACCAAGCGAGGGGCATGGACCTCTGCAGCCGGAATCCAAGAACGATCCTCCGGACCGTAACCTACCCAATCGACCAAGTACTGTAAGGAACCCCTAGACATCCTGGCACCCAGAATGGCTTCAACCTCGAACTCCTCCTCGCCCTCCACAGAAACCGGAGGCGGTGGAGCATGGACCTTGGTGTACCGGTTACATAACAATGGCTTCAAAAGGCTTACGTGGAACACATTGTGTATCCTAATATGGGGAGGTAATGCCAAAGCATAGGAGACAGGGTTGAGTCGCCGCAGAATCTTATAGGGGCCGATATATCTAGGTGCCAACTTCATGGAAGGCACTAAGAGCTTGATATTTCGTGAAGACAGCCAAACCCTATCCCCAACTTGATACACGGGTGCCTGCCTCCTGTGTCTGTCGGCCTTGGTTTTCTGGATGGCACTACTCTCCTCCAGTGCCCGTTTCACTCTCTCCCAAGTCTCTTTTAATGATGCCAGTTGCTCATCCAAAGCAGGAATCGTGGTATCAGGAAACGTAGCGGGGAGCACGGGAGGATCAAAACCATAAACAGTGAAAAAAGGAGAATGTCCTGTGGATTCACTCACTGCACTGTTCAGAGCATACTCTGCCCATGGTAACAGGTCAGACCAGTTATTTTGTTGTTCTGATATAAAACACCTCAGATATTTCTCTATGTTTTGGTTGGCTCGTTCTGCTGCTCCGTTGGTCTGGGGGTGATAGGCCGAAGAGAATGATAGGTCTATCCCCACGTTCTTACAAAACCCTCTCCAGAATCTGGAGATGAATTGGGTCCCCCTATCGGAGACGATCTCCAGAGGAACACCGTGTATGCGGACCACATTGGAAATGAATATGGGCACCAGTTCGGCTGCCGAAGGTAGTTTCCGAAGAGGAACATAGTGGCCCATCTTGGAAAATCGATCTATGACCGTAAGTATCACTGTATTCCCTCTTGACTCAGGTAAATCTACTATGAAATCCATGGCTACATGTGACCATGGTCGTTCGGGGATCGGCAAAGGCTGGAGTAACCCAATGGGTGCTGTTTTGGGACTTTTCTGCCTTGTGCACACCTCGCACACTGCTATGTAATCTTTAACATCTCGGCGCAATGTGGGCCACCAGAGGAGTTTACTGATACTAGACACTGTCTTGGTGATACCCATATGCCCAGAAGTTTTATTGTCATGATAGATGTTAAGTACTTCCTCTCTTTCGTTCTCAGGTACAAAGAGTTTCGCAGGAGGTTTTTCCCCAGGAGCTGCACCCTGGACGGTCTGCAACCTTTTCACCAGAGGAGACGAGACATTAATCGTGGTAGAGGCTATAATCCTTTCCTGGGGTACAATGGGATGCTGATCTTGGATATTGTGTTCATAAGATTCATACTGTCTTGATAAAGCGTCTGCTTTAATGTTTCTGGACCCGGGTCTATAGGTAAGCACGAAATTAAAACTTGAAAGAAACAATGACCATCTCGCTTGTCTGGAATTTAAACGTTTAGCATCTCCAATGTACGTGAGATTCTTATGATCAGTTATGATAACGACGGGGTCCCTAGACCCCTCTAATAAGTATCTCCATTCGGCCAAGGCCGAGATGACTGCTAACAACTCTCTATTTCCAATGTCATAGTTCTTCTCTGCCGGGGACAATTTCCGAGAATAGAAGCCACATGGATGCAAGGGTTTGTCGGGTGCCTCCCTTTGGGACAAGACTGCGCCAAGACCTAGTTCGGAGGCGTCAACTTCTACTTGGAAAGGCAGAGCCGGATCTGGATGTCGGAGAACAGGGGCAGTAGTGAATGCTTGCTTAAGTGCCTCAAAGGCTTGAGTGGCTTGAGGTGTCCATTTCTGATTTCCCACTCCTTTCTTTGTCATGGCCGTGAGGGGAGCTATCAAGGCCGAAAAGTCTTTAATGAATCTTCGATAGTAGTTCGTAAACCCCAGAAACCTCTGAATGGCTTTAAGCCCTTGGGGTAGAGGCCAGTCAAGAATAGCTGAGAGCTTTTTTGGATCCATTTGAAAACCCTCAGGGGTTATTATATAACCCAGGAATTGCACAGTTACTATGTCGAATAGACATTTTTCTAATTTACAATACAATCCAGCCTTCAATAGTTTTTTCAATACTTGTTTCACGTGGGCGTGATGAGTGTCCACATCAGGAGAGTATATCAGGATGTCATCCAGATATACTATGACGAATTCTTGCAGAAAATCCCTTAAAGTGTCGTTTATAAGGTCCTGAAAAACGGCTGGCGCATTACATAATCCAAAGGGCATCACCAGGTATTCATAATGCCCGCTACGTGTATTAAAAGCCGTTTTCCATTCATGCCCCTTTTTAACCCTAACCAGGTTGTACGCTCCGCGTAAATCAAGCTTCGTATATATACGGGCCCCTTTTAATCGATCGAACAATTCTGTTATGAGAGGTATGGGATATGCATTTCTTATGGTTATCCTATTCAAACCTCTATAATCGATGCAAGGTCGCAGATCTCCTTCTTTTTTAGAGACAAAGAAGAAACCTGCTCCTGCTGGAGAAGAGGACCTTCTAATGAATCCTCGCTCCAGATTCTCCCTTATGTATTCCTCCATAATGTCGTTTTCTTTTTGTGATAAAGGGTATACGTGTCCCCTAGGAGGCATCGTACCGGGGAGTAAATCAATAGCACAGTCATATGGACGATGTGGTGGTAGGACCTCAGTCCTGGCTTTGGAGAACACCTCCTTTAATGCCAAGTAACATTCAGGGACCTCTGTGGACAAAGGAGGGGCTGTGGCAATATTGAGACTACCAATCACATTGACTCTGCCTAGGCACTTAGACTGACAACCAAGACCCCAACTTTTTACGTCTCTCTGGACCCAATCGATAACCGGGTTGTGTTCTGTTAGCCATGGAAACCCAAGAACTACAGGACATGAGGGAGATTCGATAATTTGAAATCTTATTGTTTCATGGTGCAAAATCCCTGTTTTCATACATACATCGACAGTATCGTGAGTGATATGTGGGCAAGACAGGGGTTTACCGTCTATGGCCTCCACCATTAGAGGCTTCTCCTTCAGAACCAGAGGTAAGAGGTTTTTGGCAGCAAAATTCTTATCCATGAAATTTCCTGAAGCCCCAGAGTCTAAGAACGCCTCAGTCTTGAGGTGAACCCCCTCCCAGGTTAGGGAGATTGGTAACAGAATCCTGGATTTTTTTTTTTCATTATCCACAAAGGAGGCATACAGAGAACCGATAACCTGGGTATTGGCTGTTCTTTGGCCCAGTTTGCCATATTCACCTCTGCTAACCCTGGGTCTCTGAGGACATTGAAGGCGGAAGTGATCTGCCCCTGCACAATAGAAGCAGAGCCCCTTTTCTCTTCTGTGCGCTCTTTCTGCTTCTGAAATACCCGTTTTTCCTATTTGCATGGGTTCAATGACTGGCATATCTGTTTTAGCATTCTCTGGGTTACCTGACGTACTGGTGTGTCTGGGTAATAAGGGTAAAGGAGGCAAGACCCTTCTGGGTCTGTCTCTGGGATGTCTCCTTTCCCTAATTTGATCGTCCATGGCTATACAAAAATCTATCAGGTGATCCAGATTCTCTGGTAACTTTAAGGGAGCCAGCTCAAACATGAAAGCCTCGTTCAAACCTTCGGTAAAGGCTAAGGTTAAAACGTCGTTCGGCCAAAGCACCTCTGAAATCAAAGTTTTAAACTCTATGGCATAGTCGGCGACCCTCTTATTACCTTGTTTAATGTGAAACAAGGATCTACCCGCATTGGTAGCCCTTCTAGAGGGATCAAAGGTACGTTTTAACTCGGAGGTAAAACCCTCATAATCATAGATGATGGGTTTCTTATTTTCCCACAACGGCGTAGCCCACAACAAAGCTTTCTCTGTTAAATGATTAATCAGATATCCTACTTTGGCTTTATCAGATATACAAGACCCTGGGTTGTTCTCAAACAAGATCTCAAGCTGAGTCAGAAAACCCCGGCATAGGCTTGGTGTACCATCATAGCGTAGAGGTGCCTTCATACCAAGCCTATGTCCTTCAGGGGAGACCGGACTGACCCTAGGTAATACTGGATCTGGGGGTTTGTGGTACCTGTATTGGAGCGATTTAACAGGGTTTGCAGAGCGAGAGAAATCTGGTCCATTCTATGGTCCTGTTCCTCTTGTCTGGCTGCGATACGTGCCAACTGGTTAGAGAGGTCTGCGGGATCCATTGGCCCTGACGTAATGTCACGGATCCCTCTGACTAACAAAATAGTGGTCCCTTTACGTAGACCGCTCTCTACCCTTCCGATCCTTGAATGGTCGGCAAAACTAGATAGACAATAAACCAGACAATAGATAAACAAGGGATAACACCAGACAGAGGTATAGAATAGAGTATTGTCACGAATCCCTTTGACTGCCAGAATAGTGGTCCCTTTTCGTAGACCGCTCTCTACCCTTCCGATCCTTGAATGGTCGGTAAAGCTAGATAGATAATTGATCAGGCAATAGATAAACAAAGGGAAACACCAGACAGAGGTACAGACTAGAGTATATGTTCTCCCTAGGACCTTAGTTATAACAGAGGTAATCTGATGTGTGCTTAGGGTGCCACATAGACTGACCTCGGTACCAACGTTAAGGGCAGAACCAAGAGCAGAGTAAATGCCAATACCAGGGGTTATACACAGAATGGTTTGTTTGCCAATGCCAGGGGTCATACACAGAATGGTTCGTTTGCCAATGCCAGGAGATATACACAGAATGGTTCGTTTGCCAATGCCAGGGGTCATACACAGAATGGTTCGTTTGCCAATGCCAGGAGTCATACACAGAATGGTTCGTTTGCCAATGCCAGGAGTCATACACAGAATGGTTAGTTTCCAGAAGCAAGGTCAGACACAGATATTAGCCAAAAACACAAGAGCTCTGCGGGAAGTGAATACCACGTCAGGGCACCGGCGAACTAGTGAAGCCGGGTTTTAAACCCGGCGGTTCCGCGTCACAGTGCCAGGCTCCGCCCCCCGGCGTCCCACGTGAGCGGACCCGGTAGCGTTATCATTCGGCGCCTGGCCAGCGAGCAGCGAGGAATCTGCTGCCAGGCGCCCCAGTACTGGCCCATCCGTGACAGAACCCCCCTCCACGGGCGGCCACTGGACGACCCCCAGGGGCACGGGGGTGCGCCAAATAGAATGCTTTCACCAAGCGAGGGGCATGGACCTCTGCAGCCGGAATCCAAGAACGATCCTCCGGACCGTAACCTACCCAATCGACCAAGTACTGTAAGGAACCCCTAGACATCCTGGCACCCAGAATGGCTTCAACCTCGAACTCCTCCTCGCCCTCCACAGAAACCGGAGGCGGTGGAGCATGGACCTTGGTGTACCGGTTACATAACAATGGCTTCAAAAGGCTTACGTGGAACACATTGTGTATCCTAATATGGGGAGGTAATGCCAAAGCATAGGAGACAGGGTTGAGTCGCCGCAGAATCTTATAGGGGCCGATATATCTAGGTGCCAACTTCATGGAAGGCACTAAGAGCTTGATATTTCGTGAAGACAGCCAAACCCTATCCCCAACTTGATACACGGGTGCCTGCCTCCTGTGTCTGTCGGCCTTGGTTTTCTGGATGGCACTACTCTCCTCCAGTGCCCGTTTCACTCTCTCCCAAGTCTCTTTTAATGATGCCAGTTGCTCATCCAAAGCAGGAATCGTGGTATCAGGAAACGTAGCGGGGAGCACGGGAGGATCAAAACCATAAACAGTGAAAAAAGGAGAATGTCCTGTGGATTCACTCACTGCACTGTTCAGAGCATACTCTGCCCATGGTAACAGGTCAGACCAGTTATTTTGTTGTTCTGATATAAAACACCTCAGATATTTCTCTATGTTTTGGTTGGCTCGTTCTGCTGCTCCGTTGGTCTGGGGGTGATAGGCCGAAGAGAATGATAGGTCTATCCCCACGTTCTTACAAAACCCTCTCCAGAATCTGGAGATGAATTGGGTCCCCCTATCGGAGACGATCTCCAGAGGAACACCGTGTATGCGGACCACATTGGAAATGAATATGGGCACCAGTTCGGCTGCCGAAGGTAGTTTCCGAAGAGGAACATAGTGGCCCATCTTGGAAAATCGATCTATGACCGTAAGTATCACTGTATTCCCTCTTGACTCAGGTAAATCTACTATGAAATCCATGGCTACATGTGACCATGGTCGTTCGGGGATCGGCAAAGGCTGGAGTAACCCAATGGGTGCTGTTTTGGGACTTTTCTGCCTTGTGCACACCTCGCACACTGCTATGTAATCTTTAACATCTCGGCGCAATGTGGGCCACCAGAGGAGTTTACTGATACTAGACACTGTCTTGGTGATACCCATATGCCCAGAAGTTTTATTGTCATGATAGATGTTAAGTACTTCCTCTCTTTCGTTCTCAGGTACAAAGAGTTTCGCAGGAGGTTTTTCCCCAGGAGCTGCACCCTGGACGGTCTGCAACCTTTTCACCAGAGGAGACGAGACATTAATCGTGGTAGAGGCTATAATCCTTTCCTGGGGTACAATGGGATGCTGATCTTGGATATTGTGTTCATAAGATTCATACTGTCTTGATAAAGCGTCTGCTTTAATGTTTCTGGACCCGGGTCTATAGGTAAGCACGAAATTAAAACTTGAAAGAAACAATGACCATCTCGCTTGTCTGGAATTTAAACGTTTAGCATCTCCAATGTACGTGAGATTCTTATGATCAGTTATGATAACGACGGGGTCCCTAGACCCCTCTAATAAGTATCTCCATTCGGCCAAGGCCGAGATGACTGCTAACAACTCTCTATTTCCAATGTCATAGTTCTTCTCTGCCGGGGACAATTTCCGAGAATAGAAGCCACATGGATGCAAGGGTTTGTCGGGTGCCTCCCTTTGGGACAAGACTGCGCCAAGACCTAGTTCGGAGGCGTCAACTTCTACTTGGAAAGGCAGAGCCGGATCTGGATGTCGGAGAACAGGGGCAGTAGTGAATGCTTGCTTAAGTGCCTCAAAGGCTTGAGTGGCTTGAGGTGTCCATTTCTGATTTCCCACTCCTTTCTTTGTCATGGCCGTGAGGGGAGTTATCAAGGCCGAAAAGTCTTTAATGAATCTTCGATAGTAGTTCGTAAACCCCAGAAACCTCTGAATGGCTTTAAGCCCTTGGGGTAGAGGCCAGTCAAGAATAGCTGAGAGCTTTTTTGGATCCATTTGAAAACCCTCAGGGGTTATTATATAACCCAGGAATTGCACAGTTACTATGTCGAATAGACATTTTTCTAATTTACAATACAATCCAGCCTTCAATAGTTTTTTCAATACTTGTTTCACGTGGGCGTGATGAGTGTCCACATCAGGAGAGTATATCAGGATGTCATCCAGATATACTATGACGAATTCTTGCAGAAAATCCCTTAAAGTGTCGTTTATAAGGTCCTGAAAAACGGCTGGCGCATTACATAATCCAAAGGGCATCACCAGGTATTCATAATGCCCGCTACGTGTATTAAAAGCCGTTTTCCATTCATGCCCCTTTTTAACCCTAACCAGGTTGTACGCTCCGCGTAAATCAAGCTTCGTATATATACGGGCCCCTTTTAATCGATCGAACAATTCTGTTATGAGAGGTATGGGATATGCATTTCTTATGGTTATCCTATTCAAACCTCTATAATCGATGCAAGGTCGCAGATCTCCTTCTTTTTTAGAGACAAAGAAGAAACCTGCTCCTGCTGGAGAAGAGGACCTTCTAATGAATCCTCGCTCCAGATTCTCCCTTATGTATTCCTCCATAATGTCGTTTTCTTTTTGTGATAAAGGGTATACGTGTCCCCTAGGAGGCATCGTACCGGGGAGTAAATCAATAGCACAGTCATATGGACGATGTGGTGGTAGGACCTCAGTCCTGGCTTTGGAGAACACCTCCTTTAATGCCAAGTAACATTCAGGGACCTCTGTGGACAAAGGAGGGGCTGTGGCAATATTGAGACTACCAATCACATTGACTCTGCCTAGGCACTTAGACTGACAACCAAGACCCCAACTTTTTACGTCTCTCTGGACCCAATCGATAACCGGGTTGTGTTCTGTTAGCCATGGAAACCCAAGAACTACAGGACATGAGGGAGATTCGATAATTTGAAATCTTATTGTTTCATGGTGCAAAATCCCTGTTTTCATACATACATCGACAGTATCGTGAGTGATATGTGGGCAAGACAGGGGTTTACCGTCTATGGCCTCCACCATTAGAGGCTTCTCCTTCAGAACCAGAGGTAAGAGGTTTTTGGCAGCAAAATTCTTATCCATGAAATTTCCTGAAGCCCCAGAGTCTAAGAATGCTCAGTCTTGAGGTGAACCCCCTCCCAGGTTAGGGAGATTGGTAACAGAATCCTGGATTTTTTTTTTTCATTATCCACAAAGGAGGCATACAGAGAACCGATAACCTGGGTATTGGCTGTTCTTTGGCCCAGTTTGCCATATTCACCTCTGCTAACCCTGGGTCTCTGAGGACATTGAAGGCGGAAGTGATCTGCCCCTGCACAATAGAAGCAGAGCCCCTTTTCTCTTCTGTGCGCTCTTTCTGCTTCTGAAATACCCGTTTTTCCTATTTGCATGGGTTCAATGACTGGCATATCTGTTTTAGCATTCTCTGGGTTACCTGACGTACTGGTGTGTCTGGGTAATAAGGGTAAAGGAGGCAAGACCCTTCTGGGTCTGTCTCTGGGATGTCTCCTTTCCCTAATTTGATCGTCCATGGCTATACAAAAATCTATCAGGTGATCCAGATTCTCTGGTAACTTTAAGGGAGCCAGCTCAAACATGAAAGCCTCGTTCAAACCTTCGGTAAAGGCTAAGGTTAAAACGTCGTTCGGCCAAAGCACCTCTGAAATCAAAGTTTTAAACTCTATGGCATAGTCGGCGACCCTCTTATTACCTTGTTTAATGTGAAACAAGGATCTACCCGCATTGGTAGCCCTTCTAGAGGGATCAAAGGTACGTTTTAACTCGGAGGTAAAACCCTCATAATCATAGATGATGGGTTTCTTATTTTCCCACAACGGCGTAGCCCACAACAAAGCTTTCTCTGTTAAATGATTAATCAGATATCCTACTTTGGCTTTATCAGATATACAAGACCCTGGGTTGTTCTCAAACAAGATCTCAAGCTGAGTCAGAAAACCCCGGCATAGGCTTGGTGTACCATCATAGCGTAGAGGTGCCTTCATACCAAGCCTATGTCCTTCAGGGGAGACCGGACTGACCCTAGGTAATACTGGATCTGGGGGGTTTGTGGTACCTGTATTGGAGCGATTTAACAGGGTTTGCAGAGCGAGAGAAATCTGGTCCATTCTATGGTCCTGTTCCTCTTGTCTGGCTGCGATACGTGCCAACTGGTTAGAGAGGTCTGCGGGATCCATTGGCCCTGACGTAATGTCACGGATCCCTCTGACTAACAAAATAGTGGTCCCTTTACGTAGACCGCTCTCTACCCTTCCGATCCTTGAATGGTCGGCAAAACTAGATAGACAATAAACCAGACAATAGATAAACAAGGGATAACACCAGACAGAGGTATAGAATAGAGTATTGTCACGAATCCCTTTGACTGCCAGAATAGTGGTCCCTTTTCGTAGACCGCTCTCTACCCTTCCGATCTTGAATGGTCGGTAAAGCTAGATAGATAATTGATCAGGCAATAGATAAACAAAGGGAAACACCAGACAGAGGTACAGACTAGAGTATATGTTCTCCCTAGGACCTTAGTTATAACAGAGGTAATCTGATGTGTGCTTAGGGTGCCACATAGACTGACCTCGGTACCAACGTTAAGGGCAGAACCAAGAGCAGAGTAAATGCCAATACCAGGGGTTATACACAGAATGGTTTGTTTGCCAATGCCAGGGGTCATACACAGAATGGTTCGTTTGCCAATGCCAGGAGATATACACAGAATGGTTCGTTTGCCAATGCCAGGGGTCATACACAGAATGGTTCGTTTGCCAATGCCAGGAGTCATACACAGAATGGTTCGTTTGCCAATGCCAGGAGTCATACACAGAATGGTTAGTTTCCAGAAGCAAGGTCAGACACAGATATTAGCCAAAAACACAAGAGCTCTGCGGGAAGTGAATACCACGTCAGGGCACCGGCGAACTAGTGAAGCCGGGTTTTAAACCCGGCGGTTCCGCGTCACAGTGCCAGGCTCCGCCCCCCGGCGTCCCACGTGAGCGGACCCGGTAGCGTTATCATTCGGCGCCTGGCCAGCGAGCAGCGAGGAATCTGCTGCCAGGCGCCCCAGTACTGGCCCATCCGTGACACTTTCTTTAAGTCCCACCAGAGGTTCTCAATCGGATTTAAGTCAGATGACTGCGATGGCCACTCCAAAATGTTCCAGCCTTTAATCTGCAACCATGCTCTAGTGGACTTGGAGGTATGCTTGGGATCATTGTCCTGTTGAAAGGTCCAACGTCTCCCAAGCCTCAGGTTTGTGACGGACTGCATCACATTGTCGTCCAATATCTCCTGGTACTGAAGAGAATTCATGGTACCTTGCACACGCTGAAGCTTCCCTGTACCTGCAGAAGATAAACAGCCCCAAAGCATGATTGACCCCCCGCCATGCTTCACAGTAGGCAAGGTGTTCTTTTCTTCATAGGCCTTGTTCTTCCTCCTCCAAACATAGCGTTGATCCATGGGCCCAAACAGTTCTAATTTTGTTTCATCGGTCCACAGAACACTATCCCAAAACTTCTGTAGTTTGTCCACATGACTTTTGGCATACTGCAGTCGACTCTTCTTATTCTTTGGAGACAGCAAGGGGGTGCACCTGGGAGTTCTGGCATGGAGGCCTTCATTACACAGTGTGCGCCGTATTGTCTGAGCTGAAACTTCAGTACCCACATCTGACAAATCTTTTCTCGGTTCCTCAGCAGTCACACGGGGACTTTTCTCCACTTGACGCTTCAGGTAGCGCACAGCAGTCGAAGTCAGCATCTTCTTTCTGCCACGACCAGGTAGCGTTTCAACAGTGCCCTTTGCCTTGAATTTGCGAATGATGCTTCCTATGGTCTCTCTTGGTATGTTTAACATCTTTGCAATCTTCTTATAGCTATTGCCCTTCCTGTGAAGAGTAATCACCTCTTCTCTTGTCTTCCTGGACCATTCTCTTGACTTCACCATGTTTGTAACCACACCAGTAAATGTCTAAAAGGAGCTGAGTATCACAGTCATTTTAAAGCTGCCTAATTGGCGCTTATTATGCTTTATTGCTGCTCCGTGACATCCACAGGTGTTTTCAATACCTGATTGAAAACACTTGAATGAACCTCTGTTCTTCAGAGTGGTAGTCTTTAAGGGGTTGAATAATTGTGTCAATGAATAATTCACAAAATAAACATTTACTACTGTATTACAAAACGATGTTGTCATTTTAGTTGCATATGGTTCTTTAAAAAGTCCTTGTAGGATTTCATTCTGAATACAATTACAAATGTACACTAAATTCCCTAAAACCCTTTACAGCATTGGGGGTTGAATAATTTTGAACACAACTGTATATCCATGTGTAAGCTGGGCTGGGGGAATATATATCCATGTGAGCTGGGGGCAATATATTAATGGGAGCTGGGAGGGGGGGTACCCTGAGCCCATCGTATGGAAAGGGTTCGTAGGGCTCATGAGCCCCATGAGGACAGACGATTTGCAATGTTCTGGGGAGAGTGAGTGTAACGAGCACAGCTTGCGATTAGGCGTGTCTCTGCCTGTCACTGTGATCCCAACACCAGCTCGTCGCCAAAACTGGCAGAGTGCCCCCCCCAAACCTGTGTCTGGATCTGCCCCTGAACCCGATGGAACACGCCTGACTGCTGGTACCTGTAATTCTGGGGTCTGCCTGGGTACATATAATTCTTGAGTCTGTCTGCCATGGGTAAATATAATTCTGGGGTCTCACTGCCGGGTACATGTAATTCTGGGGCCTGACTGCTGGGTACATGTAATTCTGGGGTCTGACTGCCGGGTACATGTAATTCTGGGGTCTGACGGCCTGGGTACTGAAAGATAATCCTGTCTCTGGGTTTCGTTCAAAGATATTGATGTATACCTTTCACACAGGATACAGAATACAAACAAATTCCTTTTGTGGAAAGCTGTATATTTATTTATACAATCCGACACATCGATTCTTAGCAGTCTGTATGTAGAATAAAAGATAAAATTACAGGACCAATTCAAAGCAGCTATGTCTTGTGGCAAGATATAAAGTTCTTAGATGATGATGCTGCACAGCTCCTTCTTCAGAGGTAATGCATTAGGTTTTGCTGGAGCTTTCCAAGATGGTTCTTAATGAATGAATTGAATGAATTGATAGCTAAAAAACATTTGCGCTTTCTTTTTATATGCTACACGCCTTGTTCCTGTTTATCATAAAGTTAAAACTACTGGTAGTGTGGACCACATGTGAAATAAGAAATATGGTGCTTTGAGAATGAACAGGAAACTCTTTGTCTCGCTCATGAAAAGACTGTTAATTAACATATCATTGTAACATCCTTTAGACTGATGCCATTTGTGTTCAAGAGTGGTGAGAAGCTCTAAATTACCTGCCTCCCTACTAAACAAAAGGATTTGACACTTTTGAATTAGCCCTTTTGTCTTGTAAATCTAGAGATGTCTATTGGAATGTGAGTTTCTAAATGTCCATTGTGCAAATGTAACCATCTGTAATATTCAGTATTACAGTTGCAAGAAAAAGTATGTGAACCCTTTGGGATTACTTGGAGTTTTGCATGAATTGGTCATAAAATGTGCTCTGATCTTCATCTACGTCACAACAATTTGAAAAACACAGTCTGCTTAAAATAATACAACACAAACATATGTTTTCATGTTTTTATTGAACAGAACATGTAAACATTCACAGTGCAAGGTGGAAAAAGAATGTGAACCTTTGGAATTAATAACTGGTTGACCCTCCTTTGGCAGCAATAACCTCAACCAAATGTTTCCTGTAGTTGCAGATCAGACCTGCACAACGATCTGGAGTAATTTTGGACCACTCCTCTTCACAAAACTGTTTCAGTGTAGCAATATTCTTGGGATGTCTGGTGTGAATCGCTCTCTTAAGGTCATGCCACAGCATTTCAATCGGGTTGAGGTCAGGACTCTGACTGGGCCACTCCAGAAGGCGTATTTTGTTTTGTTGAAGCCATTCTTTTGTTGAATTACTTGTATGCTTTGGGTCATTGTCCTGTTGCATCACCCATCCTCTGCGGAGCTTCAGTTGGCGGACAGATGGTCTTACGTTTTCCTGCAAAATGTCTTGATAAACTCTGGAATTCATTTTTCCATCAATGACAACAATCCATCCAGGCCCTGAGGCAGCAAAGCAGCCCCAAACCATGATGCTCCTGTGACGGTTGTCCGCGGCCCCCCCTCCCGGCGCCTGGCAGCGGCTTCCTCGCTGCTCGCTGGCCAGGCGCCGAGTGATATCGCGGAACGCTTCCGCACACGTGGGACGCCGGGGGGCGGGGCCAGGCGTATGACGCGGACCCGCAGAGTTTAAAGCCCGGCTTCTCATTCTCACTGGTGCCCTGACGTGGTAGTTACTTCCCGCAGAGCTCTTGTATTTCTGTGTAATTATTGGCTATTCTGTGTATTGACCCTTGGCATTTGGCAAACTGACCATTCTGTGTACCGACCCCTGGCATTGGCAAACGAACCATTCTGTGTTACCGACCCCTGGCATTGGCAAACGAACCATTCTGTGTACCGACCCCTGGCATTGGCAAACGAACCATTCTGTGTACCGACCCCTGGCATTGGCAAACAAACTATTCTGTGCATAACCCCTGGTATTGGCGTTTACTCTTCTATCTTAGTATTGAGGTCAGTCTGTGTGGCATCCTAAGCACGCATCAGACTACCTCTTCTATTGTTTAGGTCTTGGGAAGAGCCAACCATTCTAAGGTCTTGTGTACCCTCCTAGTATCGTTCTCTGTGTATACCTATCTTGACGTATTCTGTATCTGTCTAGACGTGCCGACCACTCTAAGGATCGGAAGGGTAGTGAGCGGTCTGCGTAAAGGGACCACCATCTTGGTAACCAGGGGGATCCGTGACATTACGTCAGGGCCAATGGATCCCGCAGACCTCTCTTCTCAGTTGACAAGAATTGCAGCCCGACAAGAAGAGCAGGACCACAGGATGGACCAAATTGCTCTTGCTCTGCAAACCCTGTTGAATCGATCCACTACTGGTACTGCAAGTCCTCCAGAACCAGTATTGCCTAGGGCCAGTTCGGCCTCACCCGAGGGGTGTAGGCTCAGTATGAAGGCACCCGTACGCTATGATGGTACGCCTAACTTGTGTCGGGGTTTTTTGACCCAACTAGAGATTCTATTCGAGAACAATCCAGGCTCCTGTGTATCCGATAAAGCCAAAGTAGGCTACCTAATTAACCATTTAACTGATAAAGCGTTACTGTGGGCCACGCCATTGTGGGAAAACAAAAAGCCCATCATATATGACTATGAGGGCTTTACCTCTGAACTAAAACGTACGTTTGATCCCTCTAGAAGGGCCACCAATGCAGGCAGGTCCTTATTCCACATTAAGCAAGGTAATAGGAGAGTCTCCGACTATGCCATAGAATTTAAGACCTTGACTTCTGAGGTACACTGGCCTAACGACGTTTTAACCTTGGCGTTTACCGAAGGCCTGAACGAGGCTTTGATGTTTGAGCTGGCTCCCTTGAAGTTGCCAGAACATCTGGACCATTTGGTTGATTTCTGTATTGCCATGGACGACCAAATTAGGGACAGGAGGCATTCTAGAGACAGACCCAGAAGGGTTTTGCCTCCTTTACCCTTGGTACCCAGACACACCAATACGTCAGGTACTTCAGAGCCAGAAAGAACCGATCTACCGGTCATAGAACCCATGCAGATAGGTAGAACAGGTATTTCAGAGGCTGAGAGAACTTACAGAAGGGAAAGGGGGCTCTGTTTTTACTGTGCCGGGGCAGGGCATTTTCGTCTTCAATGTCCTCAAAGACCCAGGGGTGGCAGGGGTGACACTGGCAAGCCGGGCCAGAGAACACCTACTAGCCAGGTAATCGGTTCGCTCTATGCCTCCTTTGTTGATAACGAAAAAAAAAAAACCCGGATTCTGGTGCCCATCTCCTTAACCTGGGAGGGGTGTGCACCTCGAGACTGAGGCGTTCCTAGACTCTGGAGCCTCAGGTAACTTTATGGATAGAGTGTTTGCCTCCAAGAACCTCATGCCTCTAGTTCTCAAAGAAAGACCTCTAATGGTGGAGGCCATAGACGGGAAACCCTTGTCATGTCCCCATATCACCCACGACACTATAGAGGTATGCATGAACACAGGGGTTTTGCACCGGGAAACCATACGATTCCAGATTATTGACTCTCCCTCATGCCCCGTCGTCCTAGGGTTTCCATGGTTGACTGAGCATAACCCAGTGATTGATTGGGTCCAGAGAGACATAAAATGTTGGGGTCCCAGTTGCCAGTTGAAATGCATGGGCAGGGTCACTGTTATTGGTAGCCTTAATATCGCCACAGCACCTCCTTTATCCACAGTAGTCCCTGACTGTTATCAGGCATTAAAGGAGGTTTTTTCGAAGGCCAGGACTGAGGTTTTACCACCACATCGCCCGTATGACTGTGCCATAGAGTTACTCCCCGGTACTATGCCTCCCAGAGGACATGTATACCCCTTGTCGCAAAAGGAGAACGACATTATGGAGGAGTATATAAAAGAGAATCTCGAGCGTGGATTCATTAGACGGTCCTCCTCCCCAGCAGGAGCTGGTTTCTTTTTCGTCTCCAAGAAAGAGGGAGACTTGCGACCATGCATAGATTATAGAGGTTTAAACAGAATAACCATAAGAAATGCATATCCCATACCCCTTATAACAGAGTTGTTCGACCGACTGAAAGGGGCCCGTATATACACGAAGCTCGATTTACGCGGGGCCTACAATCTGATAAGGGTGAAAAAGGGGCACGAGTGGAAGACGGCTTTTAATACGCGTAGCGGGCATTACGAATACCTGGTAATGCCCTTTGGCTTATGTAACGCGCCAGCTGTGTTTCAGGATCTCATAAATGACACCCTAAGGGATTTTCTGCAAACATTCGTCATAGTGTATCTCGATGACATCCTGATATACTCTCCAGATAAGGAGACCCATCACGCCCATGTGCAACAAGTGTTAAGGAGACTATTGAAGGCCGGTTTATACTGCAAATTAGAAAAGTGCCTATTTGATATAGAGAAGGTGCACTTCCTTGGGTATATCATAACCCCTGAGGGGTTTCAGATGGATCCTGGTAAATTGTCGGCAATCCTCGACTGGCCCCTACCCCAAGGGCTTAAAGCCATTCAGAGGTTTCTAGGTTTTACCAACTATTATCGAAGGTTCATTAAAGACTTTTCGGCCTTGGTAGCTCCTCTCACGGCCATGACTAGGAAAGGGGTGGGAAATCAGAAATGGACACCCCAGGCCAGGCAAGCCTTCGAGGCCTCAAACAGGCATTCACGACTGCCCCTGTTCTCCGACATCCTGATCCAGCTCTGCCCTTCCAACTCGAGGTTGACGCCTCCGAACTCGGTCTTGGAGCAGTCTTGTCCCAAAGGGGGCACCCGATAAACCTTTGCATCCATGCGGCTTCTATTCCCGGAAGTTGTCTCGGCCGAGAGAAACTATGACATCGGTAATAGAGAGTTGTTAGCAGTTATCGCAGCCTTGGCAGAGTGGAGATACTTATTAGAGGGATCTACGGACCCAATCGTTATCATAACTGATCATAAGAATCTCACGTACATTGGAGACGCGAAACGATTGAACGCCAGACAAGCGAGATGGTCTTTGTTTCTTTCAAGTTTTAATTTCGTCCTCACATATAGACCTGGGTCAAGAAACATTAAAGCAGATGCGTTATCTAGACAGTATGAATCCTATGAACATAACGTGCAGGATCAACATCCCATTGTACCTCAGGAGAGGATTATAGCCTCTACCACGATTAGTGTCTCGTCCCCTCTGATGATCCGATTGCAGACTGTCCAAGATAAGGCTCCGGGGGGAGGCTCCCGCGAAGCTCTTTGTACCTGAGAAGGAAAGAGAAGAAGTCCTTAAGATTTACCATGACAATAAAACCTCTGGGCATATGGGGATCACCAAAACAGTGGCTAGCATCCGAAAACTGCTATGGTGGCCCACGATGCGCCGGGATATTAAAGATTACATAGCCGTGTGCGAGGTATGCACAAGAAATAAGAGTCCTAAGACAGCGCCCATTGGTTTACTCCAGCCCCTATATTTATTCCCTAGTGCGGGGAGACTGACCCGAGGTTCAATTTCAGCGGCTCCTCCGGGAGTGAGCGCTACACAATTATGACAGTTAGATGATTTAGAAGCTGGCTAGATCCTGGCACTTTCACTCCCGAGAGAGCCTGTTCCTCCCAAACAAGATAAGATGGCCTAAGGGACTCCGTTGTTCTCTCTCTACTCCTGCCTGTGACTTCTTCGGCCTTGGCAAACCTAAATCCGTTCTTTTGGCACCTCTGTTTATTCAAGCTGGATTCTTCATTTAATTGCTATCCTTGGATTCTATTGGAATGTTAGTATCTATGCAAACTCTTCTAAAGTCAGTTAATATTCGCTATTTACAATTACGTGAACCATAGTTCCATCAAGATGGCTGCCAGTATACAAGATGGCGGCTAATTTCTGGCCTATACCGGCTACAACGTCACTGGTGGAATAGCAGTGTACATACATGACTGTATGGTCTTTCATGAAAACCAAGGACAATATCTACTCGAAATACCCACATTGCCTCATACATTTTAAATTAGGACTGCGGAAATTAACGATTAATCTATCGATTAATCGTTAATTTCTTTGGTCGATTAAATATATTTTAATCGAACAGTGGCGCAAAGCATGGAGCTTGGTCGCTCGCCTGGGGGAACCACGTGTCCAGCCGCGTTCTCGCGAGATTGTGGCTGATCACGCGGCTCCCCCAAGGCGAGCGGCCAAGCTCCATTCATTTGGACACTCATAGGGAGCCAAACACGTGGCGGCAGGAGGTGAGAGCTGGGGGCAACATATCCATGTGTGAGCTGGGGGCAATATATCCATACGTGAGCTGGGGCAATATATCCATTTGTGAGCTGGGGCAAATATATCCATGTGTGAGCTGGGGCAATATATCCATGCATGAGCTGGGGGCAAATATATCCATGGGTGAGTTGGGGGCAATATATCCATGCGTGAGCTGGGGGACAATATGTCCATGTGATGAGCTGGGGGCAATACATCCATGCGCGAGCTGGGGGCAATAGATCCATGCGTGAGCTGGGGGCAATATATCCATGTGTGAGCTGGGGGCAAATATATCCATGCGTGAGCTGGGGCAATATATCTATGCGTGAGCTGGGGGACAATATATCTATGCGTGAGCTGGAGGCAATATATCCATGAGTGAGCTGGGGCAATATATCCATGTGATGAGCTGGGGGAAATATATGCATGCGTGAGCTGGGGCAATATATGCATGCGTGAGCTGGGGGCAATATATCCATATGATGAGCTGGGGGCAATATATCCATGCATGAGCTGGGGGCAATCAGCATTTTCAGCATTTTCAACTCCATACAGCTTCCAGGGCAAGCCTCATTCACAGTGTCCTACTAGCTCCCACCTGGACTTAGTTCCCACCCTCCCTCCCCTCACCCACCCACCCCACAGTTCCCATTTCATTTATACCCAACTAATTTGGTCATGTGATATTTTCAGCTACCAACCTACACCACTCTGGAATTTCACCTACCACACTCCCTTCTATCTTCTGCTTTCCTTATCAATTCCCTGCCTGTCTTCTACCTTTCCTTTTTTCCCCTCCCCTTCTCCCACACCACCTTTCTCTGGGAATGTTTTTCCCTCTCTTCCCCCTCTTGCTGCTTCTTTCCACCATCTCCCTTCTCTCTAAATCTACCCTCCCTCCCTATACACCCTACAAATTACAGCAAGCTGGAAAAGAAACCCAAATACACCATAGCTTGCTCAGCTCCTTTAATTTATCAGCTGAGTGCTGGTGGAGAGTGTTAAAATCCAGCCCTCCCACCCCCACACAACAGAGCTTTAAAACCTTTCAATCACTATTTACCAAAAAAAAAAAACCTGTCCAAATTCCTTTTTATTCTGCTGCTTGCACTTGCAAATGATGTTGAATCCAACCCTGGTCCAATAGCTGACACCATATTTAATCTCCCCACTAAAAAAGGCCTCTCCTTTGTGCATTGCAACATCCGCAGTTTACTCCCTAAACTGGATGAGCTTAAAGCTTGGTGCTTCTATTACAAACCTAAAGTCATTGTGCTGACAGAATCATGGTTAACCCCTAAAGTGCCAGACTCTGCCATAGCAATACAAGGGTATTCATGCTCTAGAAAGGACAGAGCTAAGAGAGGAGGGGGAATTGTTATCTATGTTGACAACTCCATAAAGTTCACCCCATTGCAGAATCCTAGCTCCCAGGCCACATTTGATTTCC
Organism: Leptobrachium leishanense; assembly: GCA_009667805.1. Classification (NCBI taxonomy): domain Eukaryota; kingdom Metazoa; phylum Chordata; class Amphibia; order Anura; family Megophryidae; genus Leptobrachium; species Leptobrachium leishanense. Next base: position 243,013,934 of record CM019066.1, read on the forward strand.
TTTCTGGTACTATTGAGATCCCATTCAGTAAAACAATTATTGTTGCTGGATTCTACCGCCCACCAAGTTCCCCAGTGCAATCCCTTTCTGACTTAACCCAAATTCTTAGTAAATTAGTCGCTCAAAACCAAAAAAGCGAACTGCTGGTCCTCGGCGACTTTAATGTTGATTGGCTGAATCCTAAAAACAATAAACACTGCTCACTGTTTAAGGCTTTGCAGCTAACACAATTAATCTCCTCCCCCACTTGCATTAATATGAAAAGCCCTAACCACACCTTGCTGGACTGGATTCTCTCCTCATGTCCTGATCGAATACAGGAGGCAGGCGTTCTCGCTAACAGTTTCAGTGATCACTGCCTAGTGTACTGTGTGCGCAAAATAAGGGCCATAAAATGTCCACCAAAGGTAATAATCACCAGGTGTTTCAAGAAATTTACTCTTGAATCCTTCCTAAATGATCTCAAACAGCTCCCATGGTACAGACTAAACCTAATCCCAGACCTGGACTGTGCAATTGAATACTTTCAAGCCGAGCTCCTGAAAGTCTGGAACACCCATACCCCACTGCGCAAAGTGCGAGTAAAAGGGGCCCATTTCCCCTGGGTTACAGCTGACCTCACGCATATGTACCAGCTTAGAGACTCCCTGTGGTCAAAGTTCAAGAGTACTGGATCCATGAACGATCACTGTGAATACCGAAAATGCCGGAATGAATGCACAAAAGAAACAAAAATGGCTAAAGCCCAATACTTCAATGAAAATTTAAACAATAACATATCAAACCCCAGAAATTTTTGGAAAATCATAAGTAACATACAAGCACCCCCCAGCCACTCCCAACCAGCTGCTTTAAAAGTAAACAGCCAAACTGTAGAACACCCCCTAGATGTAGCAAATGCTTTTAATAATTATTTTGTTGGATGCGCCACCACCCTGATTGCTAAGCTAGGAAATGACACGCAATCAGAAAGGCCGCACGCAGGTCAGGATCCACCAACAGTGCAAAGACCCCGTAACCCAGAGAAATTCAGTTTTAGGCCAGTGCCTGTCAGTGCCATCACTAAACTTCTCCGTAACCAAAAAATGAAATACCAGTCTGGACCTGATCAAATCCCAGCAATGCTGCTGAAAATCAGTGCACCAGCAATTGCAAAACCTGTCTCAACCCTGATTAATGAATCACTGGCGACTGGATACATACCCAAACTCTGGAAGACTGCAAGGGTGGTACCTATCTATAAAAGTGGAGACAATACTTTGGTATCCAACTACCGCCCAATATCACTGCTCCCTGTAATGTCAAAAATTCTGGAAAAATGTGTCTACACTCAATTCCGTGATTATTATCAGTATCAGAACTATTTAACCCCAGATCAATCAGGCTTTCGTCCAAACCATTCAACTACAACTGCCCTTTTAAAAGTTTGTAATGATATCCAAGCTGGCATGGAACAAGGAAATCTAACTGGAGCCATCTTCCTTGATTTTGCCAAGGCTTTTGACACAGTAGACCATGGCATCCGATTACAAAAACTTAAGAACTCTGGTATTGGTGATAGTACGTTAACCTGGTTCCAATCATATGTGTCTGATAGGTCTCAATTTGTGTCCATTTCTGACAGCACTTCCCTCCCCCTCCCAGTCACGTGCGGTGTACCACAAGGCTCGATACTTGGCCCCCTGCTATTCACAATATTCATAAACGATCTGCCCAATGTCTTCAAAGCTTCAACTGTACACATGTATGCAGACGACACTGTAATCTATACCAGCAAACCAAATCTCCCACAGCTGGAGGCTGTGCTGCAAGAACAATTCACAGGGGTAGAAAAGTGGATCGCAAATAACAAACTTTTTCAAAATACTGACAAAACTGTTACAATGCTCTTTGGAACCGCACCTAAACTACACAAATTGCAAACACCCCATCTATGTGTTGGGACAAAATCAAATAGCACGCTGACCACAGTCACTTCTCTCAAATACCTAGGTATGTGGTTAGACCCAAATCTATCTTTTGGCCCCCACATCGGAAAACTCTCATCTAAACTCTACCCCAAACTAAGTGCCCTGTACAGAAACAAATCCTGCCTGAGCCCCGCGGTAAGAAAACAGATTGTACAACAAATGCTTATGCCAGCCATTGAATACGGAGATGTAGTGTATGCAGCCGCCCCGCAAACACACCTTCAGAAACTTACTACATTGTATAACTCATTCTGTCGCTTTGTGCTACAATGTAACTACATGACACACCATTGTGACATGTTAAAAGAACTAAACTGGCCATCACTGGACTCTAGACGCACCCTCCACCTTTCCAACCTGGTGTTGAAGAGCTTTTCTGGGAAGCTACCACCCTACCTGAATATGCTGCTTCCCCCGGCAGTTCCCTCATCCTATAACCTCAGATCCAGGACCAGCACCTTACTTGCAATACCGCAATACAAAAAGAAAATGGCTCGATCCTCATTTTCCTACAGAGCACAGCAAATATGGAATAACCTCCCAGACACCGTCAAATCTTCCCCCAGTCTAAAGTCCCTTAAGACTTCCCTATTAACATACCTCAATACGGAATGCACCTGTAAACATGTAACATAATGACTTTATTTCCTCCATATTTATTTTTCTGTTAATCTGTATATTTGGTCTTGTGTTAATTTCTTGCATTTTACTATTTTGTATTTCTGTAACCAATCAATGTTTTTGAACCCAGGACATCCTTGAAAACGAGAGAAATCTCAATGTATCCTTCCTGGTAAAATCCTTTTATAAATAAATAAATAAAATATGTCCATGTGATGAGCTGGGGGCAATATATCCATGCGTGAGCTGGGGGCAATATATCCATGCGTGAGCTGGAGCAATATATCCATGTGATGAGCTGGGGGAAATATATGCATGCGTGAGCTGGGGCAATATATGCATGCGTGAACTGGGGCAATATGTCCATGTGATGAGCTGGGGGCAATATATCCATGCGCGAGCTGGGGGCAATATATCCATGCGTGAGCTGGGGGCAATATATCCATATGATGAGCTGGGGGCAATATATCCATGCGTGAGCTGGGGCAATATGTCCATGTGATGAGCTGGGGCAATATATCCATGCGCGAGCTGGGGGCAATATATCCATGTGTGAGCTGGGGGCAATATATCCATGTGTGAGCTGGGGGCAATATATCCATGTGTGAGCTGGGGGCAATATATCCATGTGTGAGCTGGGGGCAAATATATCCATGCGTGAGCTGGGGGCAAATATATCTATGCGTGAGCTGGGGGCAATATATCCATGTGTGAGCTGGGGCAATATATCCATGTGATGAGCTGGGGGAAATATATGCATGCGTGAGCTGGGGCAATATATGCATGCGTGAGCTGGGGCAATATATCCATGTGATGAGCTGAGGGCAATATATCCATATGATGAGCTGGGGGCAATATATCCATGTGTGAGCTGGGGAAATATATCTATGTACAAGCTGGCCTGGGGCAATATATCCATGTATGAGCTGGCCTGGGGCAATATATCCATGTATGAGCTGGGGGCAAATATATCCATGCGTGAGCTGGGGCAATATAATATCTTATGTCAGTGCTACAGTTTAAATTTAAGACATATTTATGTGAACTGAGAAGTAAAGTCATGGATTGTTGAAACCAACCAGTGTCGTGTGATTGTATATAGTGTATGCCACATTTACCACTAACTAATGCAGAGTTGCAATGCATGCAGATCAGCTAAAAGTAGTTGGATCTGTATGTGCGTTATAATTAATCGAAGTTGATTAAAAAAAAATAGATTAATTGAACACGAAAATCTTAATCATTACCAGCCCTATTTTAAATGTTTGTTTTTTTTACTTCACTTGTAAAAAGCAAGCAGCAATAAACATCTCTAAACTTGTTTTCAATATATTGCTCTCCAAAATGTGACAAATATATCCTATAGTCGTAAGGAAACCACAGAAACCAAGCAGTAGGTATGAATTCAAACCCTGCTGTGTTGGAAAAAGAAAGTAACACCCTGCTGCAGTCAGTGCACGTGACTAAGACAAGGGATATAAAGATTTCATTGTAGAGCCACAACTAAACGAAATTCCTGGTGGGTGCATTTATATGTATCTGCACTAATAACATGTTTACCCATGATGACACCTGATGTAATCCGCAGGTATTTTTCTTTCATACGTCAAACCAGGAATCCCCATGTGGCCTCTGCCCGGACCAAATATGGCGTTCAGGTTTCTGCGTCTGATTTTACATCATTACCCCCTTCCCCAATGGCTACATGAGACAGATGCGTCTCAGGGCGCATGCGCGCTGCAGTCTAAGAGTTACTGTGGCCATGACAGGCCTGGAGAAGTAATGTGTTACACAGCGGAGGGAGCTGCTTCTCTGACTTAACTCTATCTGCTGGAGACACCGCCTTTAACACAGAGGTGAGTTGAATCTCCTAGATCCCAATCATAAATCACACTTTATATAGTTAGCACTGTATTATTTATTTGCAATGCCTCAGCCTAATTATTTCTATTTTGTGCCGTATAATTCAGTTCAGACCTGCACCTTAGACTGAAACTGGCATGTCATTTTAATTGTGACATGCAGACATTAACGATATTTTATAGTCCTTGTACTAAAACTTTCCAGTATCTGCTACCACTATTTATTTTAACATTATCCATAGGATCTGTTTAATATTATTCTTTTACTATCCAGCTGCCCCTTCCCCTAAAAAAAAATACATGGTAAATGCCTAATAACCGAAGCCTTTATGTGCTGTCAATTGTGCAATGTTTATTAATACACCAACCTGTTTCTTAATCTGCAGGCTATATTGTGAGGTAAACATTGTGGTCCCTGGTAGCCATTCATTACCATTTCACTGGTCCTGTGGGTTCAAGCTTGTAACAGGACTCTTGTGGCTTTATTTTGGAGGTTTCAGTATTGGCTTTCTACTTTCCAGTGGAAAAGAGAGCCATTATTGAATTAGTCTGGCCAGGAGCATTACCAGTGCCTTTAGTATTGTAGTGCACTTTGTCATAAAGGTGAACGGTATCCTCTGAACACAGATATTTTTTTTTTTTTTTTTGGATTCCATTTCATATTTTTACATATATTTAAGAGGCATTCGATGAGGGCCTTGCCTTTCTGAAATGGGACGGGAGTTCTGCACTGAATGGAGAATTGAAAACTCTTTTTAGACGACTGGAGAACAATGTTAGAATTCAGCTTCTAGCACATACATCTAAGCCAGGAGTCGGCAACCTTGGCCTTAGGTATACTGAGCCTGATGGGAAATGTAATTCCAAAACATCTGGAGGGCCAAGGTTGCTGTCCCTTCATCTAAACATAACTTCACTTAGTGAGGAACCCTTTAGATTGACAAGTTGTAACTAATTTGTATTTTCATTGAGGTTTTGTGCATCCAGTATAGCGAACCGCTTTATATGTATCAACAATGGGCTCAATTCTACTTGACTCTCTAATAGCAGGCCACCAATAGCCAAATTTGGCAAGATGTTATCTAGCAGTGGCTGTCTATTACCAGCTTGATTATGAGAGAAAAAAAAATGCTTTGTTAGCTACTTGACCCGTAATGTTAAGATGCCACTAGAAGGTAAAGACAGAAGATATTCTCGCCTTTAGTCCATAGGTCTACATGGAGACGAGTGAAATACCTGAACAAGATCAGGCGCAATGAATATTGTAGGGCTAGCTGAAGGATGTTGGAAACTATTTGAATTGCGATGTTCTCTGCACCGTAGGACCAGAGATATATTTTGAAAGTGTCTGTATACAATTTTTTTTTTTTTCTTTTCTTTCAAATACCAGCTGTAGATGAGAATAACGAGTGAACTTGAACATGCTCATTACGTATGGCTTGCAATAAATGTGTTTTATACAAATTATAGGAAGTGCAAATTTACTGTAACTGAGATACCAGCCTGGCCACAAGCTGAAGCTCAAATGAGAATAGCAGGAAAGTTGTTATATTGTCCTATATAAGTGGTATATTATGGGGGTATTTACATTTCAATAATAATCTTGTCCCTTTGATACTAACTACGGAGTGACTAGTTAGTGGTAAAATGGTGACACTTTTTTTTAGCAGTTTTTTTTTCTCTTCTCAGCCACCTATCCATTATCTTTGTAGAGCTGAAACAATTGATCCATAATGAAAATAGTTGTCAACTGTTTTCATTATCGATTTAATCAGTAGGTTGATTTTTTTTCGACCTGTGTAAAGCACACACTGTTTAGCGTCTAAGTTAAGTGTTGTTAACCTCAGATTCTACATCATGCTTTACTCTGCATGAATTAGTTCTAGGGTTAGGTCAAACATAACCAGTTCTGGTGCAGGAGCTATACTGCCGGTGTTTTATCCTTATTTTGGAGCTGGAGCCCTGTGCCACCACCCTGCACTCCCTGCCTCTCTGCTCTGGTCCATTCCCCCAAGCTCCCTTTCACAATCTGGTTTGGTCCCTTGCCTAAACTCCCTTCCTCACTCAGTTTGTTCATGAAATAATTTTATCCTCCCTGGCGTTATTCCCGAGTGGACTCGGGGTTAAATTTCGCTACTGCGATCGGTAACCCCGAGCCACACTCGGGCTGTATATACTCACCGCATCCTTTGCTCCCTCGCTGTCTTTGCAGTAGGGATAGACCGATATAATTTTTTCAGGGCCGATACCGATTATCGGCAGCTTTTCTGGCCGATAGCCAATATTTGGTGCGGATATTCTGTAAATTTAAAGTTGTGAAAAAACCAGCACAAATCTGACATTATGCCATGTGCCATGACATTATGTGTTTAACATTTAGGCTAAGGTCAGACGAACGCAGTATTCACGTACGTTTAGCCGCACTAAATCACGGCTGTGCTAGCAGCAAATTATGTCCAATGCCGGGCAGCATACGAAGAACGGCCGCACGAAAGTGCAGCCGTGCAACGCAAGTGGCAAACAAACGCATTTTTTCGAGAACGTGATACCGCTAGTACTGACGTACAGAGTGCGCTGCGTCCGCTAGCGGCATGTGTGCATGATTAGGAGACGTCAGACGCTGCTAATGTCCGGCCAACATAACGTCCAGACGCAAAAAGTGTTTTATTGATAACCGTACAAAATCAAGGACAAAAATGCACATCGTATGACCGCTATCGCGTATTCCGTGAAAAAATACGTCTATTCGTTCGAACGCACTTTTTCATGGACAACACGAAAAATGCGTTAGTCTGACCCTAGCCTTAAACATTGCACCACGTCCACTTCATTTATTCAATTTAAGATTATTTTTTTTTCTTCATTTAAGCTTTTATTTTTACAAATAAGACTGTGTCTTTGACTTTCTTAAAGATCCCTCCTATGACCCTGTATGTAAGGGGTTCAGCAACCTTGGCCCTCCAAGGTTTTTATTACAAAATTGGTGCGAACAACCCCATAGACTATAATGGCTCTGGTAACTTTATAACAGCTCTGGTTAAGTCAAGTTAGCGGTGACTTTGTAATATTGCCCCACATGTTTTGGAATTATATCTGCCATGATGCTCAGCTTCTCATTAGGTTCTTGGAGCCTCATGGGAAATGCAGTTACAAAACATCTGGAGGGCCCAGGTTGCGGACCCCTGCTGTAGGAAATAGACCCTGCATCTCCTGTATAGGGAATTCCCTGCCAGATGGGATGGAAGCCCCATTTCTGTTGTCATCACACGCATGCGCAATAGGTCAGTGAGCAGGAGTCGTTCTGCAGTGAGGGTTTACAGCCTGATGTGGGAGAAGCCCCGGATTCGCACAGTTCACTGGGATCTTGCGTGTCACTGCTGCAGTGAGCCAACTTGTCCAATTATCGGCAAATAAAATTCCGATACCGATATCAGTAATTTTCTGAATATCAACAGCCGATAATCAGCAAAACCGATTATTTATATATATATATATATATATATCAGTCTATCCCTACTCCGCAGTCACCGCAGGGTGACCGTGGCAGCCGGCAACTTCCTTCCTGGTTCCGCTCCCTGCGAGCCACCCAACGCACGGGATCAGGCAGCAAATTTGAACTGTAAAGAATTTTTTTTTTTTTTAAAGTACAGTAAATTTGTTCTTTGTAGTCCCATGGTTCAAGATGAATAAATCATACCAAGGATGTTTACTGAGGCAATATGCAGTGATTAATATTGCACCCTTGTTTTCTGAAAGATTTCAGTGTTTTTGGTTTGACTATATTATTTATTTGCGTTATTTTGGATAATTATTTTTGGGAGAATAAATTCTTAACAGGGTTATTCAGAGAGCGTGAAAAGCAGGAGAATGACTGGAGAATGAAAAATTCTAGGTCAAAATAGCCGATTTGGAAAGTGAGATGAAAGGGAGAATTTTTCTGGTCTGGCTATTTTGACCTAGAATTTTTCATTCTCCAGTCATTCTCCAGTCATTCTCCAGTCATTCTCCAGTCATTCTCCAGTCATTCTCCAGTCATTCTCCAGTCATTCTCCAGTCATTCTCCAGTCATTCTCCAGCTTTTCATGCTCTCTGAATAACCCTGTTAGTGTTTCAAACTTTATCTGACTCAGTGTGTTTACTAGACTCTTGTTTGCACGGATTTCAGTGACTTATTACAGGCTTACTATATAAATCAACACATTTCCTTTCCAAAAAAATTAAAACGCTTTTAGACACAAAATTTTGAAAAAATTAGACCGCCAGGGAGGTTAAAGGAACACTCTACGTACCCTGACCACTGTTGCTTATTAAAGTGGTCAGGCTGCGTGGAGTGCCCCCTGTTCTCACCTCACTTTCACGCTGACATCATCCTGTCTGAGTGCTTGTAGCAGCATTCATTTGGGTAGAAACAGACATGGGCTAGAGCTGTGCATGCAGCATCAATCCATCACTCTGAACAGGCGCTTGCATACTTTTTGCCCTTAAAGATACGCAAGTTCCGAGATACACAATTTGCGTCACAATTAAATTGTGTGTCCAAGCACCAGAACTAATACAGCTAGGTGCAAAAGAAGCACTATGGAACTCGCATACATAATGTGCACAAGCCCGTAGAAAAACTTAATTTGTGGTTTCTACACTACTCAAATTGCATAGCAACATGAATCTGGAATACCAGGGTTGTTCATAACAGTTAAGCAGTACTTTCATCCTGCAGTGTAGCTGCTGTTGAGGCTTTGTATGCTCGAGAGAGATATCTATCTATCGAAAAATCTGGATGCACTCCGGGTCTTCAATAAAACAAAAAAGTTTATTAATAAATCATATTAAAAGACGACGTTTCAGCCTCACATCAGGCCTTCATCAAGGACAACAAATATACAAATAATGCTCATAAATAGTATAACACAAAAACCACTCACCAATGCTTCTATGACGGCACCCAAGGAGACGCCCGCCCTGATTTAGATAATTGAAACAAGTCAGGAAACCATGGCATTTATTCACACATGATCGAACCCTTCCTAATCAATTTCGCTAACCTCCGCAGATCAGCTTTCAACGCACGAAAAATTTGCGGGACATATTAGTAAAAACAGATCCCATTGCGTCTTACTGTGACAAAAGATCGTTTCAAAAATTAGGTTGTTTCTGTTGTACCGGGTGTGTCACATGCAACCACATGTCCCCTAACAATTCCTTTGTGCATCCGCATACAGAGAAACGATTCAAGATTAATTTTAGGATCTCTTGCTTGACAGAATTTGTCATTTATTTAATCACTTGTCCATGCAGACTGGCTTACATTGGGAAAACTGACAGGACACTCAGAGACCGAATGAGAGGACACAGATCCGCCATCATGACAGCTTATCGTGACGGCAAACCGACAAACCGGTAGCAAAGCATTTCCTCGCTCTTCAACAACATCTTCCAAGCCTCAAATTTGTTGCAATAGACCACGTTCCTCCACTTTCTAGAGGGGGAAACAGATCTCAGAAACTCCTACAACGGGAGACGTTTTGGATAAAGACTCTTAATACTCTAGCCCCTATGGGCTTGAATGAATATGTATCATTTACATCTTTTTTATATAATAGTTGGTCTTCGTATATAATTATTTATACAACCTATGATTATTGAGACATACTGTGATATTAATATTTACACTATTTATCATTCTAATTTGTCATCACATCTTTATTAGGTTCACCTCACCCTCACCGTTTTTTATATTTGAGATATCACTTTTTCTCCATTTTTATTTTTCAATTTTATTTTCATTTTATTTTTTATTTTATTTTATTTTATTTTTATTTTCATTTACACACACTCTAGAGCAGGGCTCGAAATTTCCACTCGCCTACTAGCATTTGGCGAGTGGAAATTAAGTGAGGGCGAGTGAGAATGCAGCTGCAGGCAGCACAATAAATTATTTTGTGCTGCCTGAGCTGCTTATTCTGGCAGCAGCCGTGCTTTTCTGTTTTTTAGGCTTTCCTGCTGGCCAGAGGAGTCCAAGATGGCAGCTGGCCCCGTCTGACGTCAGAGAGAGAGTGCCAGAGATCTTCTGCCTATGCCTGCCCTGTCCTGATGGTTCTCATCTGGTCCGTCACTCTGCTCACACTGGGGTATGATGTCTGGGTATGCCTGTATCTGGGGTCTGATTTTCTGGGTATGCCTGCATCTGGGTCTGATTTCTGGGTATGCCTGCATCTTGGGTCTGATTTCTGGGTATGCCTGCATCTTGGGTCTGATTTCTGGGTGTGCCTGCATCTTGGGTCTGATTTCTGGGTGTGCCTGCATCTTGGGTCTGATTTCTGGGTGTGCCTGCATCTTGGGTCTGATTTCTGGGTGTGCCTGCATCTTGGGTCTGATTTCTGGGTGTGCCTGCATCTTGGGTCTGATTTCTGGGTGTGCCTGCATCTTGGGTCTGATTTCTGGGTGTGCCTGCATCTTGGGTCTGATTTCTGGTGTGCCTGCATCTTGGGTCTGATTTCTGGGTGTGCCTGCATCTTGGGTCTGATTTCTGGGTGTGCCTGCATCTTGGGTCTGATTTCTGGGTGTGCCTGCATCTTGGGTCTGATTTCTGGGTGTGCCTGCATCTTGGGTCTGATTTCTGGGTATGCCTGCATCTTGGGTCTGATTTCTGGGTATGCCTGCATCTTGGGTCTGATTTCTGGGTATGCCTGCATCTTGGGTCTGATTTCTGGGTATGCCTGCATCTTGGGTCTGATTTCTGGGTATGCCTGCATCTTGGGTCTGATTTCTGGGTATGCCTGCATCTTGGGTCTGATTTCTGGGTATGCCTGCATCTTGGGTCTGATTTCTGGGTATGCCTGCATCTTGGGTCTGATTTCTGGGTATGCCTGCATCTTGGGTCTGATTTCTGGGTATGCCTGCATCTTGGGTCTGATTTCTGGGTATGCCTGCATCTTGGGTCTGATTTCTGGGTATGCCTGCATCTTGGGTCTGATTTCTGGGTATGCCTGCATCTTGGGTCTGATTTCTGGGTATGCCTGCATCTTGGGTCTGATTTCTGGGTATGCCTGCATCTTGGGTCTGATTTCTGGGTGTGCCTGCATCTTGGGTCTGATTTCTGGGTATGCCTGCATCTTGGGTCTGATTTCTGGGTATGCCTGCATCTTGGGTCTGATTTCTGGGTATGCCTGCATCTTGGGTCTGATTTCTGGGTATGCCTGCATCTTGGGTCTGATTTCTGGGTATGCCTGCATCTTGGGTCTGATTTCTGGGTATGCCTGCATCTTGGGTCTGATTTCTGGGTATGCCTGCATCTGGGGTCTGATTTCTGGGTATGCCTGCATCTGGGGTCTGATTTCTGGGTATGCCTGCATCTGGGGTCTGATTTGTGGTATGCATGTATCTGGGGTCTGATTTCTGGGTATACATGTATCTGGAGTGATAGTGCATTTTTTCATCTTCACAAAGTTTATTAAAAGCTGAGCAGTTACAATTCATATTTTGTTTGCATCCCCATTGGTGTAAAGCACTTATTTTCCTTTTTATTTTTGTAACTTTATTCTGACTATAACATTTAACAGTGTCAATTCATAAGATAATTTGAGGGTGTGTTTGGGGTGGAGTTAAGTGCAGGGTAGGGGGGTTCGGTGAAGCAACTGGTGGTGAGTAGCTCTTAAGGCCTGGCTAGTAGCTCGTTGACTTGAACTTTTGAGCACTGCTCTAGAGTTTCAATAGATATTCACCATCTTCCAGTCCACGTTGTTACATACACAGTGACATTATATATATACACTTCTAATGCATTTTTTATTTACACTTTATACATTTTTTTTATTTTTTTTTGCATGAAAAAGTTTATTTTCAAAAGGAACAAAAATAATATACAGAACATAAAAGAGGGAGAGCATGACATAAAACACAAACAAAAAACGAGGAATAGTCGTCACAACTTAAGCAATCACTCTACGTAACCGTACATTAGTATGCAATTCTCCAAATGCCACGTAGAATGCTTGTAATTGCAATAGAAATTAACTCCCATGTAGCCAACGACAGTTTCCTACCCCACCCACGAGAGGGGGGGGGGGAGAGCTGTAACAAATACGTCCCCTGTGCCCTACAGTATTGGGGTATCACTCCCAGACCTATAAGGACCATACGGAGAATCAAGTGACGCACCCGTATGAGGAGGGGTAGGTTCCCTTTGAAAACATGTGGGTAGAGGCGAGGTTAACGCATAATTAGGGTGCAAACAAATCGAACGACTAACAAAGACTAACTCCAAATAACATGAAACAGGAACAAACACAAACACAAAAAAAACCAAAACAAACAAACAATAAATGAAAAAAATAATTGGGAAAAGACCCATAGGGGATAAAAGTAAATGGGGAGGCACTGAGAAAAGTAACCAAAGATACAGAGAGGCAGAGAAACGAAGTGAAAATCAGAGAGAGGAGAGAAAGACCAGAAGAGAGGTAGACAAAGGACAGCGGTGCGTTTACCAGAGCCCAGTCTACTATTAGGGATAGGCCGAAATACTTCCCACTCTGAAAAGGGAAGTCAAGAAAACCCAACTGAGAAGCCCATCCATCTGTACGTAGGAGTGACCTATCCAGGTCTTAAAGGAAGATACGAACTCCCGACCAATAATACCAGGTACGGCGGAAGATCTCATCCCACTTGTCTGTGGGATACAGCAACTGTTCTGCTGACCGTATGAGCTCCATCCTTTATACATCATTTGATACATATACCATAACCCTAGGCGTCTCTCGGATCTTATTCTCTAGCTCTTAGTGAATCTTTCCTTCTTGCTTGTTTTTAATTTATTGTAAACCTTACTATTTGTAATCTAGTTACCATGGCTACACCATGGTCACAGGATACCTTTGCTGGAATTGTATATACGATTAAGTTTGGACTGAACAGCCACCCATTATTCAGGTGTTTTTCAATTATCTAATCCGGGCGGGCATCTCCTTGGGTGCCGTCATAGAAGCATTGGTGAGTGGTTTTTGTGTTATACTATTTATATGAGCATTATTTGTATATTTGTTGTCCATGATGAAGGCCTGATGTGAGGCCGAAACGTCGTCTTTTAATATGATTTATTAATAAACTTTTTTGTTTTATTGAAGACCCGGAGTGCATCCAGATTTTTCGTTGTTTATATTATACAAGTTGGATTTTAGCACCCAGGCATCCTTTTTTTCGTTTAGTTGGAGTGCTGGTATCTCGTGCTTAGATATCTCTCTCTATCTCTCTATCTCTCTTTTTTTAACCACATTTTTGGGGGTATTTTTTGCAGATCTAGTCATTGGAAATTTTTGTATGTGTCTTTCATGTATGATACTAATGACACCCCAGCCAAGAGTAGAAAAGCATTCACCCTGCAAATTCAAACACCTGATACACTCAAAGTGTGCCCACCTCATGCCTTATGGCACAAAAAAAAAATTATGGTGCATTCAGGAATTATTCAGACCATTCTTTTACACGGTTTTTCCTTGTGTTTCATTCTTACGTTAAAATGTTTTTTTTGTTTGTTTTCCCCCCTCAAACAAAAAAAATCTACACTCAACATTAATGACAAAGGAAAAAACCTATTTTTGAAATTCCAAATTTATTAAAATGACTTTTGAAACATCATTGACCTAAGTATTCAGACCCTTAACTTAGCATTTATTTACACCACCTTTTGCAATGCAACAAGCTTTGTCCATGAGGAGCTGGGTAGTTTGTCATTTATATCTGCAGATCCTTTCTGCAGGTTGGATGGAACTGTCAGTGGACAGCCATTTTCTGTTGGCTCCAAACGTCTCCTGGAGATAAGACTGGGCTACTCCAAGAACATTCGTGGTTGGTAGGATAGGATGTATTGTACAGGTGCTTTATTTGCAAACATGGTGCTTGGTCTTAAGGCTAAACAATTTCATCTTTATTTCGTCAGATACTTTTTCTCTCAGCTTGTGTCTTCCAGTGAGCAGAAGCTTCAGTATGTCCAGTTTGCCAAAATGCCAGATTGTCAGTGTGTTGCTCTTATGGTTGTTTTTCTGGCAGTTTCTCCCTTCACACATGATCTCTGGCGCTTACCTAGACTGACAATTGTGTTCTTGGGTACCTTGTACCCTTTTCTCGCTTTGCTTTTCAAGTGCTTGAAATAGGATTGTGCCAGAGTCGAAACATATTCAGGGTTATTCAAAGAGAATCAAAGTCACTGCATGTTCGGTGACTTTTCGTTCTCTTCAATTCGGGCTGATTCGGCAATCCCGTTTCGGCGACCCTGTGGTGTATTCAGCAAGCACCACAGGGCCGTCGTAGCGCAGGGAAAAGCTGCCACAAACCCGACGAAAAGTCACTGTAAAAACCCGGCGAATGCACGCCGAAACCCGGCAAAAACATTGCATTAACCCGCCGGAAAAACTCGAGCAGGAGCCGATCACATGCAGCGCAGCCTCCGGAAAAAGCAGACACCATAGAGAAATGAAGTGAATAAATTGGGAAAACAGTTTGCATGAATGTTTGAAAAGTGAAACGCTGTTTGCAAAGAAACTGAGCGAAAAATGTCTGAAATTTACATATGAGGTCCAGGGAATGATGATAATAAGGGCTGTTACAGAAAAAATAAGTAAACTTAAAAAAAAAAAGAAGACAGAAAAATGCTTAAAATAACCAAACAAATCTATAAAGAGACGCTTTATATTGAATGTTTTTTAGATATTGAATTAAAACGGGAATATTTTTAATATTGAAGCCTATGGGATTCTTCTGAATAAACTTGTCGAATGAAACCACCGAATGGCAGGGCATTTCGGGAACCTTTCACTGCTGGTTTGTGTTCTCTGAATAGCCGAAGCAGTGCTTTTTTATGGGGATTTCTCTGCCCTCGAACGGGCACCGAATGTGCAGGCAATTCGCGAGGATTTGGCGTATTGCCTGCTCTCTGGATAGCCGAATGGCCAAGAATGCTGATTTTCAGCGTCCGGTTACCTTTCTCCAGCCGTTCGGATCTCTTTGAATAACCCTGTATGTTCTCATACATACAGTAAAGCTCATTCATTGTCCATCCTGTGTGCCTGTTTTTTTGGGTTTTGTTTTTTTAATTTTATTGTATTTTCAAAAATAGAGGCCCCAGGCTATATATCACATTCTGGTTCAGGTCTTAATTCTTGGCCATTTCTTCAGTTTATTGCTTAATATGTCAATGGGGATTGTATTGTTCCATTCACACCATTGACTGTGTGTAATTTGGCACTCCTGATGTGTAGAACTAGTGATCGCTTGCCCCCATATAGCAGTGTCCCCATTTACACCCTTGCGGCATATAAACCTGTGACTTAAGGCCGGTGTCAGGCAAGCGTTTTTCAGAGTGGAAGGAACATCTTCACTTTGATGCCCTTGCGGCCACCTTGCTGACCATAGTTGGTGCACTCAGCGCTGCAAGGACGAGGCTCGTCCCGTCCCTCCCCCCCCCCCCCGGTGGCTTGGTCCTGCAGAAATGCGATTTTGAATTCACCAGCTGCCGGCATTTCCTGCCTTGGTGCTGACTCCAGGGGTGCAGAGGGTGCCACGCTCACCTGCCAGGGCCTGGGGGGGGGCTTGCCTATATTTTATAGAATTATTTTTAAAATTTATTTTATACTTATGTGGGAGTTTTATTGCTGTAGAGCTCTGTGATACAGTAATATGTGGTGTGTATGAGTGTATCACAAAATCCACAGGAATAAACCTCACAGTAATATGTGGTGTGTATAAGTGTGAGTTTTATTGCTGTGGAGCTCTGATTTACACTGATACAGTAATATGCGGTGTGTATCAGTGTAAATCACAGAGCTCCACAGCAATAAAACTCACACTTATACACACCACATATTACTGTGAGGTTTATTCCTGTGGATTTTGTGATACACTCATACACACCACATATCACAAAATCCACAGGAATAAACCTCACAGTAATATGTGGTGTGTATAAGTGTGAGTTTTATTGCTGTGGAGCTCTGATTTACACTGATACAGTAATATGCGGTGTGTATCAGTGTAAATCACAGAGCTCCACAGCAATAAAACTGACAATAATGTGCAGTGTGTGTGTCTGTATCACAGAGCTCCACAGCAATAAAACGCACAGTAATGTGCGGTGTATGTGACTGTATCACAAAGCTCCACAGCAATAAAACTCATACACATCACTAGGGATGCACCGATACCACTTTTTTAAGACCGAGTACAGATACTTTTGTTCAAGTACTCACCGATACCAAGTACCGATACTTTTATTTTATGTCACGTGACGCTTTCCAATAAGAACAGACCTCATATAAAGCCCCCAGGTCTCATGGATATTGCCCCCCCAGCTCATGGATATCCTGCCCCCCCAGCTCATGGATAATTGCCCCCCTGCTCATGGATATGCCCCCTGCTCATGGATATGCCCCCCTGCTCATGGATATGCCCCCTTGCTCATGGATATGCCCCCCTGCTCATGGATATGCCCCCCTGCTCATGGATATGCCCCCTGCTCATGGATATGCCCCCCTGCTCATGGATATGCCCCCCTTCTCATGGATATGCCCCCCGCTCATGGATATTGCCCCCCTGCTCATGGATATTGCCCCCCTGCTCATGGATATTGCCCCCCAGCTCATGGATATTGCCCCCCAGCTCATGGATATTGCCCCCCAGCTCATGGATATGCCCCCCCCAGCTCATGGATATGCCCCCCCAGCTCATGGATATGCCCCCCCCAGCTCATGGATATGCCCCCCCCTGCTCATGGATATGCCCCCCCTGCTCATGGATATGCCCCCCCCTGCTCATGGATATGCCCCCCCCTGCTCATGGATATGCCCCCCCCTGCTCATGGATATGCCCCCCTGCTCATGGATATGCCCCCCCCCTGCTCATGGATATGCCCCCCCCTGCTCATGGATAATGCCGCCCCCCTCTCCGCTCATACTTACCTTCCATCAGCGACGCCGGGAAAGTCTTCACGCGCTCCTTGGAAGGTCCCCAGCCGCGACCACGTGGGACCATGTGATCGCGGCTGGGGTCCTTCCAACGAGCGCACGCGTGGGAGCTTTCCCGGCGTCGCTGAAGGAAGGTAAGTAATGAGCGGAGAGCAGCTGCAGGGCCTGTCTGAATGCTCCATCTGCATTCGGACAGGCCCTGCAGCTGCTCACTTTGTTTATACTTACCTTCCTTCAGCGACGCCGGGAAAGTTCCCGCGCGTGCGCTCGTTGGAAGGACCCCAGCCGCGATCACATGGTCCCACGTGGTCGCGGCTGGGGACCTTCCAAGGAGCGCGCGAAGACTTTCCCGGCGTCGCTGAAGGAAGGTAAGTATAAACAAAGGGCGGAGAGCAGCTGCAGGGCCTGTCCGAATGCCGATAGAGCATTCGGACAGCCGCCCCAGCCCCTAGGATACCGGCAAGCCGGCTCAATGCCGGCTTCCGGTATCGGGAAAAAATATCGGGGGTACTGTACGAGTACCAAGTACTCCTGCAGTACCCGGTATCGGCACCGATATCGATACTAGTATCGGTATTGGTGCATCCCTACACATCACACATTACTGTGAGTTTTATTGCTATAGGGTTCTGTTATACGCTCATACACACCGCACATTACTGTGAGTTTTATTGCTATACCTTCGTACACACTACACATTACTGGAAGAATTATTGCTGTGGAGCTCTGAGATACAAATAGTGCACATTACATTAAAAATGGGATGGACTGAAGAGGTCATAGTGGACCAATGGCGGAACTACCGCCATAGCGACCCACTCAGGCGCTATAGGGCCCGGTGAAGAGGAGCGGGCCCGGACTGACCTGTTGGGTGCCGCCCAAAGGCCCGCGGGTTGAGTGGGCCCGGATGCCATGCAGGGGGTGCCTGGTCCTGAATAGCGTGAGAGTCCGTGTTGAAGGGGAGGCGGCTGCGTTCATGTGCAGGTCACGCGTCCGGCCAGTCAGGTGGTACGGAGTCTCTGTACCACCTGACTGGCCGGACCGCTTGACCTGCACGCAGCCGCCCGCTCGTTCCACGGACTCTCACGCTACTCAGGACCTGGCACCCCCCTGCATGGAATCAAAGCCACGGGGCTCCGCGGCCTGGAGGGACCCCCCCCTGCTGTCTCCGAGCCCCCCACACCCGTCAAAGAAAGGACACAGCACCGGTAAATAAATAATTCTGATACACTGACACACACTGCACATTGCTGGGGGTTTGTGGTGGCTGTGGATTCTGACACACACACACACACACACACCGCATTGCTGGGGGTTTATTGCTGTGGATTCTGATACACTCACACACACTGCACATTGCTGGGGCTTTATTGCTGTGGATTCTGATAGGGATGCACCGAAATTCCGGCGGCCGATAGATATCGGCCGATACAGCCCTTATCGGCGATCGGCCGAGAGGGTTAACCCGCCGATAATAGAGCGCCGATATTATCGGGCTCTGTATCGGGCGGCCGCGCCATAGTATCGGGCGGCCGCGCCGAAAATACTGGACTTGCCGCGTGATGTCTCCTGGCCTGCCGCGTGATGTCTCCCGGCACTGCCGCGTGATATCTCCCTCCACTTCCGGCTTCCGGTAAGCGTCAGGACGCACGCCTGACGCTATGACGATTCTGGCGTCCCCGGGCGAGGCTCTGAAGCAGAGACGCGGAGGAAGCGAAGGAGAGAGACGTGTGGAGGAGTGCCGGCTGCCACTGAACACTGCCAGCGATTTGGTAAGTAGAAAAATGTCAAAACACACACACACACACCTCTTCTAATTTTAAAGCACCATGACCCCCTCATAAATCCGTGCGGGGGAGGGGGGGCGGATTTACGTTGCCCCCTCCGGGGTAGATTGATAGGGATCCAGGCATGTCCTGCCCCTCCTCAGAGTACAGGGGGTCCGGAAGATGTGAGGTCATGTTCACTGGGAGTGAGCTATGGTCATATAGCAAAGTCCAGGAGGGGAGAGGGTGCAGGAAGGGGGGATCCAGTGACCCCTGCACCCACACTGTGAGGACAGGCAGACGCTGCCTTGGGGGAGGGTGAGATTAGCTGTGTCCCATGGCGGGGATCACATACACCCCATGGATGAGGAGGAGCGCAGATCTAATGCCTGGGATGAGCTTCACTTTTGCCCCCAAGAAAGGTAATAAATAATACATGTGAGCGGTGCATTCGTTGTCCAGGAGGATTAATTTGGGATCAAGATGACAGAGGCGAGGGGTCTGCCCCGCAGGATGGAGGAGCTGAAGAGATGGAGACAGGAAGGTGTCTGGTACCCCAGGGCTTGGAGGCTGTTATGGGATCCCCCCAAAGCTAACTCTGGGAGAGGAATGGGACAGGTGAGGGGATTGGCAGTGCCTCCGGGGATGCTGATTTGGAGAGGAGCTGCTCTGCACCCCGGGGATCTCTCCTCTCCGCTCTCTCTGGATCGCTATGTGTTGGGACTCCGGCTCCTTTTATCTCCGCCCGGGGAAGCTCCAGTGACGTAACTGCCCATATATGGACACACGGCAGCCCGTGATGTCACAATGGAACCTCCTTATAAAAAAATATGGTTACTTTATTTTTTTGACTTTTTTCCCGTTTACCCAATTGTTTAAATTCAAATTCATAACAACATTTATAAATTTACCATTTATTTATTTACACAGAATTTTTTTTTTTTTTTAAACTCATTTTCGGTTTCGGTTTCGGTTTTCGGCATGTGCATCCTGAATTTTCGGTTTCGGTTTCGGTCCCAAATTTTCATTTCGGTGCACCCCTAGATTCTGATATACACTGTGCATTGCTGGGGCTTTATTGCTGTGCATTCTGATTCTCTCACACTGCGCATTGCTGGGGGTTTGTTGCTGTGGATTTTGATCAGTGGCATCACTAGCGTTGGTGTCACCCGGTGCGGTAATTTATGGTGTCACCCCCCCCCCCCCCGGGTTTTACAGATTTTTTTTAACTACTCTTACTCATTAATCAGTACTCGCATATAACACTGCTCATACACAGCGCACCTTACTGTGAGGTTTATTGCTGTGGAGCTCTCTCATATGCTCACACAAATTTTTGCCAACTGCCAGCAAGTACGATGCCTGTTCGAAGGCAGTGAAAGCACAGATGGATATATATTGCCCCCAGCAGCTCTGGATATATTGCCCCCAGCAGCTCACCCATGGAGTTATATTGCCCCCAGACCAGCTCACACATGGATATTACCCCCCAGCTCATGGATATTACCCCCCAGCTCATGGATATTGCCCCCCAGCTCATGGATATTGCCCCCCAGCTCATGGATATTGCCCCCCCAGCTCATGGATATTGCCCCCCCCAGCTCATGGATATTGCCCCCCCCAGCTCATGGATATTGCCCCCCCCCAGCTCATGGATATTGCCCCCCCCAGCTCATGGATATTGCCCCCCCCAGCTCATGGATATTGCCCCCCCCAGCTCATGGATATTGCCCCCCCAGCTCATGGATATTGCCCCCCAGCTCATGGATATTGCCCCCCAGCTCATGGATATTGCCCCCCCCCAGCTCATGGATATTGCCCCCCCCCACCTCATGGATAATGTCCCCAGCTCGCCTCCTGCGCCGCGTGTTCTGCGTGACGGTGTCACCCTAAGGGCGGGTGTCACTTGGTGCGGGCCGCACCCCCCGCCCCCACATAAAGACGCCCCTGATTCTGATACGCTGACGCACTGCACATTTCTGGGAGATTTATTGCTGTGGATTCTGGTACACTCATACACACCGCACATTACTGGGAGTTATATTGCTGTGGATTCTGTGTCCATACACCCCAGCCATTACTGTGAGTAATATTGCTGTGGCTCCTGTGTATACAACTATGCCTATTACTGTGAACGTTTAAGGCTGTGGATTCTGTGTATGCTTATACCCACACACTGCCCATTTCCATGAGTTTATTGCTGTGCAGCTCCGTGATATGCTGTGATACTGTGTTGTTCAAAGGCATTAGTTCATTTATTTTTATTTTTTTAGAATGCGGGGGGAGTGTTAGGTTGCAGGTGGGGGGGGGCCCATACAACCTTGTGCTATGGGGCCCTGTGATTTCGAGTTACGCCCCTGTAGTGAACCTAGAAAAAAAAAAATGGGACACTGAGTGTCTGGAGTCAACATTGTAGTCCTGGAGGGGACTAATGCATGTTGACGGGAGGGGAGACCAAATATGGTTTTTGCCTAAGGTGGGGGAGGGGCCGTCATGGTTCCTGCACCTGGGCCCTGAGGTTTTTAGTTACCCCTCTGGCTGACTCACAAGGTGTGTGTGTGTGTGTTACCCGATTGTGAGCAAAGTGAATTTGCAGTAGTATGCACAGGAGGTATATTTTGCTACCAAACCTCAGAGCTTGTATTTACAAGCTGTTACTGTAATTTCCATACACAGGCATTATGCTAAATACAGATATTTTTATTTTCTATTGGCCTTTTTTGGAAGCTACTTTGATAATAATCATATTATGATCACAGGCAGTGGCGTCACTAGGGTTGGTGTCACCCCCCCCCCCCCGAGTTTTACTCTTTTTTTTTACACTACTCTTACTCATAAATCAGTACTCCCATATAACACTGAATGCTCATAATACATGGCGCACTTTACTATGAGGTTTATTGCTGTGGAGCTCTGTGATATGCTCACACACAGATTTTGGCGAGCTGCCAGCAAGTACGGTGCCTGTTCGAAGGCAGTGAAAGACCCCATAGAGAAGTATTGTTTAATCTGTTCAGAGACACCGAACAGCAGAGAAATATCCTGATGTCCGGTGGTTTCATTCCGCAGGTTTATTCAGAACACCATAGGTTTCAATGTTAAAAATATTCCTGTTTTTATCCTATATCTAATAGTTTATTCCTTTTAATCTGCTGTAAAAAGTCTCTTCTTGTACCTATAAAACCGTTTGCGTCCGTCGCCGCAGGCAAGGTTACTTAAGCATTGCTCATGCGGGGTGGGAGAAACTGCCGGGTTTCACGAGTCAAGTTAAAAAAAGCTGATCTGTTGGAGAGGCGCACAGAAAGCGTCTCTCCCTCGCACCCTAACCGGGACCTGAAGGCAGGGCTTAAGCACAGGGCGCGGACACCTCCTGCCTCTTACTTGGGACTGGTCCCCGTCCAGCGGCTGGATGCTGTCTGCGGGTCGGGGCAAGGACGTTTTCTGCTCTCCTCTCCAACTGATCTGCTTTTTTTTCTTAACCCTCGTGAAAGCCGCCAGTTTTCTGGATGGGAAGCTGGCAGAGCAGTCTGGAGGATGAGCCAGAGGACGCCGGGGATGCAGGGCTCCTGCGCCCCGACACAACGGCATCCTGCGGAGACTTCGCCTTCTCATCCCTGATCCCGAACGCAGACATTCAGGCTCTGCTGAGGGACCACGAGCAGGAGCGGACGCTGCACGTCCTCAGGAGGCCCCACAGGGTGAAGAGCCCAGGGACCCGTGGACATCATCAGCACTAATGGAGAGCCAGGGGCCACAAACCGGGGGTGGGGCCTCCCAGAGCATTCATGGGGTGACACGGGGTCTATGTACATTCTGTTCCCGTGAGCTTACAATCTAAAAGGGAAAAGAGGTGCCCGGTCCCATGAGTTTACAATCTTAACTTAAATTAACAATTCAAATGCGTTTGTAATGCGCTGTCAGCTGAAGGCACCCGTCACAAAAACAACAATAGACTGACCCCTGGGCAGGCTTAATAACTAGTTTATTAATATATATTTTTTTGTATCTTTTTTAGGCATTTTTTATAATGGCAGATTTTCTTGTTTCAGTAACAGACCTTTTTATTATCATTCATAGGACCTTATATGTTAATTCCAGACATTTTCGTTAAGTAGTTTTTTGAAAACAGCGGGCAACAGGTTTGTGGTGGCATTTGGTGGCTGATTCCCGGCACTTCAGGGACCCTGCGGTGAATTCACCAGGGAAATTTGATTCCCCAAAGTGCGGGGAACAACAGAACACTGAAATATCTGAGTCATTTCAGTGCTCTGTGAATATCCCCTTTAGTGGGGTGTTTTGTTTGTTTTTTTTTGCCGCCCCCTGGAAAGTGCCAGCCTAGGCTTTGCCTATCCAGGACATATTTTAAAATGAGAGAATCTCAATGTATCCTTCCTGGTAAAATATTTTTGTGTGTGTGTATATATATATATATATATATATATATATATATATATATATATATATATATATATATATATATTATACCCGGTGCGGCCCCTGCCTTCCCCCCCCCCCTTGTGACGCCACTGATCACAGGAGATCTGACTATTCTTGTTATATTGGCACATTTACTGTATTTGACACGCAAACCATTCTGCCTGCATGATAACAACACATACCCAGTTTGAAATTGTGCACGATAAACGACACCATCAACAGTTTAGAGTCTTTCATCATTGCAATAGATCTGTAAAGGATAAAATACATGCAAAATGATGACATAACCATATTTACATGAGTTTAATCTTTGAACTCAATGATTTTTATTCTTTAATAATATAATAATAGAAAAATGAGTGTTTTATCCTACATTTAAATGTTTAAAGGACACTTTAGACATTGACCATTCAGAGCAAACTGAAGAGCCACATTGACTTGGTGCATTGGTACACTCTCCAAATAATGTAACCAACTACATTGTACATACAGGCTGGATGGAGTAGTGGTAACATCACTGCTTTATTACCTTGGAGACATGGATTTCAATCCCAGCCAGAGCACCTCTCCAGTAAGAGTCCTCGGGCAAGACCCCTAACGTTACATCAAAGCTTGACAAATTTGCTTTGAATCTAGGAGCCAGCTACAAAAGTTAGGAGCTAATGTTTCGGCGAGGATTTGCCCTTATCAAGGTATACCTTGATAAAGGCGAAACGTTGGGAACCTTGCTTCTGCATCAGGGAGTTGGTTTGTACTGACCCAAATTTTGATTTTAGCTGCTTCTATTTATCACTTTTTTACCTGGTGCTTTTTGCTGTTCGCTATTTTTTGTGCATGTGGTCTTGTGGCTACTTTTTTGAGCCTAGAAGTGTAGACCGTTGCTTCTAAAATCAGATTGGCCATATATATACACCTACAGTCAGGTCCAGAAATATCGGGACATCGACACAATTCTAACATCTTTGGCTCTATACACCACCACATTGGAGTTGGAATGAAACAAACACAATGTGCTTTAACTGCAGACTGTCGGCTTTAATTTGAGGGTATGTACATCCAACTCAGATGAACAGTGTAGGACTTACAGCAGTTTGCAGATATGCCCTCCACTTGTTAAGGGGCCAAAGGTAATGGGACAATTGGCTTCTCAGCTGTTCCATGGCCAGTTGTTTGATATTCACTCATTACCCCAATTACAATGTGCAGATAAAAGGCCCAGAGTTCATTTCAAGTGTGCTATTTGCCTTTGGAATCTGTTGCTGTCAACTCTCAAGATGAGATCCAAAGAGCTGTCACTATCAGTGAAGCAAGCCATCATTAGGCTGCAGAAACAAAACAAACCCATCAGAGAGATAACAAGAACATTAGGCGTGGCCAAAACAACTGTTTGGAACTTTCTCAAAAAGAAGGAATGCACCGATGAGCTCAGCAACCCCAAAAGACCCGGGAGACCACGGAAAACAACTGTGGTGGATGACCGAAGAATTCTTTCCCTGGTGAAGAAAACACCCTTCACAACAGCTGGCCAGATCAAGAACACTCTCCAGGAGGTAGGTGTATGTGTGTCAAAGTCAACAATCCAGAGAAGACTTCACCAGAGTGAATACAGAGGGTTCGCCACAAGATGTAAACCATTGGTGAGCCTCAAAAACAGGAATGCCAGATTAGAGTTTTCCAAACAACACCTAACAAAGCCTTCACAGTTCTGGAACAAGATCCTATGGACAGATGAGACCAAGATCAACTTGTACCAGAGTGATGGGAAGAGAAGAGTATGGAGAAGGAAAGGAACTGCTCATGATCCTAAGCATACAACCTCATCAGTGAAGC
This sequence comes from Leptobrachium leishanense, assembly GCA_009667805.1. Classification (NCBI taxonomy): domain Eukaryota; kingdom Metazoa; phylum Chordata; class Amphibia; order Anura; family Megophryidae; genus Leptobrachium; species Leptobrachium leishanense. The sequence continues at coordinate 243,039,370 of CM019066.1, forward strand.
GTGGTGGTAGTGTCATGGCGTGGGCATGTATTGCTGCCAATGGAACTGGTTCTCTTGTATTTATTGATGATGTGACTGCTGACAAAAGCAGCAGGATGAATTCTGAAGTGTTTCGGGCAATATTATCTGCTCACATTCAGCCAAATGCTGCAGAACTCATTGGACGGCGCTTCACAGTGCAGATGGACAATGACCCAAAGCATACTACAAATGCAACCAAAGAGTTTTTGAAGGGACAGAAGTGGAATGTTATGCAATGGCCAAGTCAATCACCTGACCTGAATCCCACTGAGCATGCATTTCACTTGCTGAAGACCAAACTGAAGGGAAAATGCCCCAAGAACAAGCAGGAACTGAAGACAGTTGCAGTAGAGGCCTGGCAGAGCATCAACAGGGATGAAACCCAGCGTCTGGTGATGTCTATGCGTTCCAGACTTCAGGCTGTGATTTACTGCAAAGGATTTGCAACCAAGTATTAAGAAGGGAAAGTTTGATTTATGATTATTATTCTGTCCCATTACTTTTGGTCCCTTAACAAGTGGGAGCCACATCTGCAAACTGCTGTAAGTCCTACACCGTTCACCTGAGTTGGATGTACATACCCTCAAATTAAAGCTGACATTCTGCAGTTAAAGCACATTGTGTTTGTTTCATTCCAACTCCATTGTGGTGGTGTATAGAGCCAAAGATGTTAGAATTGTGTCCCAATATTTCTGGACCTGACTTTATTTATTTATTGTGTTACAATCTGTACATTGTGACGTGATTGTTTTATTTATTTATTTTCTTTGCTCTATTGTCATTGGACACCCTATTTACCCCCTGCAGACACAGACCCACACACACGCACAACAGTCCCCATATATAAATACATATACCAGGTCTGGATATATTTACATTAAATGTTGGAGACAGGAAGAAAACATTGAAGCCATCTAGATGTTTTTTAGATGCCAAAGACTGCTTTTAGATTGGTGTAAAATAAAATGGAAATTTAGGAGCCAGGAGTAAAATTCTAGGAGCCAGTGGCTACCAGGCTCCTGGCTTTGTCAAGCCCTGCGTTACATACTTGCCTACCAAGGACATACTTGAAAAATGATGTCATCCACAAGTGCCTCGATCCTCCGGAACTGGGAGCCCACTGCACCAAAGTGCAGAGTCTCTGCTGATTTGGGATGCCAAAACCCCTCCAAACTATCAGCAAAAAATAAAGCGGGACTCCAGGCTGCTAAACGATGGAGTAGCATTGTCTCTCCTTAATAAAGGGCACCTTTTAGCAGCCTGGATCCCTGCTTTATTTTTTGGTGATACTTGAGAACGAGAGTAATCTTTAATGTATCCTTCCTGGTAAAATACTTTCTCAAAAAATATTAATAAAAAAAATAATAATATGAAATCTTACATGCTCATTCCGAATTACCTTTCAAAACAATGTTGAGCAATACTGAAATGCAGAATTAAGGAACAAAAGGCCAATGTTATGAAATGTAAAAATATGAAACAGACCTACAACCGTACACACTTGAAGAGCAAATAAGGACAATATGTGGCATGCTGGTATTTGTATCGGAACTTATTATTTTTTATTCTAGTGGTAGCTTTAAAATTGTTTGGTTATGACTAATATGCTGTGTGAGTTGGCAGGGGAAGGCCCTGTCTGTGATTAAAAAAAAAAAAAGTGTCTGCCCTGTTCACAACAAACTCCGGATTCCACAATATTATTTCAAGTGGATTTATTCCAAAACCAAGTAACGACGTTTCGACCACAAGACCAGTTGTGGTCGAAACGTCGTTACTTGGTTTTGGAATAAATCCACTTGAAATAATATTGGGGAATCCGGAGTTTATTTTATTGGAGTATTGGGGCTGCACAGCAAGAGACCTCTACTCCGTTGACCCACTAAGGGGGATGATGCCTAAGCTTAAATTTTTATGTGGATTCCTATTCACAACAATAATGTTTTTTCTTTTCTAAATATTGCTGTTTTGGTGATCAGTAGTAATTCCTATGCTTTTATTACGCTGTGTATTGCTTTGCAGAAGTATTTTATCTTGGACTGCTATGAATTTATTTGAAGTTTCGGTTTGTTGCGGCTTGTGTTAAAACTTGGATTGCAGAACAACAAAGCTAAACAAAGTTCTTATGCTTTATAAATGACAGCCTTCAAGAAGGCCTATACCCTGCATTTCCTGCACGGTGTGTGGATCTAAATATATTATCCATACTTATAGCAGTTTTACATAAGGTCAGGTTAGGTTGGACCCACTTGTTATAAAGTCGAGACTTGCTTCTCCACAGTTGAATTGGAGGGATGTGCTGAATGGTATTTTGACTTGTTTCTCCACAGGTGAGGGGTAGTGACATTACCACTGGACTGTACAGCCGATATTGTGTAGTAGGCAAGTATGTACTGTTAGGTGTTTTGTCAAAGCACACTTACTGGAGAGGGGCTCTTGCCAGGATTCGAACCTAGGTCTCAACGGTTATAGAGCAGTGATGTTACCTCTACTCCATCCAGCTGGTACTATATATATTTTTTTCTATACATCCATAAACAGATTTTTAAATGATTTTAGGCATTGCTTGTGTTACTTCATTGTCCCTTTTTTAAATACATTGTGACCTTATCTTTGATTTTTTTTTTTTTTTAATTGGTGCAGCACAGACAAGGAGACGATGAGTCCACATGGTTTGCAATCACATGTCCTATGAATTCCAGCGTGTGATCTTGTACATGGCAATCAGATGACCAATTTCCTCTCTTGTGATCTACACTAAGCTTGATTTTCAAGATGCGAGGATAAACAACTATTGAGCCCAGCTGTAAGACTGGGTTCACACCTGCGCATTTTTTGGCGCGCGTAATACGCTCGTTTTTGGACGTGCGTAATACGCGTGTATCGAGCGTGTATCGAGCAAACGTAAAAACCGCACGAACGCGCGTTGCAATACGCCCCAAAGAAGCTCCTGTACTTCTTTGGGCGTAGTACGTTTTACAGCGCATTCCTATGTGCTGTAAAACACCCAGGTGTGAAGGGCCCCATAGGAAATCATGGTATTTCCGTGTTTAGGAGTTTTACAGCGCACAGGAACGTGCCGTAAAACGCCCAGGTGTGAACGGGGCCTTAGTCGATATGCATTATATAGCTAAAAAGAACTACCAAAGAAAACAAAAGGGGATGTAACGTAGGTGCCATCTTTAATAGCCTTCACAATTCCATGACTTTTTCCAATCATATTCTTATTTTTCAAAATATTTTTATTGAGAGGTGTTTACAACATAATCACTGTAAATAACATTCAACCATCGTATGAAATAATCTAGTATGATTGCAGCGGTATCTCTCAAACATTTTTGTAATGACATATAAACTATAATAAAATAACATAAAAATAAAAGAAATACATAAAAAAAAAAAATGACCTAAAAAAACAGGGAAGGGGATCTCAGGATCAGCAGGAGAAGGCAATTTCTCTGAGGCAGAGAGTGCACCAGGAGTTCTCCTTAAACCTCGCATAAAAGTGACCTAGAACCAGAATTCTATCAACACTGTTATCACAAACCACACGCCTCATAAATCTTATGAACGTCCCAGATAGCCCATGGGTCTTGTTTAGTGGGGCGAAAACCCCACGCCGAGGTAGCTTTGGAGTCGAAGGAACGATATTGTGTTAGTAACGTAGCTATCTGTCTTTGTGTTGGGACCGCGGTCGATTTCCAGTTCCGGGCAATAAGCAACATTGTTGTAGAGACAATTATAAATAACATTTTGAGGTGTGATCGAGGAAGGTGGACCATTCCCAGCAATAAGATCTCCGGTGCGCACTGTATCTGACTGCCCAAGACTTCCGATGCAAGAAGAGCTATATCTTTCCATAATGGTGCTATCAGTGGACAGTGCCACCAGATATGACCCATCGTACCCGGGGCAGACAAACATCTCCAGCAGACGTCCGAAGTGTTTGGGGCAAAACGGCTAATCCTTGAGGGCGTAAGATACCAACAGTATAGAACTTTTCGTTGTGTTTCAATCAGCGTTGCACACCTTGAGGCTCCAGACGAAAACAAATGTGCCATGGCCCATTGCGAGGGGGTAAATTGCATAGAAAGGTCTTTTTCCCAAGTGTTGTGAAACTTCCACGATGTTATTCCAGTCGGGGTATTAAGCAATCGATAAAACAACGAGATGGGTTTCGTGGTGGTGTGCGGGTCTAGCCAAAATAGTTCAGTGTCCGAGAGGAGCGGCAATGTGGTACGTAAATTAGATATTACTGCATTGGATTTGAAATAGGAATAGAGTTGCATGTATGACAAAAACATTGAGGATGGTATCTTAAATTTCGTTTGTAAAGTTTGGAAGGACAAGATGTCCGGCAGCAAAAACAGATGGTGTAGGTGCGTGACCCCAGACTGAATCCAGGGCCCTGCTCTAAAGTGAGGCAGCAAGTATGACATAGATGTGAGAGGTGTGGCCATGGATACTGGATTGTAGTTTTGAAATAAGTGGGCATAACGGTCCCACGCCTTAACATACAAAATCGTGGAGGATAGGATCTCCGGCAGACGTGGTCTCTTTGTACAAGGCACGAATAATAGGTCGGCCAAAGTGTGTCCGGGAATAAAAGTATATTCCACTACCAGCCATTGAGGCATAGGGTGGGTGTGAACCAGTTCTGCTAGTGATGCCAAACATGTGGCCCAATAATAGTTATGTATATGGGTAACGTTAAGGCCTCCATCCCTATGGCGGTAATACAATAGTTTTTTCGGTATTCTGGGCCTTTTATGATTCCAAATATATCTCATTATGATAGATTGTAAGGTATCTAGGAAGGACGTGGGCAGCTGCAAGGGTAGAGTACGAAAAACGTATAAAATTTTTGGTAACACCATCATCTTCACCGCCGCCATCCTGCCCAACCATGAGATCTCCCGAAGTCTCCAGTGATATAACTGTGATTTCACCTCTGACAGTAATCTATCATAATTATAATTAAACAGTTTTTCTGGAGTTCTAGCTATTTTAAGACCTAGGTACACAATATAATCAGTTCGCCAGTCAAACTTATAACTGGCTCGAAGGGCTTCCAGGTGGTGGTGGGATATATTAATCGGGAGTGCTTGGGTTTTTAATATGTTCACCAAATGATATGAAACCTGACTATACAAGTCTAATTCTTGTTGGAGGGAAGGAAGAGAACGATCCGGGTCAGTCAAGGTTAAAAGGATATCGTCTGCGTATAGGTTGAGTTTATAAGTCACCAGGCCTGCCTGTATTCCACAAATGGAATCATTTTGTCGTATGGCCTGCGCCAAAGGCTCCAAAACCAGGGCATATAATAGTGGGGAAAGTGGGCATCCCTGTCTTGTCCCATTAGTTATTACAAATTCCTCCGACACAAACCCGCTGCAGAGTACCTTAGCAGAGGGAGAATCATACAGAGCCTGTATCGCAGTTATAAAGGAGGGTGGAAATCCGAACTTGTGTAAAACTCGATACAGAAAGTTCCAGTGAACCCTGTCAAAGGCTTTTTCTGCGTCCAATGACAGAATCAAGCTTGAAGAGTCCCCACGTCCCATCAGGCCAAGTAAATTAACCAGTTTTTTAGTGCTGTCAGCTCCCTGGCGCCTCGATATAAACCCTACCTGATCTAGACCTATTAGAGTGGGAAGAATATGTTGAAGTCGGTTGGCTAGTATTTTGCTGAATATTTTAACATCTATATTAAGCAAAGAGATAGGGCGTAGGTTAGGACAACGGTCAGGAATTTTACCCGGTTTGGGCAAGGTAATAATGTGTGCTCTCAACATGTCTACTGGGAAGGAGCCACCCTCCCACGCTTCGTCAAAGCTCGCACTTAAATGTGGTACTAGTTGGGAAGCGAAGGTGGAGTAATACAATCCCGTCAGTCCATCAGGGCCCGGGGCCTTACGTTTTGGGAGGTTTTTAATAGCCTTCAAAATGTCGTCTGTCATTATGGGTGAGGATAAACTTGCAATATGTGTCTGGGACAACGAAGGAAGATGAACCCGCTCCAGGTAGGTATCTATATCTGCCACTGTAGGGCAATGGACTGTCTGTTTCGCATCCAAATTATATAGACTTTCATAATAGGTGGCAAATTCATTCGCTATAATTTTGGGGTCATAAATAAGTCCAGTGGGGGATTTAAGGGTAATTTGTTTACGGGGCGTGTTAACTGGTTGAAGTTTGCGAGCTAAGAATCTACCAGGTTTGTTTCGAAGAGCGTAATACATAGCATTGCGCTTGGTCAATGCCTTGAAATAGCTCTCCGCCTCCAAATCTCTCAACAGACCCATAGTGGAATCTATAGTTTCTATTATTTCTTGAGACGGGGCTGTTTTATTGCGCGTGTCTAGGTCTTGTAATTTAGTAAGTAGGTCCAGTCTTCGTGATACATATTGCTTCCTAAGATGAGTCGCCCATTTTATACATTCCCCTCTTATTACAGCCTTATGGGCTTGCCAGATAGTAAGGCGGTTGACATCAGGCGTCACGTTTTCTTTAAAATAGTTATCTAAGGCTGCTTGTATAGCTATTCGCGCCGGTTCATGAAGTAAAAGGTCGTCTCGAAGTCGCCAAGGGGGCCTGGCAGAAGTCTGATAAGCGTCGCCTAACGTCAATATCACTGGAGAATGGTCAGACCAAGTAAGGGGCAGTATAGTGCAGTCTATTGTGTATGGAAGGGCTGAGCCCGCTATCAGAAAATAATCTATTCTAGAATAGCTATTGTGGACTCTTGATCGAAATGTATAATCCCGTTCGGTGGGGTGTAGGAGACGCCACGCGTCGTAAAGATTGTATCTATTTAACAATTGGCGAAATCTCTGGGAGGAGGTCCCATGCTGTCTACAAGTAACCGTGGACGAACGGTCTTTTAAGGGATCTAGTCCCATGTTTAAGTCTCCACAGATTACCAGAGTGCCCGATTGAATATCTGTTACCTTTTGCAAGACCTGGGACAGAAACTGAGATTGGGCAGCGTTGGGAGCATAAATGGACACCAGAGTATAAATTCTCGAGTTTATCGTACAGACTAATATTATGTACCGACCTTTCGGGTCTTTAAGGATACGGTGCATTTGGAATGCCACTCTATTGTGAATCAACAGGGTGACCCCTCTTGCTTTAGTTTTGAACGTGGAGTGATACTGTGTTAGGTATTGGGGGTATATAGCTTGGGATGATCCAGACGGCGAAAATGCGTCTCTTGAAGACATACAATATCTGCATCATGAGCTCGGAGATCTCGATATAAAGAGTGCCTTTTTACGGGCATATTTAAGCCCTTAACATTAAAGGTTAATACTTTCATAGATTTTCCATTAAGTGCGTCATGGAACGGGGATTGACTAGGCCAGGGGGCTTCGTATTTATGGGGCATTGCAACGTGTGGGCGGGATAGAAGAACCAGTCACATTGAAAACATAAGTCCTGAGATTGAAAAAGGGAGCAAAAACAAATAAATAACATTCCAAGAATAAAGAACAACCATCGTGTTGTACCATTGTAGCTCAGAAACAAAGAACAAGTAAACAAAACATTATATACAAACCCAGAAGGGTACATCTCCTGTGAGAAGTCCCGAAATTCGGGTACACTTCTCAGACTCCTCAGCCGAGGAGGGAGAGTTGGGTACGGAGGGCCAGACCCGCACACTGCACACCAAGCGGTCCCCTTGGCATTTTGGCCCACTCACCAACCCGGGGGGAGGGGGGTTGAATGGTCCTCTGGCAGGTAAAGCAACGGAGTCTCGGAGATCTTGCAGAGACCAGGTAAAATATTATTGGAGGAGCCAGACTTTGGAATTTGGAAAGGGGCAACATGACCCAGGGTCAACAAGTCAGCGTTTGTGCCACTCCGGATCCAACCGACGAGGCGCTGTTTGTCTCCTAGGCTGGGGAGGATGATCTCCAAAACCCCAGTCACGAAGCAGCTTGTCACCTTCCTCCACAGAAACCGCCACATGGACAGTGCCATTGCGTGAGATCAGCAGTTTAGTCGGGAAACCCCATCTATAGCCGGTGTTATTATTTCGAAGTATCGCCGTGATGTGTTTAAAATCCCTCCGCTGCTGAAGAGTAGCCTTGGACAGGTCAGGGTATACAGATATGTGGTCGTATTCGGGTTGTAGCGCCCCTGGGTCCCGTAAAGCTCTCAGTATATCCTCACGTGGTTTAAAATAATGGAGGCGCAGGAGAACGTCACGAGGAGCTTTCACCGGGGCTGATGGAGGTTTCGGCAGACGGTGTATGCGGTCAAATAACAACGAATCTGGCGTAGCATCTGGGAGTAAGCTCTGAAACAAATCTGTCACGTAGGAAGTAAGTTGGGATGAGGTGACAGAATCCGGGACGCCGCGTATTTTTAAATTATGGCGTCGCGAGCGGTCTTCCATATCTGCCAATTTCAACAAAGTCACCTTAAGTTTTTCCTCCAGAGTTTCAACTTGTTCAGCCATGGTATTGTGGGCATCTGCAAACTCGGACATCTTCGTTTCCAGTCTGTCTGTTCTCTCACCAATTTCCTTAATGTTGCTGCGGATAGCTGTCGCCACTGCATCCAGCCTAGCTGTTAAGAGTTGCGGAGAGGTCTCCAAGCATGTCAGCCATACGGGACATAAGTGCTTCCAGATTTGGATTAGCTGGTGTTGCGGCGCTCCCTGTCTCCATCGCGCTCGGGGAAGCTGGAGAGGAGCTGCCGCCATCTTGGGAGGCCGCAGAGTCCTTCAGTTTTGTGGCGCGCGGCGTAAAAAACTCGGATTTTCCTGCTTTTTTTCCCCCTTTGGAGGTAGCCATGGTGGGCAGTACTTGTTCCTCCCCGAAATCGAGCGAGTGGGAGCCGATTCGCTTACGTAGTCCACTGATTTAGAGGATCCGGTGCAGGAGCTCTGCTCTCACACGTCCTCCATGTGCTGCGGTTAGGCCACGCCCTCCAATCATATTCTTAACGATAATGCTCACACAGCTGAGCGCTAATGTTAGCGTTGGGATAAGTGACCCTATTGTGGGCCGACCATATTACATTCCGATTTCCTAATGGGTTAAAAAAAAACATTAGGGATTCGGATCTTGCTCTTTTCAGCGCGAGATTACTCTACTTTGCGCTCCTATGCTTAACCTGGGGAGTGCAAAGTGTTAATTAGCGTTATGATTACAAAGTCCTAATGCTAATTACATCCTGCTGCGGTTAATCAATGTTCTACTCTCCTGAGACCATAGCCAACGAATTTGCAGATTATTATGGTAACGTATACAATTTATCCCAAGATAATGCTGTTCCTCAACCCACAGAGTTATAGAGGACTACTTACGACTGATTCATCTCCCGACCCTCTCTCCAGATCAAAAACACCTCTTATCTGCTGCGATTTTCTTGGAGGAAATATCGGCTGCTTTGAAATTTATACCCATTGGTAAAGCCCCAAGCCCAGATGGTTTCACGGCGAAATACTATAAAATGTTTACAAAGACTCTTACACCCTATTTACTAGTTGTATTTTTTCAGGCTCAATCTACAGGTACTCTTGACCTGGATATGCTTGAGGCACGCAGTTACTTTACCTAAACCTGGCAGGACTCCAGTCCCTTTCGCACATTTTCGTCCCATATCTCTACTCAATGTAGATGTTAAATGTCTGAAATGCAAACAGTAATGAGTGGTTCAGTAATAGTCCATCCATACAGCTATAGGGGATAACCCTTTGTTAATTCAAGGATATGGATCAACAAGAATAGGTTACCCTAATGCAGGTCAATCCATAGGAGCTGATATGGACTTGTAGTGGAGGTAGCCACACAAATTGGACGGTGAACATATTATAAAACCGCACTTTATTTAAATGGTTGGGCTATTCAGTCACCCTTTCTTCACTGGTTGTGGGAAAAATTTGTAACATATATTCCTAAATGTAGCAAAAAGGATCCTCCATACCTGTATTGTCAGGATTTCTGAAGAATTCAGTGAATATAACAAAGCCCTTGATTGTACATAAAGCCTCTATCATGCATGCATTGGCATATTCCACTGGCCATACAATGTACCCTTAGGCGGAATTCATCCATGACAATATTAACAATGCAGATTCCCTCAGCCATCAGACAGACTTATATAGTACACAAAGATTGTGCTGCGTGACCGCTCCTTGGTATGGGCGGTCAGGGGTGTCGAAATTATATTGCCCGACGCCCCGGACATGAAGGTCCGGGTGCCGGACAAGTAAATGTTTTTGAAATGCAGTCCGGCAGGCAAGAAGCCCGCCGGACTGCTCCCGGCACACGAGCGCCGCCGGATACACTGAGCGCAGAGAGCCCACTCTCACGGAGGTTCCTTCCTCTCTCTCACTGAGCGGTACATTGAGGGGAGGGGCAGAAGCTGCAGCACAGGTTATGTTTTCCTCTTTATTGTTGTATCAGAGGGCATTGTCCTCCCTCCCTCCTCTGTTTTGCGTTTCCAGAGGTTGGCAAGGTTTGTGCGGCGGCGAGTGTCTCCCGGCTGCCTGCTGCGCAGGGAAGGGCGTGCGAGGAGGATGAATTATTTAGTGCTAAGCATGCCCACTGCTGCCTGCCTGGGAGCTTTGATCCGGGGATCGCCAGGCGGTGTGAATGCCCGCTTTGTCACGTGTGTACACAGTGTGTGAATTATTGAAAATAGGGAGGCCGGAGGGTCGTCTGGTGCAGATTACTGCACCGGTACGCTGGGTGAAGGCCTGTAATTGAAAACCACCACCAGCTTCTGTTTCTTTGGCCGGCATCATGTGGAACAAATTGCTGCTGCGCCCAGACGAGTCTCTGAGGCTGCCGATTCGCCCGGCACCAGCTTAGTCACTCTATGGTCTCCCCGCGCCTGGACGGGGTCTGCAGACTTCCTGCAGCTCCTTCCTGAAGACCCTCTATGGAGCAGATCAAGGAAGGCCCTGCATTTGGGTGGTGCCCCCCGTGTGACCTTTCTGTCTGTGTAACATTGTTGCTGTGTCTTTCTCCACATACTGTGTGTGCTCCGGGCTCTGACCTGCAATAAAAGACGTTTCATTGCTCGGTGAGGTGTTTTGGGGGTCTGTGAGGGTGCAGGATTTATAGTGTTTCCCCACGTCTTGTCCTCGCCCTTTATTTATGGGTTTGTGTTTCCTTCCAGGTCGGGTTATGTTTGCGATGCTGGTGGGGATTTTCTGGTCTGAGGTCTATATATGTGGGCATGATTTGGGCTGAGGTCTCTGTATATGTGTCTTGAGTGGGCATGATCTGGTATGTATGTATCTGGGCATGATACTATTCGGATTAAATTGGCAGTAATTTATATGTATTTAATTAATACAGCTTCTATTCTAACTCAAATTATGTGCGCGCTGTTATGAACACCTCTAAACACTATTTTGTTGAAATTATTTTACTTATCAGGACAAGTAGATCGTCCTGAGAGACAAGTAGATTGGACTACCACTTAGTCCGATGGACAAGTAGATTTTTTTTTAAAAAAAATCCACACCCCTGGGCGGTACTCCCTTGGCATAGTGGGGAATAAGTGACCCCTACAAACATGTAAGCCTCATATAGGGTGCCCTCAGGTTGCTTAGTATTAATGAGGATCACCAGTTCATTTAGAAACACAACATAATAATTTATTATCCCAAAAATAATTATCCAAAATAATGCTAATAAATTATATTCAATAATATAATCAAACCAAAAACACTGAAATCTTTTAGAAAACAAGGGTGCAATATTAGTCACTGCATATTGCCTCCGCAAACATCCTTGGTATGATATATTATTTCAATTATGTACACTCTTAGTTATACAGCAAAATTCATAATGCATACAGCGCATCAATAATTCTATTTTCATATAAGAGATCTTCAAACATATATACAGTAAATTTCAGTTAGAATGTGTATGTATGGTCTGTTTCTGATCCATTAGTGCCACCTAGTGGCCGTTCATGAGAAGGTCATGCTGCTGGGGATTGGAATTTATATATCTTTATCTTCCTGGTCCCGCCCCCCCCTGCATCGTGTGATTCGCAGGGAGTGTTAGCAGGAAGCAAGTCGCCGCGATCACACTGCGGGGGACAGCGAGGGAGCGCAGGATTAGGTGAGTGTGGCCCGGGGTTACCTTTCACGGTAGCGAAATTTAACCCAGGGACACACTCGGGAATACCGCCAGGGAGGTTAATGACCCACAAATCATTAACGGGAGAAAAGGATGACCGGGAACACAAAAATAAATGGTACTATGAAAAACATATAAGCCGGCACTAAAACCTATTATCTGGCAGCAACGGACGCGTTTCCCCAACCCACAGTTGGCTTCTTCAGCGTGATAACCAGCTAAGAGTGAAATGAAAATAAGAGCCGTGTCTGTTGTCATTTCACTCTTGGCTGGTTATCAAGATTATGAAGGTGTTCGCATCGTATATTTGGTTAGGCAAACGTCCTAGAATATCTACCTCCCTGCTGTACCGAAGATGGGACGGACGGAGGTATTAATGCCCTACACTTTTTGACATATTATAGGGCCACCGTAGTAGCCTCAACTCTTTCTTTATTTCAAACCTTTGATTTCCCCCCCCCCCAGCTGGGTGACAATTGATAACTCCTTTTCTTCGCCATGCATGTGGCTACCTAGGGTGGACAGGCCAAGGACCCTCCACACCAGCTGTCAAGCTTTCTGTTTTTTTGGGGGGGTTTTTGCACAATTTTTCCCGCTTGAAAGGAAATTCAAACATCGACACTGGAAATAACAGGATTCCGCTCTTCATTTTCTTGTATTTAAATTTAATTTCAGTAAGTTGTGGGGTAAACTAAATTGCTGTAGATCGATTAGGTGAATAGTGATGAGTAAATAGCTGAATTAAAGTGAGTAGATTAGCGATTAGAATTAGCAATGGGATTAGCGATGAATGAAGCGGTGAAAAACCTTTTAACAGAAATTGTATAAATACGTTGCACATAACGCTTGTTAATCAATAACTTCTGTGTCAGTATCATATTCACTAGGAAGCACTTCTAGAATATCATTACTGCCAAAATATAGTTTAACTTAAAGAAAACAGACATGAACTGAGCTAATATAAAACTGCATGTGGAATCTTCTCACACTGAGCATGAAATAATCTAAAAGTTAACTGACTGCATTTATCACTAAACTGGCTCAATTTGTTTTCTGTACATGACTGTGGCACAATCCTTTCCTACATATGACTGTGAAAATAGTCTTTTAGCTCACCGGCTGCCACTCCAGGATCTGACGATTCTTGTAAATCTGTGCACTTTATGTCCAGGTTGCCTGCCTCATGGCATGGAGCGCTCAGATGGCCCCTCCCTTCCTCTACAGCTCTGTCTCTGAGGCTGCTGGGAAGCCTGACCTCTGCTCTGACTGGTTGACCCTAACTGGAGCTGAATTGCATGCAGGGACAAGTAGTTCTCAGACTCTTGCAGATTTCAATTACGTAAGGTGAATTAGTCATTTTATTATCCCACTTGCTTGTACATTAGCTGACTATTCTGTACCACTGCAGTTTGACTTGACACCAGCCCTCTGCTACGAAATGCTATGGTAGTATGGGACAAATCAAATCGTCTGATAGATCCTTCCCTTTCTCTCTGGCGGCCCCATTGACTGTACTGCGCAATTTACTTGCAATGTTTCTGGTCCTGAAATGGACAGGCACAGGTGTCTGCTGGATTAGCGCTTTATTCTCTAAAGATAGTTTGACATTTCCCCAATTGCACACCCGCCATCACCTTCCACTCTCCCTATCTGTCACATTTGGGGCTCCTTGTCACATACTCTGACACGTCTGAACTCACGGGGGTTGAGGTCCTGTCTATTTCCTCTGGGGCACACTCACACCTTTCTTTTTTTTGTATTATTCTTTATTATGAAGTAATGTCAGCAGTACAACTAATTACACATAGAAATGTCCACGCAGGACCGTCTGAAGGGACTAAACAGTGAAACAAAAAAGACATTTAAGTTATGACAGATGGCGCCAAGGGGGGGAATAAATAATAAAAAATATTTAAAAAAAAAAAAGTGGAAGAAAACCGCAGCAGCCAAGACTAACTTTCCTGGCTCGCTCCGAAGGAAAGCGGGAGGCCATGGAAGGCAAAACCTCACGAGGCAGGGCAGTCGGGGGCCAAAAATGGCAGGCAGAGCCATGGTAGCTGCCACCGTGGCACACCTGGAGTCTGCCAAAAAACAAAAAGAAAGGGGAAGTGGGGGGGGGGGGGTGGACAGCGACCATCAAAAAATAATCAGGGATGAACCGAAATTTCGGCCACAGATAGATTCGACCGATAATGGGGTTATCGGTTTCGGCCCGAAAGTAAATCGTCAGCTGAAACAGTCAACCGAACATTTCTGACACTGAGCGTGCGTGCACTCTTTCAATGCTGCTCAGCTGGAGATAATTGTAATTGGAAAGAGGCAGGAGCTGCTACACATTTATTTCTGCACACAAAGGGTTAACTGCCTACTCTGAGCTGCTGCCACTATCAGAGCAAGCAGTAACCTCTGGCTTCTCAGTGACTAGGCACAAGTGATTTATCACTGACCTCCTGCCAGAGGTGTCTGCTCCAAGGACAAGAGGGAGGGAGGGGGGGGGTTAATGGAAGGTATACGCATTCATTTTGCAATGGTTTGTCTTTTAGCTTGCATCTTAAAGGCCCCTTTTATAATGCGTTGTTTTTCGGCACTTTAAAAAAAATAATAGATTAAGAGGAACAGACTGATGTTTAGGCTCAATCTGAGCCATTATAGATATAGATCTACTCATTTAAGTTAAAAGCCTCCACACAACAAATAATAAACTTTTATAGTTGCAGAGTTCTCTGAATTGCTGGGATGTGTAAATGTCTTCTGCAACTATAAAGTGTGTGTGAACATTTTACATGAATGTATGCACTAGATGCAAAATAACGCCACCAAAATAGGACAAAAAAAAAACTTAAACATTTTAACGTGGATTAATTTAAATTCATGATATTAATTTAATAAAGTCTAGTATTAATACAGTTATACAAAAACTCTCTTAAAATAAATCGTAGGGGAAAAAGGTCATTTCCGTTTCGGATAGATATATATATATATATATATATATATTTCACTTGCACATCATAGCAATTCAAGGAATTGCATCCCAGAGCTCCTGTGCCACATTCCCCATATGCAGCAAGGAATTCTGGGTAGGATATGCAAATGACCCCTTTCTCCCTTTTATGCATCCTGGGTCTGTTATTACACAGAACCCTAAAATCAATGCTATGCCACACTGTGACTTTCTAGCAGAGATAAGGTTTATGCAACTGGTCAAAGCCACTCCTAGGACAGCGCTGTTTCGGTTTTGTTGAACCCTCATCAGCTAGGCGGTAGGCATGATTATACACACACCAGACACTTATGCTATGACAGTGTGTGCATATATAGAAAGTCATTTTCTGATATCTGTTTCGGTGCATCCCTAAAAATAATGTAACCATGTGAAAGTCAGCAGAAAATCAAAAAGATCCCCAAGAGGAGTCACAGTAGCGCAGACCCTAATAATGGGGGAAAATGCTCAATAGACAAAGTGGTGTCAGCAGGGGGGGTGTAAGTCTCAAAAGAATGTCATCGGGGTTCAGGAGGCGAAATTTATTTATTTTATTTATTTATAAAGGATTTTACCAGAAAGGATACATTGAGATTTCTCTCGTTTTCAAGTATATCCTGGGTTCAAGAACATTGAAGTGTTAGTTACAGAAATATAAAGTAATACAATGCAAGATATTAAAAAAAAGAAAAAACAACACAAATATACAGATTAACAGAAAATAAATATGTAGAAAAATAGTCATTATGTTACATGTTTACAGTTGCATTCTGTATTGAGGTATGTTAGTAAGGAGCTCTTGAGTGACATAAGACTGGAAGATTTGATGTTGTCTGGGAGGTTATTCCATAATTGTGGTGCTCTGTAGGAAAATGAGGATCGAGCCACTGTCTTTTTGTATTGTGGTATTGCAAGCAAGGTGCTGGTCCTGGATCGGAGGTTATAGGATGAGGGAGCTGCTGGGGGAAGCAGTCTATTCAGGTAGGGTGGCAGCTTCCCAGAAATGCTCTTAAACACCAGGCTGGAAAGGTGAAGGGTGCGTCTAGATTCCAGGGATGGCCAGTTTAGCTCTTTTAACATATCACAATGGTGGGTCATGTAGTTACATTGTAATGCAAAGCGGCAGAATGAGTTATATAATGTAGTAAGTTTCTGAAGATGTGTTTGTGGGGCGGCTGCGTACACTAGATCTCCGTAATCAATAGCCGGCATAAGCATTTGTTGTACAATCTGCTTTCTTACCGCGGGGCTCAGGCAGGATTTGTTTCTGTACAGGGCGCCTAGTTTGGGGTAAAGTTTAGATGAGCGTTTTTCGATGTGAGGGCCAAAGGATAGATTAGGGTCCAACCACATACCTAGATATTTGAGAGAAGTGACTGTGGTCAGCGTGCCATTTGATTTTGTCCCCACACATAGATGGGGATTTTGCAATTTGTGTAGTTTTAGGTTTTGTTTCAAAGCGCATCGTTACAGTTTTGTCATTATTTAAAAAAAGTTTGTAGTGTTTGATCCACTTTTCTACCTCTGTGAATTGTTCTTACAGCACTGCCTCCAGCTGCGGAAGATTTGGTTTGCTGGTATAGATTACGGTGTCGTCTGCGTACATGTGTACAGTTGAGGCTTTGCAGACGTTGGGCAGATCATTTATGAATATAGTGAATAGCAGAGGGCAGAGTATTGAGCCTTGGGGTACACCGCAAGTGACAGGGAGGGGGAGGGAGGAGCTGCCAGAAATGGACACATATTGTGATCGGTCAGATACATATGATTGAAACCAGGTTAACGAAATGGGAGAGGACAGCGGGTAACAGCAGGGGGGGGAATCACTTAGAAGGGAAACAAAAATTGGGAGGGGGGAAGAACACTGCAGGCAGGCTGGCAAAGTCATCTCAGCCTGTGTCTCGAAACTGGGGGGTTACCAATGCTCCCAGCATCACACAATGGACACAGCGTGGAGCACCAAGGCCCCCCATCCACATCAGGGGTACAGTGGAGACTCCGCAGCCAGGCAATCGCCACATACTCCCCAGAAACTCTGCCAGACCAAAGGGAACATTGCATCTTGTCGGCGGCCATACCCCAATGGCCATCTCTCGGCAGCATCATGGCTGAACTGGGGGCAACCATGGCAGCCATCACGATGACCTCCAAGTACTCCCGGACCTCAAAGCCCGCCAGCGCACCTCCCTCAGGCAGAACAGGGGAATCCCTCGTGCACGCGTCCAGGATCAACTCCTCATCAGGGCCTGCACCGCACTGACGATCCGCCGGGTATCCATCACCTCAGCAGGTAAGTCATCACCAGGTCCTTCGCTCTTCGGCGCCGCCGCTTCCCGACAGGCCCACAGCACGTCCAGCATTTGCTGCAGAGGTCCATCCTTGTCTCTGGAAAGGAGGGCCAGACACTCGTCCATGCGTGGCAAAAAGGCCTCCACAGCGGATGGGGGGAGAGCCATCCCGTCTCCCATCTCCTCATCCTCCCACTGCCTCCACCAGGTGGGCATCATGCACGGTCGAGATATGTGGGGCCTCCACCTCTACAAGCCGCGCCAGACACCCAACCGGTAGTGGGCCCCAGGGAGCAGAAATCCGATGAGACATCCAACACCAGGGGTAGACCTCAAAAATGGCTGCCAACTGCACAGGCCGAGCAGCAACCTCGTCAGCAAAAGTCTCTCAGGTCCGGAGGGGGGGGACTCCACGGGCTCCGGAACACTCTTTCCTGATGGCCAGACACAGAGGGATTTCAAAGGTCAAAAATAGCAATGATTGTCCAGATTATTCCGTTATCAGAAGAGCGGAGCTCTACCTAAGCAAGTCTTCTCCTCTCTGTGGCCGGCCACGCCCCCTCACACCTTATTTCGATCAGCTACTCTACAATGATAGTGGATACTGCTACCTGCCTGGGCCTTTCAGTCAGCATGGGCAAGGGATCTTTCCCACCATCACCCTCTCAGTGGGCACAGGCTTTTACATTCAACATTGGTGCCTCCTGAAATGTAACCCTATTGGAGCCTAGGCGTAATTTTTTTTATATAGATGGTACCACATCCCATCTCGTGTAAGCCATTTCTCAAAGGGAACCGCACCGATGTGCTGGAGATGCTCAGCAGACATAAGGTCTTCACATTTGGTGGTTCTGTTCCCTACTAAAGACCTTTTGGCAGCAAGTGCTTTCGTTAATAGTTAAGGTTTTGGGAGGAGATATCCCTTTCACCCATGAGGCAATGCTTTTGGGTGTATTACCCCGCACCGTAGGGAATAAACAGATATTTTACCCTATAATTACAACCGCGATGCTACTGATTGCTAGAAAATGTCGTCCCTACTCTGGGTGAAGTGGTAGAAACAGTCTCGACCTTCTGCTCCTATGAGAGTTTAGCTTTTCACCTCTTGGCATTGAAGGCTCCTGTACGAGATCCATGGCTATTCTGGGATACAAGATCACTGTAATGGGCCTTGCAACCTCTGCATTTCAATGTACTCTGTTTGACTCTAACTATTCTGTGCCGGTTTGTCCCTGTTCGCATGGTGGAATTTTCTGTTCCCCTCGCTGATATATCCGTATCTGGTTGTAGGATGCTCTGCTCTGCACTGCCCTTATACCTTGATATGTGATGATATGTTATGTCGTTCTTAACCCCTTGCTTCCCAACTTTTTTTCTCCTGTATCCTATTTTTTCTTTTGAAACAATACACTATTTTAAAAAAAATACTTTTTTGAAAAGAATAAACGGTTGAATAAAAAGTAATAATACAAAAAAATACCCCTGTCATCAAATGATGCATTTAAAAAAAAAAAGTGTGTCACTAACATGAAAAGTTTGGAAAGCTCTGATATAAACAATTGTCAGGGGGGCTGGAAGTGGAGTGGTTGAAGAAGCAGGAATTAAGGGAGACTAGGACAACAAAAGTCCTTGAATAATATAACCTATGAAATTAAGTGTAAATGGTTATAGAGGGTTGAGCGCTTATTTAAAGTGACCCTATGATATTTCCCAGAATCATACGTTATATCAGTTGCAACCGTGGAAAAGCTGATGTGCTGAAGGACAGCCTAAGAAAAGCGGCCCAGTAGGTCTACTGGCAATTCTCATGTTCTGTCAGCCAGTGAGTGACTTTGCTGGCAATAAAGCCAGCGCATTAGTGTTGGAAGGTCATCCTGCCTTGGTGATGTGTACCCCACAGGTTAACTCAAATGATGGAAGGATACAGGATGGGCTTTACTATATACCAAGATTAGCAATATCCTTGAGTTATTATTAAACCTGTTAAGTGATCAAGACATAATCCAGTGGGGGGATATGAAAATGATGATAAAGTATGGTGCAGGGATAAAACGTAACTTTTTAATTGTAAAACCGTTAAAAAAATAGATTAAACCTATAACCAATAAAGGAGAGGGGTATAGTACAGTGACAGGATACCTTATCCACTCCAATTACCAGCCCAGTCTCTATGAAAACAGAGACACACACACACACACCCCACTTATATTGGTGATTTGTACCTCAGGAGCCTGTAGGCACAGAAATGTGGAGCGCCTGTAAGCCACCAAACAAAAAAAAGAAACCTGCCAAAATTACTATTTAAAGTTTCAATTGAGGCAAAAAAAAACTAAAGAATACATTTTAAAAAATTGAAAAAAACTTTTTTCTCTGCGCTCAGATCAAAAGATGAGGCAGAATCTGTTGCCTTAGTTGAGTTAGCTACAGTTACAGGTATTTATAAAGTGCCAACAGTTTACGTAGAGCTGTACAATGGGAGAAACAGAATAACAAATATACATACATATTACACACAGAACAGAAGGAGAGGGAGGACCCTGCTCGAGAGCTTACAATATATGAGAGGGGTGACACATTAGGTGTGTGGGAGGATGGAGCAAGAAATTAACAATGGGGGGGATCCTGGAGTGAGCCGATAGGCTTCACTAAAGTAATGCATTTTCAGAGACTTCTTGAAGGACTGGAGAGACGGGGAGGGAGTTTCATAGAAAGGTGGCAGCTCGAGAGAAATCCTGAAGGCGAGCGTTGGTGGTGCGGGTACGAGGAACTCATAGCATCAGATCATTGGCTGAGCGACGTGGGCGGGATGGGATGTACCTGCTAATAAGGGAGGAGATGTAGGTAGCGGCACTGTTATGGAGGACTTTGTATGTGAGCACCAATATAATGAATTGGATTCTATAGGAATCAGGAAGCCAGAGTAGAGATTGATGGAGTGAGGTGTGAGGGGCAGGAGGTGAGGTGTAGGAGTCTGGCACAGGCGTTCATTAGACTGCAGAGACAGAATCTGGGACCTCTTAAGGCCAGATGGGAGGTTACAGTAGTCAAGGCGGGAGATAAGAGCTTGGATGAGCAGTTTAGCAGAGTTCTGATTAAGACCGGGACGGAGGCGTGCAATGTTGTTTAGGTGGAAGTAGCGAGATTTGGTTAGTGACTGAATGTGAGGAGTAAAGGAGAGATTGGAGTCCAAGAGGACCACTAGGCAACAAGCCGGAGAGGTAGAAGTAATGGTGGCACCATTCACCTGAAGGGAAATGGGTGCAGCTATGGAGGTTTTAGAGGGAGGGAAGACGACATGTTCAGTTTTTTTAGTAAAGTCAAGCTTTAGGAAATGGGAAGTCATCCAGTTGGAGACAACTGATAGGAGAGAGTTCGGGTGTCGTCAGCATAGAGGTGATATTGGAGTCCATAGGAGGAGATGAGGTGGTATAGATCGCGAAGCGTAAGGGACCCAGAACAGAGCCTTGACTTACCCCAACTTAGAGGAACTGGTGGTGAAGAGGCACCAGCAAAGGATACAATGAAGGAGTGAAGAGAGATATAGGAACTAGGAGAGAGCGGTGTCACTGAAGCCAAGTTGATGCAGCGTGCGGAGCAGGAGAGGGTGGTCAACAGTGTCAAATGCAGCGGAAAGGTCATGAACAATAAGGAGGGAGAAGTGACCTTTCATTTCAGCGGCAGCTAAATCCTTAGTCACCTTGGTCAGCGCAGTCTCAGTAGATTGTTGGGAGGGAAAGCCGGACTGGTGCGGATCGAGTAGAGAGTTAGCAGCGAGAAAACTGGTGAGCTGGTTATAGATCAGGCGTTGTAGGATTTTGGAGGCAAAGGGGAGCAGAGAGATGGGACAGTAGTTTGAGAGGGAGGTGGGATCAAGAGAGGGCTTCTTTAGAATGGGGGTGATCAGAGCATGTTTGAATGTAGAGTGGAAGAGTCCTGAGGGGAGGGAGAGGTTTAAAAATACAAGTCAATGGGGGCGGAGTCGAGCCGGCAACCAAGATGGCCGCGACCTGAGTGAGCTCCCGCTAACACCCGCCGAAATAGCTGCTCCTACCAGCAAAACAACCGCCGACACAGCTCAGAGGGGTGTCGCTATCCACCAGCCATGAAGAGGACCCTCAAAAATCAAAAAAAGACGCGGAACCCGCAGTAGCGTCGATCTTTTCCCCGCGGGCCAGGCCAGAAGCTGCCTCTCAAGATGGCGCCCGATCGGATCCGGCGCCAACATCAGCCCAGGAGGAGCACGAATCTGCAGCAGGCCCCGCAACGAAGGCGGACATTCTGGGGCTACGGGCCTTCATGGCGGCCGAACTAGACAAGACATCGCGCTGCCTATCGGCGGACATACAAGAGATCAGAGACAGGACTGCCCGGCTCGAAGACAGGTCAGACCACATTGCGGCCGCTTATAATACGATGGAGACAAGGGTACAATATCTAGAAGAGGCCCTGAAGGATCAATCTAATCGATCCCGCCGCAATAACATACGCCTTAGGGGCCTGTCAGAAACAATCACAGGGGATCTGCTGCAGCCCACGCTGACGGGGATCGTTAAACGGCTAATCCCAGAACTGCCCCCGGTAAAGTTACTTTTTGACCAAGTACACAAGTCAGCACCGCCTCGAGATGTAGTTGCAAGATTCCATTACTATCCTACCAAGGAGGCCCTGCTGAAAGTCACAAGAGATCAGAATGTGGACTATGAGGGCACCCCCCTCTCTTTCTACCAGGATTTGTCTCCCGCCACTCTGGCGCGCCGCAGGGAATGGAGGGATGTCACGAGCCTGCTGCGTCAAAAAGGCATCTGTTACGCATGGGGATTCCCATTTAAGATCATAGTTACGAAAAATAATCGCGCTCATGCGTTCTCTCATCTACACCAAGCCAAATCCTTGTTACGGCTATTAGATCTACCAGTGCCACCGGATATAGCGGAGCTAGAGCCTCAACCACCGCTACCCCGCCTGGACCAGGACTGGTCTACGGTTGTGGACTGAATGGGTCCTCTACGCCCTCTGCGACCTCGTATGAGGAGTTGTTTTTTTTTCCCCCCTGGGTTCATTCCCAGGCGGCCGTGGGCTCCTCCACTCCTTGTGCCCCGCTCGGACGAGCGTATCAAGGCCCTAATGGATGCAACGTTCTCTGGTCAGGTTATATCTCGGTGCATTGCAGGTTGTTTATAGATGTTTTTCCCCTTATCCAGCTATGTAGGAAATGTTTGTTAGTTTCTGTTTTATTAACACTAAATGTGCTTCTATTCACTGTTCCGCGGGGGGTTGGGGCCCCATCTGTGTAGTTTTCCCTCTGCGCAGGATGGGGGTCGGATTTCCTCCCTTCTGTCTCTCCTTCCCACCAGATGCCTCCCCTCCGGTTTCCCCGTTCGGTTGGCTCTCTTTTCTACCCCCGTGACTGCCCATCACGGGGTCTGCTGTCCACTTTCTTCCTTTCTTCCTTTCTCTATTTTACCTTTTTCTCTTTTCTTCCGTACCTTCTTTAGGACAGGCTCTCCCATAAATATTGGTGGGGCTGCTCTGAGGTCGAGGAGGGGTGTGGGGGGCCCTTTATCGGCACTGCACGACCCTACACCACGATGGCCACCGTGAATGTTTTATCCTTAAATGTTAAGGGCCTAAACTCTCCCCACAAGCGACGTCTTCTCTTCCGGGAGTTGAAGCGCAAATCTATTGACATAGCACTGATTCAAGAAACTAGAATATCCAGGACTGCTGCTTTCCGCCTATCTGACCCGGCATATTCTAGGATTTCCCTCTCCTGTGCCATTCCTAAAAGGAATGGGGTCGCGATTCTAATACGGAACTCGTGCCCTTTTACGGTCACGAGCTCTCATATGGATGATGTGGGACGTTGCGTGGTGGTGACAGGCACGGCATATGGACAGGATTATACATTTATCTCACTATATGATCCAAATGTTTCAGACACGGCATTTTGGTCCTCCACGCAATCCTTCATATCGTCCCACGCAAGTGGTCACGTCCTAATGGGGGGAGATTTCAATGCGGCCCTGTGCCCGCCCCTGGACAGGTCAGGCCAACAAGGTGTTCGGACCTCTCACACCCCTTCCACGCAGGATAGACAATTTCACAATTTCGTTCAACAATTGGGTTATATAGATGTGTGGAGGGTCCACCACCCTTCAGTCAAGGATTACAAGTTCTACTCCCCAGTGCATGACACATACTCCAGGATCGACTGTATTTTGACGTCCCCCTCATGCCTCCCTGCGGTTAAGATATCCTCTATTGGTTCTATCACATGGTCAGACCATGCAGATGTCACTGTGCAACTTAAGCCTTTCGCACCTTTAACGGGACGAAAGTGGCGCTTAGACCCCTTCTTATTGGACAAACTAGAGGTACGTACATCGGTAGCGGACACCTTACAGGAATAATTCCAAATAAATGACACACCTGACATTTCCCCCCAGATGCTCTGGGCCGCCCACAAAGCGGTAATCAGGGGTAAACTCTTAAGCCTAGCGTCCCATTATAAAAAGCAGAAACTGGCTGACATCCAAGACCTTCAGCGCGGTCTTGGGGACCAGGAGTTGTCCCATAAGGCCGCTCCTTCAAAGGAAGGATACACCGCTTTGTCGCAAACTAGAATGGACCTAAACCGCCTGTTTCTGGAGGATGTGGGGAGGTCACTTCTTTGGTCTAAGCAGAGATACTACGAACGATCGAATAAATCGGACACCCCTTTGGCGCGCTTACTTAGACCCCGACCTCGTGGACTGACGATGCCTCCAATACTGGACGACTCTGGCAACCCACTGACTTCGCCAAATAAGGTTCGAGATGCTTTCACCCAATTTTTGAAATCAATCTACAACCATTCTCCCTCCTCTCCTGACCCGACCTTGCGGGACAGGATTGAGGACTACCTAGATAGAGCCTCATTACCCTCTCTTAGCGAAACACAAGCAGATAGCCTAGCTGCCCCAATTACGGAGGAGGAGATAGTGACGGCCTTAGGGTTGATGAAACCCCATGAAGCTCCCAGACCTGACGGCTTTACATACCATTACTACAAGTCGTTCCCCAATACTCTAATCCCGCACCTCCTTAAAATGTTCAATACTTTAATGGAGGGAGGCCCTTTACCGCAGGAAGCCCTTTTAGCCTCTATAATTGTTCTGCCCAAGCCGGGAAAGGACCCTCACCTCCTAGGGAACTACCGCCCCATCTCCCTTATCAATACCGACCTTAAATTATTTGCAAAAGTTCTTTCGCTCAGACTAGACCCATTCCTACATGCACTTATACACCCGGATCAAGTGGGCTTCATGCCCCATAGACAGGCGTATGAGAACACCCGAAGGGCAGCTACACTAGTATGGAGGGTAAGGGAGACACAAACGCCAGCCATGTTCCTGTCCCTAGATGCGGAAAAGGCGTTTGACAGGGCGGAATGGCCTTTTCTCTTTTCCCTGTTACGACGTATGGGACTGCCGGATGCCTTTGTCACAGCGTTTGGGGCATTGTACTCTTGCCCCTCGGCACAGATTTCGCTCCCTGGAGCGGACCCGGTGCCATTCTCGGTATCTAACGGCACCCGACAGGGTTGCCCCCTCTCCCCATCCCTATTTGCACTATACTTAGAACCCCTCCTCCAACACATTAGAGCTCACCGGCTGATTAGTGGGGTAGCAGTGCGGGATGAAATGTATAAGGTCTCGGCATATGCGGACGATATTCTTCTATCCATAACTCAACCCCTCATCTCCCTTCCCTGTTTGAGACCCTGGATGAGTTTTCACATATTTCAGGGTACAGGGTGAATATTTCGAAATCTGAAGTCTTTACGATCCATGTCCCTCAGGATACTATTGACTCTTTGTTCTCTGCCTTTCCTGTCACTATCTCTCCCTCCTCCATCAAATATCTAGGCATCGTGTTAACTAATGACCCTCACACTCTTTACGAATCTAACTATGATAAACTAAGGGCACAACTGAAAACTGACCTAGAATCTTGGGATAAGTATGTGATTTCTTGGGTGGGTCGTGTCAACTGCATCAAAATGAACGTTCTACCAAGGTTACTATATTTTTTCCAGGCGCTCCTGGTGGCACTGAAATCGGAGGATATCACTGACTTACAACGCCGCGCCATTGACTCATTTATCTGGAGGGGCAAACGCCATAGTCGCCAGAGCCACACTGTACAGACCTAAGGAGGCGGGAGGACTGGGCTTGCCATGCCTTTTTTCGTATTACTACGCTGCACAACTAGCACAAATTGTGGCCTGGCACACCCCGCCTTCTTCTCGTCGATGGGTGGATTTAGAGAGAGATCTTATGTACCCGGATTCCCCTGACATGTGGATGTGGTTTCCCAGGACTCAGAGGCCCTTACTATGCACCATATGCCCTGCTATCGTGAATTCTCTGACTATGGGACAGGTTGGCGACAAAATGCGATCTCACAACGTTTCCATCTCCACTTACGCCGATTATGTGGAATCGCGAATACCCACCTGGACTCACCTACACCTCCTCCTCGGGATGGATGGGATCCACTATATCACGGATATGCCATCCCTATATTAAGGGTAAAGTGCTCCAGCCCGTGGATCTCACACCTTCCGTTCAGTCCAGATTAGCACACCCCTTGCCGTATCTTCAATTGAAGGCCTTTGCAACTCGACCACATAAAAAAATGGCGGCGCTGACTGCTCAGTCTTTTTTTGAACGCCTATGTATGCGGGGATCTCCTCAGAAGGGTCTTATTTCTACACTATACCGCCAACTTACTGCCCTAGTAGACTGGAAGGAACTCCGCTATATTCAAGCCTGGGAGAGGGACCTTGGAGAACAACTAGAGGCTGAGGAATGGGTCGATATCTGGGAAGCTATGAGGAGTGTCACCGTGTGTACCTCTCATCAGGAACAACTTATCAAGATGATCTTCCGTTGGTACACCACGCCTGTTCAGATCTCACACATGTCCTCGGCTACACCGGATCTCTGCTGGAGGGGCTGTGGTCAAAAGGGGACATATATTCCTATGTGGTGGTCGTGTCACGAGGTTGGAACATTTTGGGATGCTACACATACTTTGATACAAGCTGTACTCCCAGGTGCTACTTTTGATAGACCCTTGGGCCTACCTTCTCTCTAGACCTTTCCCGGAACTGACCAGACAGGAAAATAAATTGATCGCCAAAATTACGCTTGCAGCCCGCAGAGTTTTAGCGGAACACTGGAACTCTCCGACGCTCCCTTCTTTCCAGAAAATCTATTAAAAAATGAGGGACGTTCAACTGATGGATGAGTTGACAGCTATATCTAATCACACTCTACCAAATTACTACAAAACCTGGACTCCCTGGCTGGCTCAGATGGGATCGGGTTAGGTGGGGATGGAGTCGGGGATACTTTCCAGACGTGGGGGACGCAGCAGAGAAAATAATATAATGTTGAATTAATATTTTCGTGCATCGCTTATGTCATATCTCATGGAAGTGCAAGTTCTTTTTCTTATCTTCCTCCCTATATCTTTAATCTTTCCTCTTTTTTTCTTTTCCTCTCTGGGTCTGGGCAACCCTTTTTTCTTCTCTTTTCCTTTCTCTTATCTTTCTCACCCACACACCTTTTAAAAGTAGGAATATTTATGTTTGTATTCACAATTACTTGTTTTATGGAAATAAAAATTACATTAAAAAAAAAAATATATACGTCAATCCAGTGTCAATTACAGGTAGGACGGACCAAATAAGGTGTGCAGGGATGGGGTCAAGTGGACAGGTGGTTGGGCAGGAGGACATGAGAACTGCGGACACATCCTACTCTGAGACTGGAGAAAAAGAAGACCATAGTACAAGAGGGGGCAGGGAGTGCCGCTACATTGTTTGTTTTATATGTACTGTAAAAGCATATATTGCCTCTGCTGTAGAATAGAAAAAAATAATTTTGCCTTTACTTTATTCAGGGCTACATTACAATCGTGGTGCTAACGTTAGCGTTCATCTGAGTAAGTGTTTAACATTAGCCCAGGTAGCCATCGCAAATTACAATCCAAACGCTAAGGGGTTCATAAACCCTTGCAGTTTTCAGCGCAAGGTTACTGTACTTTGCATTCCCCATGTTAAGAATAGGGAGCGCAGAGTGTTAATCAGCGTTAGGATTACAAAGTCCTAACGCTGATTAACGTCTGGCTGCGGTTAGTAAAATGTTAACCACAGCCTGGACCTGGTGCTAACTGATTCCGCTGGTGCAGAATCCGTTAGCACCAGCCTGAACCTCCCTCCCCCCCCCCCCCGAAAAATCTAGATACTCTCCTCCTTTTTTTTTTTTAAAAGACAGTCGTCTTACTGATAAAAACTCCCCGTATGACTACCTTGTGTGCCTCCCAGACAGTGGGTATTGGCATATCTGGGGTCATGTTTTCTGCAAAATAATTTTGTAATGTGGTGTCAAAGTCTTGACAGATCATCTGGTCCGTGAGTAGTGAGACATTCAACCTCCATGAGCGCTCTTTCGGACGAAATAAAGGAGATACGATATCTAGCATAATAGGTGCATGGTCCAACCATGTCCGTGTATCTATCCAAGCTTTAGAAGAGCGGTCAAAACATTCTAGAGTATGCTGAAAAGACATGTGAGTAATGTGTGTATTCCCGTGCCGAGCACCTTTGGGCCCTCCAAGAATCCACCAATTGCAGTTTAGAGAGGGTGCTGTGAATGTGCCGAATCGTACTTGATGGGAAAAGGCGTGGTACCCTTTGAAGTATCGAGATGGGGGTCTAGGGGGACATTAAAATCTCCCACCAGAACCAAACAGCCGGAGACAAATGCCGATAAACGACGCAGAATAGCAGCCAGGGCCTTATGTTGTGCTTTATTGGGTAGATAGATGGATGCAAATGTGTATTTCGTATCTGCGATGTAGCCCTTAACAAAGAGGTAATGGCCCTCGGGGTCTGTCTGAAAAGTCTCCTGTACAAAAGGAACATGTTTAGAGAACAAGATTGCCACACCCCTAGCTTTCCCAGATGTATAATTGCTAAAATATCTCATAGGGAATCTAGCATCACCGAGGGAGGGGGCACTACAGTCCCTGAAATGGGTCTCCTGGAGAAACGAGGGCATGCAATTCGCCCAGCAATTTATGGCGTTTCTCTGGGATATTCAATATATACACTGGAGGATCAGCCGTACGGAGGCTCTAATAGAAGATGACAATATTTCTTCAATTTTCAATTGACCTCCAAGAAATAGCCCCGAGCCCACGCTTGACTCAGAATATATATAGGGCTGCCCTGTTCCTTTAAGGACAGCCCCTAGCTGGTACCGCCTGTGCCCTACATTTCCCAGACTTCCCATTCCTGGGCACGCTCAGTGCACTTCTTCATTAATTTGATTCCCAGATATATCAATCATCCCCAAAGAGTGTCTCTAGTGATCAAAGGATATGATTGCTTCTTTGATATGCTTCTTTGATATGCACTTGTGGTGCCGCTCAGGCTGACCCTTTTTCCCTGCCATGAGCAATTGCACCTCCCATCTGCTGAGCAGAACAAAAGGGGCAATTTTTTTTCCATTCACACCTATGACTTCACAGGACTTGGCTCATTAACATTTTAATTACTTTCTAGAACAGGCTAGAAACTGAGGCCATCACTACTACCGCTGCGCAAAATGGTCACTGGTATGTATGTATGTATATTCACAGATTTGTATCGATATAATGTGTGTGGCATATTAGATATGGATATAAGAAAGCAACTTCAGGGGCGTCGGAGAATACATGTCGGGCAAAAATTGTAGTGGGGATCCGATTCAGGGTCCATTTTTTTTTTTTTTTAATTTTTTTTAAGGGGGGGGGGGGGGGAGGACGAAGAGACGGAACCTCCTGCAGACAAAGTAGAGGAGGGGTTATGAAAGGGAGGAAGAAAGACTACAGGAAAGAGCAGAGAATCCAGAGAGCCAGAAGAGAGGGAGAAAAAAGGAAAAGGACAGAACGGAGAGGTGAGAGGCAAGTCCAGAGAAGTAACCGTAGGCTGCAACAAAGTACAAACCCAACAGCCCTCCGGAGAAAAGTTGCGCTGGTCCTCGGCGGGGAAGTGATCGGGAAAGATCTCCACACACAAAACAGAAGCCAGCCGAAACTCCATCACTGACCGCAGAACAAAGGACATTACTCTTGTTTGATGGTATTTGATTATAAACCTCATGGTTGCACACAAAGAAAGGGGGGGAACATAACCCGAAGTGTAAATTTTTGATTTACAGACCAACAAAAGCAGCAAAACACCGGAGGAGGATTCAGGTGGAGAAAAAAAATCTTGGCATATAGAGTAGCCACACATGTTGTCGGGGTGTGTGGGCTACTAAACTAAATCAACGGGATGGTGTGAGGTATGAGCGAGAAATAGTTCATATCCTATTTCAAAACCAAAATCTTAAAGTTCTGAAGCAAGTAATAATAGCCGTTATAGCATATCAAACTATTAGGGTGAACAATAACTCAGGTTATTTAGTAAAGACAAAGATAAAATTACCGAAGCAGCGATAAAAGTTTCCCCCCCCTTTCTCCCCCTTTCACCCTGCTCACCCCTAGATGAAATTGCTACCTATGTATATACACATCCCACCCCCCCTCTCCAGCATCTTCCTTTCCCTCGAGCCTCACTGAAATCGAAGTCCCAATAGTCATATACATTAACCCCCTTAACAATAACCGTGAACTCGTTTCTCCCTCCACATCTAACGTATGCTGTCCTTCGGCAGCAACACATTACGGGTTATTCAGCTCCAGTCTAGAGGAGGAAAAATAAAATGACCATAAGTTATTCCAGTGGAGACACCGTGTGAACTCAAAGTGTTCCAGAGCCAGTTTAGGATTGATCAAGGTGCGGGACCGTAATCTGAAGCTTCACAACACATAGGCCTTCCAAACACGTCAACGGATCCCCACACATGGGGTGTCCATCTCCAGATCGCTGGTCGGCCTGGACCAGACTTGTTGGGGCCGGGGAAGGTTATTGCGGAGGCCACCACGGTTAGCAGCCCCTCTTGCCAGAGCAGGTCTCTCCCAGTCATCGATCTCCAAAGGGGGGCATATCTAGGGCCTCCAAAAATCTGGGTACATCCGAAGGGTAATTTATGGAGGGTAGGACAGGACCTCTGCAAACCACCAAGGCAAAAGAATGACCCCATCGATATGGGATCCCTGCTTCTCTCAGGCACGATGTCACTGGCCTTAAGGCTCTCCTAGCCACTAGTGTGAAAACCGAGAACTCTTGATAGAGCTCAAAGTCCATATCCAGATAGTGCCACGGAGAGGCATTCCTGGCTGCGATCAGTACGGCTTCCTTTAATACAAAATCTGTAATGTGGCAAATTATGTCTCTGGGAGGGGTGGTGGGGGTCGTGTTCAAAACACGCGGTGGGCCCCATCAATATGATTTGAGCGATATTCTGTCCGCCATCAAAATGTAATTTAAAAGACCCTGCAGAAACGGCATTAGATCAGTCACTTCCTCACCCCTCGAATCCGAATATTTTGCCGGGGTGAGCGATTTTCCAAATCGTCTAAGCGGCGTCTCAAATCCGATAACTGTCCCGCATCTCCTGGTGAAGGTTTTTTCCAGCTGTCGCTCTACCCAGGTGACCCTGGAGCCCACCTCAGCCAACTCGGCTCAAACATCGGCCAGTTCTGCCTTTTAAAGGTATCCTGTACAGACAGGATTAAGTGGTCAATATCCGCCCCTGTAGGTAGCGATGCGATGAGAGCCTCCACACGCTGTAGGCCATGTGTCTCCTCCTGCAGTGCCATGGTCTAGGTTGTGAATGGAACATTGCATTGCATCACCACATACACACTTGCTGGTAGTGTGAAAAATGAGAAGGTGAGTTAGCACAGCATCACTGTGCACTTTATAATTGTAAACTGAATAATAGAGCGGTGTTAGGAAAAAGAAAATAAAAAGAGAAAAATATTTTAATAGATATTTACATTTTATTTAACTCTAACCTGGTTATATTTGTTATCACCGGAAAGGTGATATCTCCGATGTCCTTCTAGCTCTTGGGGCTCCAGAGATACAGTGGTCTAAATTATTGCAAATTGTAAAAAAATATATTTTTTTTACACACAGAGCAAGACCCTTGTGGCAGGCGCCTGTAGGCACATGCCTACTCTGCCTAATTATAAATCTGGCCCTGCATATAACGGCCGACGTATTCTGTCAGGTTGTTGTTGACTGAAACTATTGGCATGCCTGTATTTTACTCAAATTCGAGTCACTGAAGCCGTTATCAGACATGGGTGAAAACCGCTGAATTGGCATTGTCAAATTCCACCATACTGAAGTGTAAAAATAACCCCTGAACGCTCCTAAGAGGTGTTTAAACCAATAAAAACATATTAAAATGTGTCTAAATAATATTTGTGATGCACTGACGTGAAAATTTTGGACTAAACCGAAGATTCAGGCTTTGCTTGGCTGAAAACTGAAAATGACTTTTTTCACCCCCAATTTCTTTTAAGATGTTTTTTTTTTAGTATAATTGTATTAATACTAAACTTTATAAAATTAATATCATGAATTTAAATTAAACCACATTAAAACTTAAAGCTTTTACGATTTTATTGGTTGTTTTGCATCTAGTGCATACGTTCATGTGTAAAATTTGTCAAATATAGATATATATTACAGTTGAAGTGCGGTTAATTTTAGGATTACACGGGTAATCCTGACATTACTCAGGACTTTTGCTACCGACGCTTATGTGAAATGAAATTTTGGACTTTATCTGGGTAAATCTGCAAAGTATCCAAAGGCCTCTGGGTACTCCTGTTTTCTGCTATGTTTTACCTGGTTGAAATGGACAATACCCTAGTGTCGTTGGATAAAGTCTGTTGTGAAATGAGACCTCAGACTTTATCTGTGTAAACTGCAAAGTATCCAGACACCTCCAGTGTTCTTTGGTTTTCAGCAGCTTACAGTTGACGGAATTCCAAAGATTTACCGGGGTAAAGCTGCATACTGATATCTGACCGATAACAAAATTGTGTTTTTGGTTAAAAAAATTGTATCCAGTCACATACCACACTAAATAACCGTCATGTTACTCTGTGCGTTGATTGTCTGAAAATTTATTTATGAAAATAAAGATAAAGAGTAACCTAATAGTTATTTTATAAATATTTAATACATATTACACATAATAAAGATAATGTTACTCTTTAACAGTTACTCTGTATGTTCTTTATATCCTTAATACATTTTAAGGTTTGTCTTTTGCCATTTTCATTGATAATATCCTTAGCTAAAAGTGAATTTTGCTATTATCGAACTTGGGTTGGATGCTCTGCAGATTACCCAAATGAAGCTGTGGATAGTCCTCAGATTATCCGGGTAAAGCTTCAGATTTTTATCTGAACAATAACAAAATTTGGTTTTAGCCAAACTAGGTTGGATAGTCTGCAGATCATCCAGGTAAAGTGTGAATTTCTCAGCTGTTCCAGACTCCAACCCTAGGGCAGTTGGATAGTCCGAAGACTACCAGTCTAAAGTCCGAATTGTTGTATTTTTTGCAGCTTTATCTGGCGGTTTTGGGTAATGTCAGGATTACACAGTAATCTTAAAATTAACTGCACTTCGGTCTTTAACCGTAGCATATACATACATACATGTTTATAGTCGTAGAAGACCTTTACATATCCCGAAAACTCTGAATTGCTGGGATGTGCAAATGTCTTCTGGAACTATGAACTTTATTATTTGCTGTGTGGAGGCTTTTAACCTCCCTGGCGGTCTGATTTTTTTTCCAGAGAGGATTTTACCAGGAAGGATACATTGAGATTTCTCATCTTCAAGTATGTCCTGGGTGGCGAGTATGTACCGTTGGGTGTCTTGCCCAAGGACACTTACTGGAGAGGTGCTCTTGCCAGGATCGAACCTCTGTCTCCAGAGTCTCTCTCCACGGTTATAGAGCAATGATTTTCATAATCCTGGTAAACCGGTACTCTGGCATCACCGTGCCAAAGAATGGAGTAGCAAGCAATTTATTAGTTGTCCAGTACCACTTCTGCATCGGTTTACCCACCACTCCCTGGAGAATTATCAGGGCCAGGAATTTCCAGATGTCATGTTTGGTCACTGGTTATCAAAGATAATTAATATTAACTGCACGAAGTTATGGATAAGAAAATCTGCAACACTTTTCTTTTTATAAAGTGGACAATGATGCTGCACTAATTCAACTTCTCATATCCATTTTTGCTTCATTCTAAGGCAACAGATTATGCCCCTTTTGATGTGAGCACAGCAAGAAACTTTTTTTTTTCTTTAAAAAAAATTTAAGTATTTTTGGCAATTTCTTGAGGGAGCCGTAGGGGCACTCCTAATTTTTGTGCCTACAGGCTCCTGAGATGTAATTCCAGCCCTGCTCATGCTGACATATCTGAGCGATCATAGCAGCGTTCGCTTGGGAAGAAACAACACATGGGCTTGAGCTACACACACAGCATCAATCCATTATTCTGACCAGGTGTTTGCGTAACGTGTGTGTGAAAATTTTGCAAGTTACATGAGATATGCAATTTGCGTATGTACGTTGAAAGTTACACAAAATATTCAAATTTTGTAAAAAAAAATAAAAAAAAATAGAATGCAGGGAGCCAAAGGAGTGCTTGACTTTGCATAGTGTTTTTTTAACCCTTTCATTGCGGTGGACGCGCTCAGCGCGTCCACCCGCATTGCTACTTCGCTGCGGAGGACACGCTGAGCGCGTCCTCCCTTTGCAGCCTCGATCAGCCGGTATTCCGGCTGATCGCGCGGCCCCCCGGTGCGGGCTGACATCATCGATGTCAGCCCAGCCTCCGGGACCCCGGCGGGCACGATAGGCATCATCGCGCATGCGCGATGACGTCTATTTCAGGCACCCCCCGCCATTGCAGGGAAGGTGCCTGAAGGTGCCCCGAAGGACCTCCCCCCCCCCCCCCTCCCCTTCAGGCACCTTCCCTGCAATGGCGGGGGGTGCCTGAAATTAACCCCTTGCTGCCACCTATAGTGGAGATAGCGGGTTCCAATGAACCCGCTATCTCCCGATCCGTGACAGCTAGAGGTTAATGTTTACTATCATTGGAACGGCCAGAGCGTGGCCTTTCCAATGATACCAAACATGACCATGTAAAATGTAAAAAAGACAAAAAAAAGGTTTTTTTTTTTTGTTTTATTAGTGCAACAATATTGTTCCCATTTCAATTATAATGTGAACAATGATGCTGCACTAACGATTTTTTCTATGGGGGGCATTTGCTAAAAAACACGTAATTTTCCCCCAAAAAAAGTAACGAGTCCTCATTTCTAATTTTTTTAACAAGCGCACCCCATAGAAAATATAACCGCAAACGTTCGCATGTTAAAATGTGGAAAAAAAACACTTTACACATTGTAAATTATTGAAAATTCTAATTTTATTGCATTTTTTGTTATAATATACAGACATGACATAACGTATACATATAATAATGACATATTACGAATCTGCACAGTCTGCCGGAAAGAACGATATATAATATATCTGGGTCATATATTAAAATAAGGCTTCAAAACGCGGTTAAACATGATGAGCGAAACCGGTAAAAATGAGCTCAGCACAGAGACGTGAAAAGGCTCAGCAGCGAAAGGGTTAAGTAAACCTAAAAAATTTATTTTTTCGATTCATTGTATAAAAAATAAATCTGTCAAATAATTGATCAATTAGGTATTGATCATTTATTTTCATACTGGCGCATTCAGTTTTTTATGATTGCTAGTGAGTATGTTGATTGGCATCATCTTTGCAATAATGATGCGTCAATTCCCAATCAGTGTCCTGATCATGTTTAATCAGTGTTAAACATTATGCATAATCCCATTCCAGATTGTAGCTAATAATTTCATCCCTGTAATGGCACAAGCAAGCTAAAACCTTGTGAGACCTGAGCGGATACCCACTGTAGAGCAGGCCACTAGTGCTATTGCTCGTCCTCAGGACCCTCACCCCCCCTTTCTCTCGCTAGAAGTATACTGGGTCATCCAGACGTGGGCCCCTTGCTTGATTGTGCCTAGAGGGGAGTCAGCTATACCCTCCTGACGAGGCCTAACAAGGCTGAAACGATAGTCGGGGGTTGCTGCACCTCTCGTGCAGGGATGACGTCCTTGGCAGTCAGTACTGGCCACCCTTTTTGGGTGAGAGCAGGCTGATTTGCATATGGAGCATTCATCCCTGTAATGGCACAAGCAAGCTAAAACCTTGAGACCTGAGCAGGCACCCACCGTAGAGCAGGCCACTAGTGCTGTTGCTCATCCTCAGGACCATCAGCCCTTTCTCTCAAGCTATGTGTTTTGACTCTTACACAAAATAAACATCCCTGTGTTCCAAAACAAGGGCTTGTGTATAGTCTACTGCCGTTGGTCTTTATATTTGTGTTAAAGGGACACTCTACTGACCCTGACCACTTTATAGTTGTAAAGTGATCAGTATATTAGGAGTGCCCCCCCCCCCCAGCTCCTCTGATACTTTTTTTATTATTTATTTTGAGAAAGGATTTTACCAGGAAGGATACATTAAGATTTCTCTCGTTTTCAAGTATGTCCTGGGTGGCGAGTCTGTACAAGTTAGGTGTCTTGCCCAAGGACACTGGAGAGGTGCTCTTGCCGGGATCGAACCTGTGTCTCCACAGTTATGGCCGGCTGCACACAAACGCACTCAAAGTGGAAGGAACGTCCATGAGAGTTGACGTTTCTTCCACTCCACTCTACGCCTGCGTGCCCCCCCTCAGCGCTTTACACTACGTCGACGCGCATCCTAGCGCATCCACGGGGAGGCTTCCTAGGCGGACGCTTGCTGCGCACGCACAAGCGTGTGACTGGCCCCGTCACAGCATCACATGGCTGCGACGGGCGCCGGTAAGTGCCGGCGCTCGTGTGCACCCTGCATATAGAGCTGTGATGTTACCTCTACTCCACCCAGATCTCATAGAAATGCTGAGTGACGTGGAGGAGTTTTGACCCCATTGTCACCAGCAACTGGGATTTTTGGATTTCCCGGCTGCTGGTCACCATTGTCTTGCGATCGAACTCAGAGAGGCAGCCGATGATCAGATCTGTACATTTGCACAGCTCAGATCCATCATTCTACGCAGGCGCTATATAACTTGCGTACATATAGTGTGCAAGTCACATTGTGCAGCACAATTTGCAGCTCCTTATCTAAACCAAGTTGCGAAGGAGAGCAAATTGCATTACAAAGCTTCAGGGACGTCTGGGTTCGGGTGTCCCTGAACCAAAGTGGAGAATCTGTGCACAGGACAAAAGGTGAGTTAAGAAAGCAAAACCACTAAAAAGAGGGGGGGGGGAAACAACCGGGCTGTCAGCAGCTTCTGGCAGTGTTCCTTTTAAATAGTTTAAATAAACTATTATTGATAGTTGTATCATGATCCAGATATGCATATTATTTGCTTTTAACACAATAGCAATGCTTCCAGGAAATTGCAGCTCCAAGATAAAGTGGAATAACTTTTTAAATTCTGAGGTCTGGACAAACACTTACAGGGTTATTCAGAGAGAGGTGAAAACCAGGAGATTGACAGAAGTGAAAATTCTAGGTCAAAATGGCCAAATCAGAAAAATTCGCCCATTTATCTCACTTTCCCAATTGGCTATTTGGTCTAGATTGTTCATTCTCCTGGCAATTCTCCTGTTTTCACCTCTCTGAATAACCCTGTCAGTCATAATGCTTAATCCCTTAATGATAACCTGATCTAATGAGGTGTTAGTCTGGCTATAATTTCTGTCCCCTCCAGTGCACCCTATGCAGACAGTGTTGGACTCTAGTAGCACCATGACTAATTCGTTGGTTGCTAAGCATCAAAGCTTAAAAGGTTATTTGCTTGCCACATGACGGCACATGATTTCATGTGATACAGACATTCATACATTCAAGCCATGGAATCTAATTATCTAACCTTGTGTTGCCTACGGCATGTAACAAAATTTAAAATCAGTCTTCAAGCATGTCATAACATTTATTAAAAAGTAGCAGAAAATTTTATGCTTAAAGATTACCAGACTAAATGCAATCCTCCAGATAACCCCATTTCTTTCCCTGCAAGAATTCTGTGTAGGGTGTTTGTATTATAAATATATCTAGCATGTTTATCAAGTACAGCTTTTGAGTAGCGGCACAGATGCATTTTCAAATTGTTGCTATCAATATTTTTTATTATAGTATTAACTACTGCCATGTATGCAAATTATTTCTTTGTAAGATTTGTATGTGGTCTTGTTCATTGCAGTGTTTTTTCTTTTTCTTTTCTATGCATTTACATCTCGTGTTGGGTCTCGCTAAAACCTTCTTGCAGGGAGGGTAGTGAGCCTGTGTGAAGCAGGCACTAGGGGTAGACTGGGCACCTGAAATACCAAATGCCCAACTTGTGGCTATAGGGCTACAGTTAAAGCTGGCAGCAGACGAGCGCACTCAGTGCACCCGTACTGACATGGCTTTCAGGGCCGGTCACACGCTGTTGCGCACACACAAATTGCGCATGCAACAGCGGCTGTGCTGAGGACGTCTAGAAAGCCTCTCCGTCAAAGTTCTAGGACGTGCAGTGACGGAGCTGCAAAGCGTGATCCTCCATAGAAGGATCGAACCTTGCAGTGCTGAGCGCACGAAGTGCACTCAGCGAGGTAGCCAGACGTGCGTCAAGTGGAAGGAACGTCCACTCTCATGGACGTTCCTTCTGCTCTTTAAATACTCTCGTTTGACCCCAGCCTAAAAGTACTTCTAGAGGGCCAACAGATTCTGTAGCATTTTACAATGGGGAAGGACAAATAAGTGACATAATAAACAGACGGCCCTGCCCATAGAATAATTGTCCTGCATATGCAGCACTTTATACAAGTGCTCAGCCAGACACCCATGAGCTTACAATCTAAGGGACTAAGGCAAGTGAAACAAAAGGGAACAGGGGGAGTGGGAAGATTATTACCAGAGAGAGCACAGCAGACACTGCATAATGATAGACTTGGGCATCATGAGGTTAAAGGGATACTCTAGGCAACATGACCACCTAAGTATGCCCCCGCTCAGCCGATCGGCTGAAACAGCTGAGAGACGCGGAGCACTTTACTCCGTCCTCCCAGCTGTCAGTCAGCAGAGCGGGATTTGTATTTCCCGCTTCTGCCGACTTGCCGAGTAGGAGACGTCATCGCACTTTCAGTGCAATGACGTCTCCAACTCGCCGCAGTAGCTGGCGGCAGCGGCTGTGATTAGTGTTTCGCGCATCCTCTTGCGCGTAACACTAATCAAAGAGAGGAAGCCTGCTGATTGGCTGGTTTACGTGAGAAGCGCGCATGCGCGCTTCTCACGTAAACCATTAGCCAAGTTGAAGAGTTACCATGACGGGAGCGGAAGAGGAGGGAGGTGAGTATAAAAAAAAAAAAAGCCGTTGGAAATGAGTGGTTTTTAGGGTAAGTATTACATTAAAAAAAAAATACTGAATAGGTATAATATAATGTAAAAAAAAAAGGGGGGGGCGATTTTTAGCCTAGAGTATTCCTTTTAAGGCTGGCAGTCCCTTGGCACCGTATTTGTGTGATGGTGCGATCATCCAATATCGTCTGAAGTCAAGTCCTAAAACATGCAGGTGGGTGAATCGGCCCTCTTCCACTGCATCAGACCAAAGACTGACTATTTCAGACGATTTTATGAGATTACAACAGATTAGCGATCCTTACGATTTTCATGGGACTTGGTCAGATGAAATCAGACGATCTAGTACAAGTTTACATGAAAAAGAATTGTATGGTTAAACTTCCGTGCTTTGGGGAAACCTGTAAAAGATACATTGTATAGTAAACCGGCATGTGCAGGGCAAACGTGAAAAAATAGTTTGTATAGGGAATCCGCTGTTCGCGAAGCCTATAGGATTCAAAGGGAAAAAATATTCTCGTTTTTATTTATTGAACCATTTATTTATTTTAAATCTGCAGCAAAAGGCTTTATTTATTGATATTTTAGGAGTTGTTTTTTTTAGGTATTTTTCTGTAGTTTTTTTTTTTTTTTTGCTAACGTTTCTTCTTCCTCTTCCTTATCCTTCTCCTCCTTCGTGTTTTCCTTGCATGGGTGATAAAGGCATTGTGGAGATTTTGGTTAACGGTTTTATTTTTGCTTGAAAGGGTATGCTAGGTCTTCAGCATTGAGGTCAGTGTGAGGAACAGCCACAGCAGGATGGAGTAGAGAGTTGAGCACGTCGAACAGGCATTTTGGGTTCCAGGAGTGGATGTGTATGACTGCTTGGCTAGAAAGAGGGCAGAGCCTCAGGACCGGATCATAAATTTAGGTTGAAGAGTCTGTGTGAAAGCGGGTCTTTCTCCAATAGGGTTCAACAGTTCTAGTACATCTTTGGAGATGCTGGGTCAATTTGCTGTGCCAGGGTTGCAGGTTTTGACAATGCTAGCTTATCGAGGGTGAAGGAAAGAGTAGAGTTGTAGCGGGTGATAGCTCTCCTGTCCTAATGAAGCCAAGACAGACAAAAGTGGTACAGATATAGCAGCAGAGAATTGCTACGGATCAAGAGAGTGGAGATTTTGAGTCTTCTAAACGTTGGGTTCAGATGGAGGAACACGTGGAGAATTGAGGTCAGAAGATGG
This sequence comes from Leptobrachium leishanense, assembly GCA_009667805.1. Classification (NCBI taxonomy): domain Eukaryota; kingdom Metazoa; phylum Chordata; class Amphibia; order Anura; family Megophryidae; genus Leptobrachium; species Leptobrachium leishanense. Next base: position 243,079,438 of record CM019066.1, read on the forward strand.
TTAGAGAGAATGAGAGGTGAGAGATAGGGCACAAGTAGAAGATGATATTCCGAGTATTGCCAGCTGTATGTGTGTGGGCGTCAGACCACTGAGTGAGGACATAATGGAGAGAAATCGCGAGGCAGCTGAGCGAAGTGGGGAGTCAACAGGGATGTTAAAATCACCAAGAATGAGCGGTGGAATGTCAGTGGACATTAAGTGTGGGAGTGTCAGCACCAAGGTTGGACCTCAGTATGCAAGATAGTAATCGGGCGTGGTACAGATATATCAACAGTCTCGCAATCATTATCCAGGCCAAGGGTCAGTGCAGGTGGCAAAGTGTCAATACAGGAAGGCAGGTCAAAACCAGGATAGGGGCTATAGTGCTTGGTAGTGTCTATGGGAAGTCCAGACAGCAACTGACCAATGCGGTAGAGTGTTTCCCGCTTTTATAGTCAAAGACCAGCCCACTCCTTGCTCCACCCTGGGAGGTGGGGCTCAACTCAGGAACCATGGAACCCCAGTCAACCAGTCTGAGGTCATGGATCCTTGGCGCAGCCTTCCCAGCCGGTGTCGCCATCTTCCTGTCCAATCCCTGCAGGGGATCTCCGCAAACAGGCTGGGCTGGGTCCGGTCGCTGCGCCGCGAGTATCATGCCAGGTCCACTTCCCTCTCACTGGCTCCCCGTTCAGCGTCACCCTTCTCCAAGTGAGCCTGTCTTGGGGAGGCTGCCGTGGAACGCCAGTGGCTGCCTGAGGTGGTACCGGTGCCAGCCAGGCACTCGCTGTGGGCTGAAGGCCGGGTGCAGGGACGCCAAGACTGACCGCTGATGTCATCTGTTACTCAGAATAAACACGACGTTTATGATCATAGAAGTTTATTTTTATTCTTCTCACACCAGTGTCCCCTTCTCCTCCTCCACACAGGATACAGACAGACACCCCAGCACTTCCTGTCAGCCGTCATAACCCTAGCAGAGGAGCCTAGTACCGTAATGAACATTGTTAACAGGTTAATTCCCTTTTACTATCTCCCTATATTTTAAATAAAAAAAATAATTAAAAGATAAAGACCTTTTTATAACATTGAACAGTGAAAAATAAAGACATTATAGAAGCATATAAAGCAAAAGCCATAATACATGCTCAGTCCTTAAATGAGTGCTTTGAATGGTCCCATAGTCCTTCACTCAGTACTTTCAGCAGCATAAGAGAAGATGCATGCATTTTGGTAAGACAGTCAGCAAGTTGAGTTTTCTGACCATAGTATCTCCTTTATTCCTTTTGTATCTAGAAGTTCTCTTATGCTGCTTAGTTCCAGACGAAGCCGTTTTTCAGTGACTTGTTTTGTGGATTTGAGGGCATCAAATAGAGAGGTTGTCAGTCACACAAACTAATGGCGGAGCATTTAGCTTGGCATTTCCCACAGTGAGTTCAGAAAAGATTGTGGCAAGAAAAGTCGCATTATCGATACCATCAGATAGGGCCAAGGTTTCCCCTGCCAGAGTATTTCTTACCACATGCCTAATTTTCTTAGAATGCCAGTAGAGAGGTGAAAACTTCTCTTCTTCACCTAGAAGACCAATCCATGTACCTTCTTGTGTAGCTCCATCAGGAAGATTTCCAAAAGAAGCATCACTGAAAACAAAATTCAGGTTGTCATTTCTTTCTAAGTGTTGAAACTTTAAACTAACCTTCTCGGATTTAAGTTTACTAAAGGACCTTATTTGTCTCATGAATAGACTGAACTGTGGCATCTTTTACATTTGTAGCTAAGCTACTAGCATCAAACATAATGTCTGGACGGGTTCGTTTTGCAACCCACAGGATCTGTCCTATCTTTGACCGAAGTTGTCCTCTTTCAGTCTCGTTGAGAGGGGCATCTCTTTGTACAGCACGTGTTGCGTGTAGGGGAATATACTGCAGGTTATCAATGTAGCTGTGCTGATGTACATGAACCACACCTTTTTAATAGTGACAAAGTTCATACCAACATAGCAGAAGTTTCCATGTTCCTCACGTCCAACATTGAATGCAGACTTTAATATAGGGATGACAGTTGTCAGAAAGTAGTGTGAACCAGCCCATAGGTAGGGATGCACCGATACCACTTTTTTAAGACCGAGTACGAGTACAGATACTTTTGTTCAAGTACTCACCGATACCAAGTACCGATACTTTTATTTTATGTCACGTGACGCTTTCCAATAAGAACAGACCTCATATAAAGCCCCCAGGTCTCATAGATATGCCCCCCCAGCTCATGGATAATGCCCCCCAGCTCATGGATTTTCCCCCCAGCTCATGGATTTTCCCCCCAGCTCATGGATATTGCCCCCGCTCATGGATACTGCCCCAGCTCATGGATTTGCCCCCCAGCTCATGGATTTGCCCCCCAGCTCATGGATATGCCCCAGCTCATGGATATGCCCCAGCTCATGGATATGCCCCAGCTCATGGATATTGCCCCCCAGCTCATGGATATTGCCCCCCCAGCTCATGGACATTGCCCCCCAGCTCATGGATATTGCCCCCCAGCTTATGGATATTGCCCCCCAGCTTATGGATATTGCCCCCCAGCTCATGGATATTGCCCCCCAGCTCATGGATAATGCCCCCCAGCTCATGGATCTGCCCCAGCTCATGGATCTGCCCCCTAGCTCATGGATATTGCCCCCAGCTCATTGATATATGCCCCAGCTCATGGATATTGCCCCCCCAGCTCATGGATATTGCCCCCCCAGCTCATGGATATTGCCCCCCCAGCTCATGGATATTGCCCCCCCCAGCTCATGGATATTGCCCCCCCCAGCTCATGGATATTGCCCCCCCCAGCTCATGGATATTGCCCCCCCCAGCTCATGGATATTGCCCCCCCCAGCTCATGGATATTGCCCCCCCCAGCTCATGGATATTGCCCCCCCCAGCTCATGGATATTGCCCCCCCAGCTCATGGATATTGCCCCCCCAGCTCATGGATTTTGCCCCCCAGCTCATGGATTTTGCCCCCCAGCTCATGGATTTTGCCCCCGCAGCTCCTGGATATTGCCCCCCAGCTCCTGGATATTGCCCCCCAGCTCCTGGATATTGCCCCCCAGCTCGTGGATACTGCCCCCCAGCACATGGATTTGCCCCCTCCCCCCTCCGCTCATACTTGCCTCCCTTTAGCGACGCCGGGAAAGTCTTCGCGCGCGCGCTCCTTGGAAGCTCCCCAGCCGCGACCACGTGGGACCATGTGATCGCGGCTAGGGTCCTTCCAACGAGCGTACGCGCGGAAACTTTCCCGGCGTCGCTCAGGAAGGTAAGTATGAGCAGAGAGCAGCTGCAGGGCCTGTCTGAATGCCGATAGAGCATTCGGACAGGCCCATCGGCATTCGGACAGGCCCTGCAGCTGCTCTCCTCACTTTGTTTATACTTACCTTCCTTAGCGACGCCGGGAAAGTTTCCGCGCGTGCGCTCGTTGGAAGGACCCCAGCCGCGATCACATGGTTCCACGTGGTCACGGCTGGGGACCTTCCAAGGAGAGCACGCGTGAAGACTTTCCCGGCGTTGCTCAGGAAGGTAAGTATTAAACAATGCGGAGAGCAGCTGCAGGGCCTGTCCGAATGCCGATAGAGCCGCTCAATGCCGGCTTCTGGTATCGGAAAAAAATATTGGGGGTACTGCAGGAGTACCAAGTACTCCTGCAGTACCCGGTATCGGCACCGATATCGATACTAGTATCGGTATCGGTGCAACCCTACCCATAGGAAATCGTCAACATGACACGCAAGTAATCCAATGACTTTACACTGGTCATCCACCCAGTAAAATACCTCTGCATCAACTTGAGACATTTTCCCACCGGTCTTCAGCATTATTTCTTTCACTTTATTGTACCAGTATAATGATGCATCTGCAAGGCCATAAATACACTTGTTTAATTTCCACAAGACATTTTCTTTTCCTGCCTCAAGACTGAGGAGGCTTGACATAAATTTCCCTAGACAACTGCATACCCTGTAAGAAAGCAGATTTGATATCCATAGAATTTATTTGCCACTGGTTTTGACAAATTACAGTCAGTAATAGCCTAAGAAGTTCAGCAGCGCAGGTTGGTGAGTCTATTTGTAATTCTTGAACACAAAACTCTTCAAACCCTCTGGCTACAAGTCGTGCTTTGGGCACAATACCCTTGTGGGTTTCTTTGAGACTACAGACCCATCTGGTAGAAATGCATTTTTGACTGGCATCAGGAACTTCCTCAAACACATTGTTTTCATACCAACTTCTAATTTCATCTTGTTTGGCTGCATTAAATGAAATGTCTTTTGTTATGTATATATCGGTTTCCTGATCAGGCAAATCCACGGTAAGATTATCAACTTCTGATAAATCTACTGCTTCCTTTCGTCCTTCACTATCATCATGCTCAATATTTTGCAGATTAAACCAGTTTTTGGATTTTCCAGAAACTTTACCAGCTCTGCTTAGAACCTTAGCTTTCTGTGGACCACCATCTCGTTTAGTAAATTTAATAATCTGTCCTGGTGTTGTTATTACACCTGTTTCAGTTTGTGTTACACTAGGATGGATCATTGGTTCTGTGTCAGTTTGTGGCCGATCCACTTCTTCAGTATTAACCTCTGTTTCATTGTCGTGGTCTGATTCCGTTTCGTTTTCTTTCTGGCTATTGATTTGCACAGTATTATCATCCTGATGTCCTTGTGTATTTTAGAAAGCCTGGATTGGTGTACTCTAACCAGAATTCCGCCATGTCTCACAAATACAACAGCTCCATCTTGACCAATAATGACTCCTGGTCCCTTCCATTCAGGGGAGTCTACTCGTTTGTAATATACCTTGTCACCTGTCACATACATATCATCTGTAGGTCTGCGCTGTTTACGCAGGGCTCTTCTGATTCTCTCGGAGCATTCTGCTTCAGTAAATGCTTTTCTGGAGGCTTGCAAGGCAGAAATATGTTCTCCTACTTTAGCACTTCTGGTAGTACCTTCTAGAGCAGGTTGTTTATCAGTCAGTACAGAAGGAAATTCAAATTCTGTCCAAATACAAGTTGATACGGGCTGTATCCATGACCATTCAGCATACTGTTATTAACCATGAGTGCCCAGTCAAGGGCAGTGTGTCAACCTCATCCTTTCTCTCTTTTGACCTTTTTGAATGATTTCAGTAAGCGTTAGGTTGTGTCTTTTCTAGTAGTCCATTGCTCCAGGGACTATACCCTGCTGTTGTTTTGGACTCAATATTGAAGTTTTCAGCCATATCTCTGATCTCATTATTGAACTCTCCACCATTGTCACTGTATAACGTTTGAGGGGCACCATGAACACTAATCCAAGTGTGGATAAAGGAATTGACAATTTCAGACAACTTTTTTGTTTTAACAATATTTCCTGCACTAAACGCGTGAAGTGGTCAATTATATGAAGATACCAGACACCTGGTTCCAGTTCATGCAAATCCGTCGCTACTGTTTCATTGTATTCCGAAGATAAGGGTAACCCTACCGCAGGCTTTGGTTTCTTAAATTTCTGACAAACTTCAGTCATTTACTATTTGGTGCAGAATAGTAAAACATTCTTTATCCTTATTCCCTGAACTTCGAATGAGTCTCTATAGCTGTTCTGCCGACACGTGACCAAAATGTTTGTGGAGTTTCAAAAGAACTTTAGATTTTTCTTTTGAAGACATTTGTGCTGTGACCGTTAAGATTTCTTCTTCTTCTGCCAAGTCTCTTAGATTTTCTGTGTCTCTGATATTAACCCAGTAATGCCCAGAACTAGTAAACTCAAGAGGATTAGATTGTTGGAACATTACAGCACTGTCCTTTTTCATGTCCAGAACAGTCCCAGCCTTTTTTAGGGAATGCGTTACTCGGCAGGAGAGGAATGTCAGCTTTTACAACTTCAGTTTCAATTTTGCATTTTGTCAGGCCTATTTTAGCCGATTAGTTTTAAACTCCTTGTGGCATACACCAGATTCCCATCTCCAAACCGAAATTGTCTGCAACTGGGACTTTCAATCAGCAGTAACTTGTTCACTTGATCTGCAGTGAGGCCATCGATATAATCTTCTAACCATTTCTCACCACACACACACAGTGCGGGTGAATGCAGTGTCAATGATCGCTGATCGTAAGGATTCAGTCATGAATAACTCTGAGCCAGACATAGAAGCTTTAGTAATTAAAGTAAGGTTACATTCCTCAATGTTTGCATCTTCAGTTAGTTTTACTTGATCATATTTTTTATGAGGACAGTCTTTAGCCCAGTGGAAAGTACTTTGACAAATAGCGCATGTGGAACGCCTGCCGTATTTATCCAGTGGATTGGTGCCTGGTAATGGCTGTTTTAATCTCCCATATCGCAGCGCAGCATTCCGTCTCGCTCTACCATGTGATTGGTGTTCTGTAAAAAATGCACTATTGTCTTGGTTCACTTGTATTCCATATGATGAAGCTGTTATTTTCCCGCCAAAAATACTTTTTAAAGCCGCTTTCATGGAGGTAAACTTCAACTCAGTGCAAGCTGTTAATGCTAGCTGTTTTTTTCATCTCGACAAGCCGTGTCTAGAAGTTTAAAAGCAAGTATAGCATCAGGCAGCACCATATCATACTTTTTCATCCGATTATATCGCTGTTCAAAACCCATTATATAGTCTGCCTTAGAAACAGCTATCCTTTAGACATGTGCATTCGTTTTAGTACTAAAGCGATTTAGTCCGAATTTTGGGATAATTTAGTTTTAGTATGACTCAAGAGAAACGAAACTGCTCAAGTAAAAACGAAAGAAACTAAAATAAAATGGCACTACATTTTAGTTCAGTCCTCTTTGTGATATTATATGATGAGTGAAGGAGACCAGCAATGAAAGCGCAACATCGCAACATCCGAAGTTCTGCACCTCCACATGCCAATGCAGGAAGATGTTCTATACAGAGAGGGACATTAATTCAGGAGGATGTTCATATATTATACAGAGAGGGGTATTAATTAATGCAGGTGGATGTTGTATACATTATACAGAGAGGGGTATTAATTAATGGAGGAGGATGTTCTAAACATTATACAGAGAGGAGCCTTTTTTTTTTTAGCCCTTTAAATCCAGTGGCTGTGAGCGCGGAGATCGGCTGCTTGTTACATTATCTCTCAGTACAATGTATCAGGCTCAGCTGTTACAGTAACTGACTGCTGCTCATCACAGCGCTCAGAGTTTCAGTAAAACAAGAAAATAATATTGTTCTAACGTCTTATATATAAAAATATTATTTACTAGTTTTACTGAAACTCTGAGCGCTGTGATGAGCAGCAGTCAGTTACTGTAACAGCTTTGCCTGACACGGGGCAGTATTGCAATGTTGGTGCTAACTTAGGCTAGGGTCAGACTAGCGCAGTTTTAACGTGCGTTTAGCCGCACGAAATCACGGCCGTACTAGCAGCAAATGACGTCCAATGCCGGGGAACATACGACGAACGGCCGCACGAAAGTTCGTCCGCGCAACGCAAGTGGCCAACGAACGCATTTTTTCGAGAACGTCAAACCGCTACTACTGACGTACAGAGTGCGCTGCGGCCGCATAGCGGCGTGTGTGCGTGATTAGGAGACGTCAGACGCTGCTAATGTCCGGCCAACATAACGTCCAGACTCAAAAAGTGTTTTATTGATGATCCGTACAAAATCACGGACGAAAAGGCGCATCGTATGACCGCTATCGCGTATTCCGGGGGAAAATACGTACGTTCGTTCGACCGAACTTTTTCACGGACGACGTGAAAAATGCGTTCGTCTGACCCTAGCCTTAACCAGAGCTGTTGTAACTGAAAACCTCCATAGGCTATAATAGCTCTGGGAAGTTTACAACAGCTCTGGTTATGTTAGCACCAGCTATATAATATGGCCCACATTGTGCTGAGAGTGAGAGATACTGTAACAAGCAGCGATCTCAGCCCTCTGAGGAGCCACTACAATAGTAATTGTATCCACTGGTTTTCGGATGAATGAAATTAGTTTTCATACTAAAGAACTGAAAACGAATTTCTTTAGCAACTAAATAAATTGCATTTTAGTACTAATGCATTAGTTCAAAACGAAATTTTGTGCTGTGCACATGTCTACTATCCTTTGTTATACTGTCAAAGTTAGAATAGGCTTCATAGGCCCGATCCATTTCCTAACGTTTCCATACCAGTTTCGCTGTCCAAGTCCTCAGCAGAAATTTCCATTGCCATTTCACGAGCTCTCCCTTCAAGCCCCAAAGCAACAGCAAGGGCCTACTTCTTCTTGTCAAGGTCTGTGACCCGCATCCAGATACTAACTTCATTTTTCCAGCTTTCATATGGCCTGGCTTCATCAAATTTTGGTGGAACTTTAGAATTGGAAACCATCCTCTGCTACCAATGTTACTCAGAATAAACACAACGTTTATGATCATAGAAGTTCCTTTTTATTCTTCACACCACAGTGTCCCCTTCTCCTCCTCCACACAGGATACAAACAGACACCCTAGCACTTCCTGTCAGCCGTAATAACCCTAGCAGAGGAGCCTCGTACCGTAATGAACATAGTAAAAGGGAATTAACATGTTAACATCATCCACGTCTGCCAACCTCCAGAAGCGCCGTAGGTTGACAGGCCGGAATGCGGTGCCACCCATCAGTGAGGCCCCAGAGTGGACGGCAGGAGAAGGGAGTCCTGACAGGGAGCCAAGATGAGAAGTGGTCAAGGAAGAGAAGTGATTGGCCAGGGGGTCTGTAGATAACAGCAATATAAGTGGTTAGATTTTAAAAAAGTAGATAGTATCGACCTCAAATGTAGGGAAGGTAAGAGATGGGCACAGCTAGAACGAGCTGAAAGGAGCAGTGGGAAGAACGTAAGGATCCCATGCCGCCACATTTTTTGTCACTCGGTCTAGGGCAATGATGGTGAACCATGGCACCCCAGATGTTTTGAACTACATGTCCCGTGATGCTCAGCCAGTCTTGAAGCTGGTGAAGCATCATAGGACATGTAGTTTTGAAACATCTGTGGTGCCAAGTTTCGCCATCACTGGTCTAGGGTGTGTCAGTTGGAGACTGCCACTTGTTAGGGATGCAGGTGTTGCAGAATCGGATGATGAGAGACCGGTTTCAGTTAAAGCCAGTAGCTGTAGGGAGCATGCAGTTACAGTTACAAGCATTTATAAAGCGTCAACAAGTTCTGTAGTGCTGTACAATGGGAGAGACAGAATAACAAATATGCATACATACACATGCGCATACACATTACAGATTACGCACAGAACAGTAGGGGAGAGTACCCTGCTCGAGAATTTACAATCTAAGAGGAGAGGGGTGACACGCTAGGTGAGTAGAGCGCATGAAGTATTGAGGTGCATGTTGGCTGTTTGGGAAGATGGAGCAGGAAATGAACCATGAGGGATTACAGAGTGAGCCGATAGGCTTCTCTAAAGTAATGTGTGGTTTCAGAGACTTCTTGACGGACTGGAGAGATGAGAGTCTGATGTTGCAGGGGAGAGAGTGCCATTAGAAAGGGGACAGCTTGGGAAAAGTCTTGAAGGCGGGAGTTCGAGGGGTATGGGTACGAGGAACCGATAGCGCCAGATCATTGGCAGAGAGAAGTGGTCGGGATGGGATGTACTTGCTAATGAGGGAGGAAATGTAGTCAGGGGCGCGGTTATGGAGATCTTTGTACTTGAGGACTAGTATTTTAGAGTTGACTCTAAAGGAAACAGCCAGTGTAAAGTGACAAAGGGGAGAGGCGTGAGAGGTGGGGGATGTGAGGTGTAGGAGTCTGGCACAGGCGTTCATAACAGACTGCAGAGGAAGAATCTGGGATTTTCTAAGGCCAGTGACGAGGTTACAGTAGTCAAGGTGGGAGATAAGCGCTTGGATGAGGATTTTAGTGGAGTCCTGATTAAGAAAAGGACGGATGCGTGCAGTGTTTTTTAGGTGGAAGTAGCAAGATTTGGTGAGTGACTGAATGGGAGTAATGGATAGATCCCATAGTCCAAGAGGACCCCACGGCAATGAGCCTGAGGGGTAGAAGTAATTCACCTGAAGAGAAATGGGCGCAAGAATGGAGGATTTGGAGGGCGGGTAGACGAGAAGTTCAGTTTTAGAGATGTTGAGCTTTCGGGAAACTGGAGGTTATCCAGTCGGAGACAGCCGATAGGCAGGCTGTAACACTGTCCAACACATTAAGAGAGATCGGGGGAAGAAAGGTGCGATGAAAAAGTCATGGATTGCAATAGATTTCTTTTGTTACTCACTGACTAAGCGTTCCAAGTGGGGGATGTGTTAATGTGTAAGAGGTTGGTTGGGTTTCTAGGGCTGAAGGTTGAGTGGAAATCTATTGTCCTGGGGGCCGCAAGGTTGGGGGAGACATCCGCTGCTGTGAGTGAGACGTAAAATAGGTGGGAATATAATTTGTGTGCGCGGTAAGGGTTTGTGTTTACAAGTGAATGGAGAGAGCGTGCAGAATGATAAATTCCTGATCTGAGAGAAGAGGGGACGGAAGCAGTGAGGGAGCAATGAAAATGGAATGCGGAGGTGAAGGCAGATGGAGAGACATGGAAGTCCTTATAGTTACTGTACACATAAAGAAAATAAGCCTTTATTATTAACTTTAATAAAGGATTATTTTTCTATTTACCCAACTCCTTTCCATTGCTGGCAGGAATTTTAGAAGTTAATTTTAAGATTGATGTTGTCCTGTATTCAGAATACTTCTTTTTTTTTTACTCTTCCCCTCCTAAGGTTCAGGATATTGCATGTGGTTTTCAGATTGTACTAGAAAGCAATTCTTCCTTAATAAGAAATCTATTTAGTCAGTTTCCATTCGAACAAAAGTATGTAAACAATTAATAAAAAAAAGACAAAACTGCAGTTGCTGAACTGTTGGTTAAGCTGATTCATTGCATTTCTTTTATTCTTTTTCTATGAATCCTCCACGAATAACTCTGAAATGGAAGGAAAAATCACTGGGTTTCTCAGTGACTCATGAAGCATTTCAAAACTGACAGCAGCATGTTTTTCTCAATTTTAAAGAGGAAATGCCACTCGCTAGTTGCATGGTATGTGGCTGTGCTTAACACGTAACTGTGAGAAATGTATTCAAAAAGGTATATACAGTATTTAACGTGGTCTTGAGTGGCTCAAATACTTGGCTTGAAATGATACCCGGGCTCCCTAAGCAGCTCTCCATTGAAGCTGCAGCTGTAACCTGATCGGGTGAAGGCTGGGATACTCGTCCAACGAATGTGCAGCCAATACATTGGCTCAAAATGAGCGTACATTGAGGGCTATTGAACTGCTATTCATTACTGGCCTTTTACCCAGAAAAACAGACTTGCGAGCTCTTCTTATTATTTATTTATATAGCGCCAACAGTTTCCGCAGAGCTTTACAATAATCAAAGGGAACGAGAGAAACTGACAGAAAGGAGCGGACACTAGCAATGTTTTTTTAGTTGAAAGTAACAGGATTTGGTCACTGTCTGGATGTGGGGAGAGAACGTTGGGTCAGAATCAAAAGTGGCACCAAGGCAACGAGCATGAGGCGTTGGGCTAATGAGCGTTCTATTTACTTCATAGAGAGGTGGTATTGGGTTCTCTTTGGAGGGAAGAATGATAAGAATTTCAGTTTTGGCAAGATTGATTTTTAATGAAGCGGGAGGACATCCAATCGAGACGGCAGAGAGACTGCTTTCTATGCAAGGTGAATCCCGCACGACTGCTATGGTTTGCCATCAATCGCTTAGAGTGTGCCTTTTAAAGCAACCTCCTGCTTCTGATATTTCCTTACATGGTTTATTTCCATGCTGTCTTATCGTTGAATTTCTAAATTAATGCTTCTCCATGAAGAATGAGCAAGAAAAAGGGCACCTTTTCCTGAAGAGTGGACATCCTACATGGGATGATTTAAGTCTGATAATCCAATGTGTTTCATAGTTGAATGTCCAAATTGTCACGAATGCGTGCCGCGGCAAAGGAAACGCAGGGTTAAACGAATCCCTATCTGTCTACACTGACCCAAAATAATGACTACGTAGCCCACAATCCCCTGCACACGTTTGCCTAACTGTCACGGCAGCGCCTTCACAGAAGGGCACACAATGTGATGAAGTGGCCACAGGGTTGCAACGCAGTACCTGTCTACACTCGACCTGGAGTACTGACTACGTTGCCCACAATCCCTGTATCCACTTCTACTGTTCGTAACACTGCCACCACAAACCGCCTTTTTACCCAAGATGCTTGCTGTCTGAACCAGAGCCGGTTTGATACTCTGGTTATGCACCCAAAATAGAAAACCGTCCAGGCGACTGACTGCACCCCAACTCACATTTGGTAGACCGATCCGAGCTAAAAAAAAAAATCCCTGGATTAACCCAGTTTTTTCGATTAGCAGGGTTCAAATATCAGGCAGAAGCAGGTCTTAATAAGTTTTATATAATTTTTTTGTTTATAATAATAAATATATCATAGTGCATTTGGTTACAGAAAAATAGATATGATAATCAATACTTACACAAGCAGAAAAATAAAAAGTATTAAAACCTAGACCCTCACTCACACGTCAGCAAGCTAGAAGGACATCTGTGACCCCCTGGGCCTGGAGATTGTGAAAACCGGCAAATTCTCACTTCTTGCGTGACCCCAACAGAATAAGCAAAAGCACATGGCGCGTTTCAGAATATACAAACATTTTCCCAGTTCTTCCAAGGTACAGCCCATAGATGGTACAGTCCGCCCATAACATTTTCCAGAATTCCCCCTCGTGTTAATTCGTGGGCATGCTCCGTTCACTTCTTATTTTATTTTTTATTTTTTTATATTTCAAATTTTTATTTTTTGCAATTGAAAAAAGTCACAAACTGACCTGCAAATTGGCCTCGCAGGGCCTTTATAGACATTGAAAATACAACAAGCATGGGGGGGGATTCTCGTAGGTAGTCTTCAATATCTAAAATAGAGGAGGGGAAACGGGGGATAAACAAATAAGTAAAGAAAAATACTCCAACCAAAAGCAACAAAAATCTCAGCATATTAATAGGTAAAATCAAAAGTACGCATCAGACCTTAAAAAAAAAAAAGGGGGGGGGGGAAGAGTCTCACAAAACACACTGCTTAACCGTCCCCGGCCAGGGACATCCATAGCACAGCGAGGGAATAAAAACAAAAAAAGTCTCCACCAGGTAGCGACGGAAGCCAAACACAAAAACAAGAGGAAAAAAGCCGGCAGAAATGGTACGGTCTCTGTGGGTCGTTAATACAGTGTCTCGGAACAGTAAAAGCCAGCATTCATGCGGTACACTGCAGGTTAGGCCAGAGTGCCCAGCTGTGGCAAATCTTTCGTTGAAAGGATGAACTCCACACAACGCCAAGGTCTGTGTCATCCCAACTTCACGAGCCCAGAGCAGAGCCGGCCACAGCGTCGAGGGACGCAGCTGTGCCATCTTAGGAATCGAGGGAGAGCGGTCCTCCGCCACAGGCCCTTGACGGGGATCCGCAGTTTTCAACCCCACAAAGTCTGCCACCTCTCGGAATTCCCGGGTCTCTGGGTCACCAACGTCACAGGGGGTCAGGGTCGCCCCGGTGGCCGATATCGTGGGACCAGCTACCCAGGTTGTTCACCGCCCCCGGCCCTGCTCCCCAACGCAGCCACGGGGGGGGGGGCGCGAGCAGGCCGTCGTGCTACCCGAGCTCGAGTCGACCTATGGCTTCTCCGTCCCCGGTAACACCATCTCCCGGGTACCTGGCAATACTGCCATCATGCGGGGCATCAGCATCCTCTCCTTCCATCATTTTCAGGCAGGCGTCCAGGCCATAAGCCAAAACACCCTCACCTCCCAGGAGGGGGGGGGTCCTGCTCCTCACCGGTCCGACCTCCCCTTCCACCGAACAGTCATCTGGATCAGCCAGGAGACGTGGGCTCACCATCTCCACAGCCCTCTGCATAGTTGTTGTCCAGGACGGGGTTGTATGGCCAGCAAGGCCGGAATCTGTCTGGAGCCGGGTTATAGGCTGCAAGATGGCCGCGGTTGCCACGAGGCAGAAACCCTCAAAGTCTCTGGTCTGGAGGGGGGAACCAAGCGGGCTCCGGACTGCACAACACCGACGGCCAGCCGCTCAGGGATCACATGGGAGATAATCACTGCAGAAATAGTCGGCTATGGGTCCCTTTTCAGAGAGGACATGTGGAGCTCCACCGAAACATGTCCTCTCCCGTGAGCAGCCGGCCACTCCCCCCTTATTTAATTTAATTCATAGCTATAATAACAATTATCCAAAGATCGCCTCTAGCGATCAAAGGATATGCCCGCTTCTTTGAAATGCACTTTTGGTCACAGTGGTGCCGCTCCGACTGGCTTTTCCCCTGACATGAGTGAGTGCACCTTCCTCCCCCTGCTGAGCAGAACTAAGGGGCAATTTCCTCCATTCACACCTTCTATGGCTTCAAAGGACTTTGCTGGAGACAGGGCAGAAAGGCTATTTTTAATTCATATACACAAACTATTACCAGTCCTTTATGGCTATATATATATATATATACTAGGTGGAAAGCCTGCCCAGAGGGCAGGCTATTGTTGTCGCCAGCTCAGAATTCATGTACACATATTTGTTTTTCAATGTCCTAAACATGAGTATCTCTATATATAAATGCGTTTTACTGCCCCCAGCTCATATGTGGGTATATACTACCCCAGCTCATACGTGGGTATATACTGCCCCAGCTCATACCTGGGTATATACTGCCCCAGCTCATACCTGGGTATATACTGCCCCAGCTCATACCTGGGTATATACTGCCCCAGCTCATACCTGGGTATATATTGCCCCAGCTCATACGTGGGTATACACTGCCCCAGCTCATACCTGGGTATATACTGCCCCAGCTCATACGTGGGTATATACTGCCCCAGCTCATACGTGGGTATATACTGCCCCAGCTCATACCTGGGTATATACTGCCCCAGCTCATACCTGGGTATATACTGCCCCAGCTCATACGTGGGTATATACTGCCCCAGCTCATACGTGGGTATATACTGCCCCAGCTCATACCTGGGTATATACTGCCCCAGCTCATACCTGGGTATATACTGCCCCAGCTCATACCTGGGTATATACTGCCCCAGCTCATACCTGGGTATATACTGCCCCAGCTCATACCTGGGTATATACTGCCCCAGCTCATACCTGGGTATACACTGCCCCAGCTCATACCTGGGTATACACTGCCCCAGCTCATACCTGGGTATACACTGCCCCAGCTCATACCTGGGTATACACTGCCCCAGCTCATACCTGGGTATACACTGCCCCAGCTCATACCTGGGTATATACTGCCCCAGCTCATACCTGGGTATATACTGCCCCAGCTCATACCTGGGTATATACTGCCCCAGCTCATACCTGGGTATATACTGCCCCAGCTCATACCTGGGTATATACTGCCCCAGCTCATACCTGGGTATACACTGCCCCAGCTCATACCCCCAGCTCATACCTGGGTATATATTGCCCCAGCTCATACCTGGGTATACACTGCCCCAGCTCATACCTGGGTATATACTGCCCAGCTCATACCTGGGTATATACTGCCCAGCTCATACCTGGGTATATACTGCCCCAGCTCATACCTGGGTATATACTGCCCCAGCTCATACCTGGGTATATACTGCCCCAGCTCATACCTGGGTATATACTGCCCCAGCTCATACCTGGGTATATACTGCCCCAGCTCATACCTGGGTATATACTGCCCCAGCTCATACGTGGGTATATACTGCCCCAGCTCATACCTGGGTATATACTGCCCCAGCTCATACCTGGGTATATACTGCCCCAGCTCATACCTGGGTATACACTGCCCCAGCTCATACCTGGGTATACACTGCCCCAGCTCATACCTGGGTACACTGCCCCAGCTCATACCTGGGTATACACTGCCCCAGCTCATACCTGGGTATACACTGCCCCAGCTCATACCTGGGTATACACTGCCCCAGCTCATACCTGGGTATACACTGCCCCAGCTCATACCTGGGTATACACTGCCCCAGCTCATACCTGGGTATATACTGCCCCAGCTCATACCTGGGTATATACTGCCCCAGCTCATACCTGGGTATATACTGCCCCAGCTCATACCTGGGTAAATACTGCCCCAGCTCATACCTGGGTAAATACTGCCCCAGCTCATACCTGGGTATATACTGCCCCAGCTCATACCTGGGTATATACTGCCCAGCTCATACCTGGGTATATACTGCCCCAGCTCATACGTGGGTATATACTGCCCCAGCTCATACCTGGGTATATACTGCCCCAGCTCATACCTGGGTATATACTGCCCCAGCTCATACCTGGGTATATACTGCCCCAGCTCATACCTGGGTATATACTGCCCCAGCTCATACCTGGGTATACACTGCCCCAGCTCATACCTGGGTATACACTGCCCCAGCTCATACCTGGGTATACACTGCCCCAGCTCATACCTGGGTATACACTGCCCCAGCTCATACCTGGGTATACACTGCCCCAGCTCATACCTGGGTATACACTGCCCCAGCTCATACCTGGGTATACACTGCCCCAGCTCATACCTGGGTATACACTGCCCCAGCTCATACCTGGGTATACACTGCCCCAGCTCATACCTGGGTATACACTGCCCCAGCTCATACCTGGGTATATACTGCCCCAGCTCATACCTGGGTATATACTGCCCCAGCTCATACCTGGGTATATACTGCCCCAGCTCATACCTGGGTATATACTGCCCAGCTCATACCTGGGTAAATACTGCCCCAGCTCATACCTGGGTATAATACTGCCCCAGCTCATACCTGGGTATATACTGCCCCAGCTCATACCTGGGTATATACTGCCCCAGCTCATACCTGGGTATATACTGCCCCAGCTCATACCTGGGTATATACTGCCCCAGCTCATACCTGGGTATACACTGCCCCAGCTCATACCCCCAGCTCATACCTGGGTATACACTGCCCCAGCTCATACCTGGGTATATACTGCCCCAGCTCATACCTGGGTATATACTGCCCCAGCTCATACCTGGGTATATACTGCCCCAGCTCATACCTGGGTATATACTGCCCCAGCTCATACCTGGTATATACTGCCCCAGCTCATACCTGGGTATATACTGCCCCAGCTCATACCTGGGTATATACTGCCCAGCTCATACCTGGGTATATACTGCCCCAGCTCATACCTGGGTATATACTGCCCCAGCTCATACCTGGGTATATACTGCCCAGCTCATACCTGGGTATATACTGCCCAGCTCATACCTGGGTATATACTGCCCAGCTCATACCTGGGTATATACTGCCCAGCTCATACCTGGGTATATACTGCCCCAGCTCATACCTGGGTATATACTGCCCCAGCTCATACCTGGGTATATACTGCCCCAGCTCATACCTGGGTATATACTGCCCCAGCTCATACCTGGGTATATACTGCCCCAGCTCATACCTGGGTATATAAGCATAATGTTTCAGAGACCTACGGAGCAGTTTGTCCCCGGCATCCACCTCCTGCTTCAAGTTCTCGGACTGTTTTGACTGTCAAAGCCTGCTCTGATGCTTTGAATGTTAAAGCGAGTGTATCTGCGAGTCAGAACTTGAAGCAGGAGGTGGATGCCGGGGACAAACTGCTTCAGGAGGTCTCTGGGACATGCCTTGGTTCCACGGCGGTCATATTGTAATGGGGATGCAAGCAGCGGCATGCTGTGCTTTGCGCCGCCCCAGCTGCTCTCCTCCGCGGCGTGGTGGTGACCCAGGCTGGCGAAGGAGTGAAAGCAGGTCTTCCGGAGCTCCTGTGGAGGGTCTGGTCAGTGGGAGTTCGGGCTGGAGAATGTGTGCCGTGGCGGTTGGATGCGCGCACAGCCAACCGCCACTGGTTGCGCACGCGCAGTCCGTTTCTTTGGCGACGGACACGCCGGAGCTTATTGCTTTATATTATAGATATATATATTGGGCTGAGGGCCCGGGGCCTTGCCTGCTGGTAGTCAGCCCGAAATCACACACTTCGCGATGACCGCTGTGCAGCTGGGCATTCATCGCGATTTGTAAAGGATCGGGCATCAGGCTGCAAGCTGCTGCAGGATCTCCTCCGCCCACCCCTCTATGAAAGTCAGCGCAGAAGTGCAGGCGCACATGTGACGTTGCATCACATGACTGTGAGCTGACGTCATCACGTGGCGCTGGATTGCTGGCACTGTTACTTGCAGGCAGAGGTGGCTCCAGATATGATGGCGCCTTTGGCAAATCTCAGTTATGCGGTCCCACAGGGCCAACGAGCAGCCTGCTCCCTGATGATTTAGAGGATAGCATGTGTGTATGAGCGTATCGCAGAGCTTCACAGCATTAAAACTCACAGTAATGTACGGTGTGTATGAGTATATCACAGAATACACAGCAATAAAATTCACAGTAATTTGCATTGTATATGCGTGTATCACAGAATCCACAGCAATAAAACGCACGGTAATGTTTAGAGTGTATTAGCATGAGTTTTATTGCTGTAGATTCTGTGATACAGTAAAGTGCAGTGTGTATCACAGAATTCACAGCACCAGGCGAGCTGTATGTTCCAACAGGATTCTCTCTTTATGGAAGATTTCACCGGATATTTATACAAAATACAGCAATGCACATTCAAACTTCCCACCCATCCAAACCGTTCTGATTGGTTGGTTCCAAGACCACTGCAGGTTTCCTTCAGGTCCTCTTCAGTTATAATTTGCATACCAAATGGTGAACATGTACCTTAAAGTCTCTAATTACATTATGTCAGATGTTTACAATAAACATTCTTTAGCCTTTAGCTCACACAACATTTACATAATATATTGTTCTAACACATCAGATTAAAGACAAACGCTATCCCAGACTTCTTGAATCAAACATGCAGCCAGATAAGGGGAAAAGCCGTGTTGCATAAATTACACAGTATTAAAGCTTGTTTACTGGCTACACAAAAACACATTTACCTCCAGGAATATAAGTATATTTATTTAAAACTAAAGCTACGCAATTTACACTAAACTAATTTAAACTAAAACTAAACAATGTAAAATATATTTAAAATCACACGATATAATTGAACATAAAGTCTCTTGGGGTTTGAAGCGTGGAGCGCTACGTAAATTCCATGACAGTCGTACAAATGGACGTTCTTTTGAGCTGCCTCCCATATATCCAGCCACTCGTCCCCTTCCAGGGTTTCAACCAAGTCTGCGTGCCATGCTTTAATATAGGTCAGTTCCCTCCAATCCAGGGTTGACGTAATAGATGATTGATTTTCCAAATTCATTCCTTTAGGGTATCCTCCCTGAAGACTGACATTCAAACCATGAGGGTCTGGTTAATGCCGCTGCTTTGATATGCGGCACCGAGGCAAAGTCTCTTATTTGCAGAAACTGAAAAAATTTGGAAGGCGGGAGGTTGCAACTTTTCTGCAAGTCCGGATATTGTACCAGAGTGCCCTTGGGGTAGAGGTGTACCAAGCGGTGGAGACCTGCCGTTTCCAACAGTCTGAAGGATTGCGGGCTCATGCCAGGGTGGAAACTCCTCGTTGCGCAGGATTGGCGTAAGCGGCGAGGGAAAGCCTGTCAATTCGCACTTAACCTCCCTGGCGGTCTAATTTTTTTCAAATTTCGTGTCTAAAAGCGTCTCAATTTTTTTTTTTCTATGGAAACGTGTTTTTGTACATAGTTGGCCTGTAATAATTAGGAATCACGCACTTAAATCCGTGAAATCAAGAGTCCTTACTGGTAAAATCCTTTTTATAAATAAATAAATAAATGAAAAAATAAATAAATAAATAAATAGTAAAAATAGTAAATACAGAGTCCGATTTAAAGTTTGAAACACGACATAATAATACAACAAAAAACACAAAAAACACTGAAATCTGTCTGAAAACAAGGGTGAGAGGCTGTATGGTCTATTTCTTATCCTGTACTGCCACCTAGTGGCCGTTCATAAACATTGCACTTTGGATTCTACAGTGTAAAATTATATTCCTCTAAATTTGCTGCTGGTCCCGCCCCCTGCATCGTGTGACTCGCAGGGAGCGAAACCAGGAAGCAAGTCCCTGCGATCACACTACGGGGGACAGCGAGGGAGCGCAGGAGGAGGGGAGTATGCATCCAGCCCGAGTGTGGCTCGGGGTTACCGTTCACGGTAGTGAAATGGGAGCCCTTAAAAGCTCCGTCTGATTTTCTGGCAAGTCCAAACCAGACAGAAAGGATTGCACCTTGACTACATGCACCGGGTTACCTAGGGACAACTGCAGGGAGTGGTTATAAATCCTCTCATAAAACCGTGTGAAAACCTCTCTAATCTTGGACGGAGACCTACAAACCACCCCCGACTCATCTCGTACAGCCCCTGGTTATGCTGGAGACCCGCTATCCGCCGTTCCAATTAGGCTTGTGCACCGATTTTTTTTTTTTTTTTCCGGTTCGATTCGGTTCGATTTTTCGGATTTTTAAACTTTTCGATTCGGCTCGTTTCGACCGATTTCGGTTTCGATTCGATTCGGTTCGACCTGTTTTTCGGGTACTTTTTTTTCGGAATTTCGACCATTTTTCGTATTTTCGTGTCACTGTGCTCGGTTTTTGTATCGACTTTTCGTTTTTTCGAAAAATTTTCGTTTTTTCAGAAAATTTTCGTTTTTACAAAATTTTCGTTTTTACAAAATTTTCGTTTTTACAAAATTTTCGTTTTTCTGAAAATTTTCGTTTTTCGGAATTGCACATTTTTCGGCATATCGACCTTTTTTCGTATTTTTCGTGTCATTTTGCCCGTTTTTTGTATCGACTTTTCGTTTTTTCGAAAAATTTTCGTTTTTCAGAAAATGTTCGTTTTTACAAAATTTTCGTTTTTCGGAAAATTTTCGTTTTTCGGAAAATCTGTTCTCCTCGTTTGCCACATTTCAAGCCCATTCGAAAAATCCGAAAATGTTTCGGCTCGGAAAACATTTCGGATCTGAACTTTTCGGATCTAAAATTTTTCGGAAATTCGGCCGCATCCGAAAACACGAATCGGGAAATTTCGTGAAAATTCCGAAACCCGAAACGCACATCCCTAGTTCCAATGGGGTGTCCATCTTATTCGACTTTTCATAATGAGAACGCCGGGACCACAACAGAGCTCTGCTGACCTCATCTATGGATAATTGGGTTAGCGCCCATCTCGCTTCCTGCAGCGCAACTAATGATTCGGGTCCAGGGGCGGATTTATGCTGAAATTCACGCTTTCTCAACTCGGCTTGTAACTGTAAGGATCGCTCCGCTTTGCATTTTTTCCGATACGCCGCCTGACTAATCACACCCTGCGCTACCGCTTTATGTGCAGCCCACACCACCTGCGGGGAGACCTCGTCAGTCGCATTAATTTAAAAATATGATTCCAGCTCCTCTGTAACCACCTGCGTGATCTCCTTAGTATCCAGCAGGGTCGGGTCCATCCGCCACTGACCCGGACTCCTTTTCCCAGGCACTGCCAGTGTCATACTCACTTCTGCATGGTCCGACCACGTAATGGAGCCAATGGCGGGGGACCCGACCCCTGGAAGGGAGGCCGACGCAACCAGCAAATAGTCTATTCGCGAATATGATGCATGGGGGTTCGAATAAACAGTATAATCTCTAGTAGTGGGGAAGGAAGTCCTCCAGACATCCACCAGTCCCATTTTACTGACAAAGCGATGAAACCTCTTATCCTGTGACCTTTCTGCCTGCGGCACCGCCGGCTGGGAGGCGCTAGATCGGTCCAAGGTAGGGAAGAGCACAGCGTTAAAATCCCCGGCCACCAGCAAGAAGCCAGTAGCATAAGTGGTAATAAAGGACTGCAAACCATCCCAGAAGGACGCGTCCGGGACATTAGGAGCATACAGTGAGACAATCGAATAATGCTGATGTGCTATCCACCCATTAACCAAAACATACCTGCCCTCCCCACCCGACTCAACGGAGCCCAAGGTGAAAGGGCAGGCCTGCCTCACAAGGATAGAAACCCCACATTTCTTATTCAAAGCACATGAGAAGACCTGGGTGTAGCACCTGTCAGAGCCGGAAGGACGCGGATTTAGGAATCCTGTTTCTTGTAGGCAGGCTGTCGACCTTTATGGCGGCGGAGCTCTCTAAAGAGAAGGCGTCCCTTTCCAGGGGAGTTAAGGCCCTTGACATTCAAGGACCAGACCTTCAAGGGCTTAGCCATAGTAATCCGGCAGTAGCTAAACTACGACTCCATGACAGACCCCCCCCCCCTCCAAGGAGAGCAGGGGACCAGAGAAGGATAAAAAGAGAAAAAGAAACAAAGAAAAAAAAGAACGAGAGAATAAGAAGGAAGTGAAAGGAGAACAGAAAGACTTCAACCACACTGACACATCAGGGAACACACAGCTCCCTACCCCGGTCAGGTGGGAGTAACCTGAAAACCAGGCCTCGGGGGGGGGGGAAATCTGCAGGCGACCAGAAAGCCGCACGCGGAGCCCATTAAAGGGAACCAGCCACCCAGTGTGTGACCCCACAGAACAGTTATAAACCTATCTCAACCGTCAGCCCGAACTGATCAGATATACTTAAGACTTTCTAAACTTGCCGCAGTACAAACCAACATTTCCCAGCCTCAGGGCATCCCCTCCACGCGGCTCAGCAAGCCGTTCCTCTATGTGTCCCTAGACTTTGGGGATAGAAGGCCGAACAACATAACATAGGGTAAACCGTAGATCCACTGGGCATGTTTTCGGATACAATGGGCAATGAGGTTGGACTGATCAGAGTCGTTTGGCATCAAAGCGACCCGCCCAAGTCGCAGAGGGACACTTCTGACCATCAGAAATGTGCCCCACAAAAATAAAGTGAAAAATATGGCCCGTTAAGGGCTTTTCAGGTATGAGCCTCCTGCCATTCCACCGGGAGCCGTTGAAGTTGTGTTGAACCAGCCGAACGCATCCCCTCTGGCATCTGAAGACCCAGTCGTTCCATAAAGGCAGGTAGAGCACTCACTGTAGCACAGGAAAATAAGCAGGAATCTTTGTTTACCATTAAGCGAAACCCCAGGCATACTTGAGGCCATTTGGACGAAGTAGCTCAGTCACTGGCTTCCAATCCCGGTGCCTGGCCAGCATCGCCGGAGCCAAATCCTGGTAGATCTGAAGCTCAGCCTCTTCGTACTGAATACATTTCATTCTATTGGCTCTGGGGATCTTTTTAGTTTTATAGTAGTGCAATCTCAAAATGACATCACAGGGTTGTGAATTTGGGGGGCCTCTGGATCGCAGCGGTGTGCACTCTATCCATCAGGAAAATTTCTATAGACAGGTCTGGTAATAATTTCTGAAATATGCCCACCACAGTGGCCTCCAATATCGCCTGTGTCACCTCTTCCGAGAGACCTCGGATGCGCAAATTATTCCATCTGGATCGGTTGGACATATCCTCCAGGGCCGCCTCCAAGCATTCCACTCTGTCCTGCAACCCATTGACACAGTCCCCAGACACATTGGCCTGTGCCACCACCTCCTCCACCTCCTCCACCCGGGTCTCCAGGGAGTCAGTGCGGTCCCCCAGGGCCTGTATTTCTGCCCTCACTGCCTGCGATCCCTTCAGGATTTCCCCTGCCTGCACCTCCGATATTTTGTGGAATAAGGCCGAAATGTCCTGCTTGGAAGCCGGAGTGTGATCTGCCAGGCTGTCAGTTTCCTCTCCGCCATCCGCTGCTGAGGTCCGGCTGCCATCTTGCCTCAGGTCCATGGTGCGGCGGGTGTGAAGATCGGCGCCACCTGGCCGTCGCTAGTTTTTTTTTTTTTTTGCTTCTGTTGCGGCATACCGGGGTCTGGGGGTCTTTTGCCAGCAGCTTGTCAATTTTGGTCTGGTCTGTGCAAGCTATTTCTGCAGATTAGTCACCTCTCCACCAGGAGCTCAGCTCTCACACGTCCTGCCTCATGCTCGCCCAGGCTCCGCCCCCGCCAGTTTTTTTTGTCATACACACCGTATTACTGTATGACATCGCTCCACAGCAATACAACTTTTACTGCGCACGCGTGCATAGTGTAAGTCGTATTGCTGTGGAGCAGTGTCATACAGTAATACGGTGTGTATGAGCATGAGTTTTAATGCTGTAGAGCTATGAGACGCCGATACAAACCGCATTACTGTATCTCAGAGCTACACAGCAATACAACTTCTACTGTGCTGTGTGTCACAGAAACCACAGCACTGAAACGCATACTGACCCCATGTACACTCACTGCCAGCCCTCCCGATCCACTCAGCTCAGCCCCCCACTCACTTCCAGCTCGCTCACAGCTCACCCCCTCACAGCTCACCCCCTCACACTCACCCCCCTCACACTCACCCCCCTCACACTCACCCCCCTCACACTCACCCCCCTCACACTCACCCCCCTCACACTCACCCCCCCACACTCACCCCCCTCACACTCACCCCCTCACACTCACCCCCCTCACACTCACCCCCTCACACTCACCCCCCTCACACTCACCCCCCTCACACTCACCCCGCCTCACAGCTCACCCCCCTCACAGCTCACCCCCCTCACAGCACACCCCCCCTCACACAGCACACCCCTCTCACCGAGCTCACCCCCCTGCTCATATCTGCTCAGACTGAGTGCACAAGACATGACCCTGCCTCCTCAGCACAGATTGGTTATTGCTGAAGGAAAGGGGCATGTGGGAGAATCTTCAGATCTGGGGGAAGGGAGCGGCGAATACAGAGATGCCACGGTGTGAAAATAGGAAGCTTTTAAAGCGGCTCCCTGCTGGTTTTTCACACCTGATGCCTACAATGAATGGATTGACAAAAGCCCTGAAGCCAGGAAGCGATTTCTAGTCGCAACTGCGACCTGGCTCCTGGGGTATATATATATATTCATTTAAATGCGTTTAAATAGAGCTCATAAATATGAAATCCTACTAATAAGGTTTTGAAAGAATTGCATGTGTGTATTCTACATTTTAAAAATTAGTGTTTTCTGGCCAAACACAGCCCTCCCCCCATTTTCTGCAGGTCTCTCTTTTCATTATTTGGTTTAAAGTGCAATCGTTCAAAAAGGTGATCTATACATTCTCTTTAGAAAGATCATTTGTGTCACGAATATAAATAGATTTATATTCGTGACATAAATGATCTTTCTAAAGAGAATGTATAGATCACCTTTTTGAACGATTGCACTTTAAACCAAATAATGAAAAGAGAGACCTGCAGAAAATGGGGGGAGGGCTGTGTTTGGCCAGAAAAGACTAATTTTTAAAATGTAGAATACACACATGCAATTCTTTCAAAACCTTATTAGTATGATTTCATATTTATGAGCTCGATTTAAACGCATCTTAATTCTAAAGAAATGGCTGCTAATATCCATGAAAAGCCCCTAGGGGGAGCCTTCTAGCTTTGGAAATATTCTTGATCCATAATGGTTTAATCAATTTTGAGTGGCGGAAGAAGAAATAGTCTACGGTGGGAACAAGGTTGCAAAAAAACCCCCAAAATCATTTATCAGGAACTGGAGTCCCCTAATATTCTAATAGCCTTTAGTACCACAGCTTAATTTTGCTTTATTCTGTACATAAGGACTCCAGCAATTATGCCTCCCTTCCCTAGACTTATGATAAACCAGAATTTCTTGATTTACCCACTTGTATATTGTTTTTGACAGATAGGGATTTACTTTGATGCGCCCTACACACATATACATAAATTTATTTAGAAAAGTAAAACAAAGCAAAAAAAGACAGTTTCACAGTTCTGTCAATAATATTTCTTTAAATAGAGCAATTAATGGAAAGTATCTTTTTTCTTTCTAACTAGCACAGGCATACAATGTATAAGTCAATGTCTTTATCTTCCTCCTGCACTATGCGTGTGTGCGTGCACACAAACTCTGAATTTGATAAGGGAAACGGTAACATCAACAGATGATAAACATAGCCTTGGTGGTGGTGTATGTTAAAATAATGGGGGGGAATCATTGGTGGTGCGTAACTCTTTATTTAGACTTCTAATTTATAAGAAAAAATGTTGAACCCTGATTTTATTTTATTTTACACCGCACAGTGAACTGTGATTAGTTGTCAGTGATCACTACACTCAGACATCATTATTTGCTTCTGCTGACATGCCATGAATGCCAAGTAACAGCACTAAGCCTTTGGTCGTCACTCCTGCATACACAGAGGTTCAAGCCATCAGCCTGAATTAATCCATTGTGGCTCCTTAACTAGGCACAATTCCATTATACATTATGAAGGTGTTAAAGGGTCACTATAGTCATCCTGACCACTTTACCTTTTTAAACTGCTCAGGATATTAGGAGTGTCCCCTTCCCCCAACTTTCGAGCCGCCCAGCGTGGCCCAGCAGCCGGGATTTGTGAATTTCTTGGCTGCCCGTCACTGGTGGTATCGGCACATAGAGAGCATGCAGACCTCACACTGTTGCTGTAGCAATCGGTCTCAGAGAAGCAGCCCATGGATCGAATCTACAAATGCACTCATCTCAGATAAGTCGCTATGCACAAGTCCTGTTGTGCTGTGCAATTTGCAACCCCTATGCTGCGTAAGTTACGTAGCAATGCAAATTATGTTACTAAACTTCAGGGACTTCCAGGTTTGGGAGTCTTTGAGACGATGAGGATGTGCTGTGAACGGTGAGGGACAAAAGGTGAGTAGAAAAAAATTTGGCCAATTTATTTTTGCGGCAAATAAAAACTCTTAAGAAAATAGAGTATCTTTTTTTATAAAGCACTAACAAGTTCTGTAGCGTTGTACAATAGTTACATAGTTATATAGGCTGAAAAAAGACATGCGTCCATCGGGTTCAGCCTCTCCCACATAACCTACTGCTGTTGATACAAAAGAAGGCAAAAAACCCAGTCTGAAATATGCAACATACCGGGAAAAAAATTCCTTGACCCCAGAATGGCAGTCAGATTTCTCCTTGGATCAAGAAGCTTTTACCCACATATTAAATATTATAACCCTTAATATTCTGTGTCTGCAAGAAGTCATCCAGTCGTTTTTTAAAAGTCTGTACAGACTCTGACCCAACCACCTCAACAGGCAGAGAATTCCACAGCTTTATTGTTCTCACCGTAAAATAACCCTTCCTATGCTTTAAGCTAAATTTTCTTTCTTCCAGTCTAAATGGATGACCCCTTGTCCTATGTATAGACCTGTTAATGAATAGGTTATCCGACAATGGTTGATAATGGCCCCGTATATATTTATATAAGGTTATCAGATCCCCTCTAAGGCGCCGTTTCTCTAAACTAAACAGGTTTAAGCTTGTTAGTCTTGCCTCATAACTTAACCCTTCCATTCCCCTTATTAATTTAGTTGCCCGTCTCTGCACTTTTTCTAACGCTATAATATCTTTTTTTAAGACAGGTGCCCAAAATTGCACGGCATATTCAAGGTGCGGCCTGACCATTGATTTATACAGAGGCAAAATTATGTTTTCATCCCGCGAGTGAACTCCCCTTTTAATGCATGCCAATACTTTGCTGGCCTTGGCAGCTGCTGTTTGACATTGCACATTGTTACTTAGTTTGAAGTCTATGATTATTCCCAAATCCTTCTCCTGCTTGGATTTCCCTATCTCCGTACCATTTAGGGTATAAATTACTTGTGTGTTCTTCACTCCAAAGTGCATAACTTTGCATTTATCTAGATTAAATCTCATCTGCCATTTAAGTGCCCAGTCCCCCAATTTATCTAAATCCCTCTGCAGCGAAGTAACATCCTGCTCACATTGTATTACTTTTCCTAGTTTTGTGTCATCTGCAAACACTGATCAATGACTTTCAATGCCTATCTCAAGGTCATTTATAAATAAATTGAATAGTATTGGTCCTATAACAGACCCCTGAGGGACACCGCTTACCACTGGTGTCATATCTTTTAGCCAGTTTTCTATCCAAAAACAAGTATTTTCATCTAGACCATTTTTTCTCAGTTTAAATAGTAACCTTTTGTGGGGAACTGTGTCGAAAGCTTTGGCAAAATCTAAGTAAATCACATCCACTGCGACCCCCTGATCTATACTTCTACTTACTTCCTCATAGAACGTAATTAGGTTAGTCTGACATGATCTGTGTTTCATGAAACCATGCTGATTTTTGCCAATTACATTATACCTCCCAATAAATTCCTGAATATTATCCCTTAGTAACCCCTCAAATACTTTCCCAGCCACAGATGTTAAGCTCACAGGTCTATAATTCCCAGGCACAAATTTTAAACCTTTCTTAAATATAGGGACCATGTCAGCTTTTCTCCAATCCTCTGGTACTATTCCTGAAAGAAAAGAATCTTGAAAGATTAAGAACAGAGGTTTACATATTTCAACACATAGCTCTCTCAGTACTCGCGGGTGAATTCCATCTGGCCCTGGGGCTTTATTCACATTCACATTGTTTAATTTCTGCAAAACCTTGTCCTGAGTCAACCAGTCACTTTGTATTAGTAAGTTTTTATTAATGAATTTCATGTCTCCTGTTATAGGTTTCTCTTTGATAAATACTGAAGAAAAATAATCATTTAAAATTTCTGCCTTATCCTGATCTTCTGTTAATAACCCTGACTCAGATTTTAGTGAACCTACATTTTCACTCTTGGGTTTTTAGAATTTATGTACCTAAAGAATCTTTTAGGGTTGGTCTTGCTCTCTTTGGCTATTTCTTTTTCATTTTCTAGTTTAGCCCATCTAATCGCATTTTTACATGCTTTATTGGCTGCCCTATATGCTTTATAGGATGCCTCAGATTTATCAAATTTAAAAGCTTTAAATGCCTTCTTTTTATTTTTCATTTCCTTTGTTACCTTCCTACTAAGCCACATTGGTTTCAGTCTGTTTCTTTTATATTTATTAACCAGTGGAATATATTGTGACGTGTACTTTTCTAGTGTTAGTTTAAAGATATTCCACTTATCCTCAGTGTTTTTCCCATGAAAGAGTTTCTGCCATCAAAGTAAATCCTATCTGTCCAAAACAATATACAAGTGGGTAAATAAAGAAATTCTGGTTTAACCCTTTCGCTGCTGAGGCATTTCACGCCTGTGTGCTGAGCTAATTTTTACCGGTTTAAATCAACTACATTGTGTAAAGTGGTTTTTTTTTTCTTCACATTTTATCATGCAAGCCTTTTCGGTTAGACTTTCTATGGGGTGCGCTTGTTAAATTTAGAAATGGGGACGCTTTACAATTTTTTTGGGGAAAATTAGGTGTTTTTTAGCAAACGCTCCCCATAGATAAAATCGTTAGTGCAGCATCATTGTTCACATTATAATTGACATCTGACTGCCATTCTGGGGTCAAGAAGGAATTTTTTCCCAGTGTGTTGCATATTGGCGAGCGCTTCAGACTGGGTCTTTTGCCTTCTTTTTGGAAGTACTTTACATGCAGAAATCAGTGAACGCAATATAATTTTTACCGCGAGTCCGTCATTTTGTGCGGACTGCGCACAACAGACGTACGTTCTGACGGAAGACAAGGTAGTGGCTGTCATTTTTGACGGATCTAGTTAAAAAGAAACATGCACATCGACGTTCTCTGTTGTGAATCCGCAGTTGGTACGGTCAGGTTGTTACAATTTGCCGTTACCACCAGCTTTTCAAAGACGTTAAAATTATGCGTGCAAACGTTGTCCTTTAAATTTTGCGCTAAGATTGTAGTACCATACGCGCACCTGCGCACAAACGCATTTGCGCTCACAATGTTAAGTATAGGATGCGCAAAGTAAAAAGGGTTCGCAGGTTCACCTGCGGTAGACGTTAACGCGCATTCTTTGCACGGACATTGTAATACGACGTTCTGCGCAAAGGGTTTTTCCCCTCACGTCAATGCGTTTTTGCGCACATGTTAACGTTTGCGCAAGGAATGTAATAGCGCCCTATACCTTTTAGGATTTTGCTTTTACACATTTTAACTGTTTTGTATTAAAAATAATTTCCGTAATGATTGCTTAAACTCATCCTGCACCCCGACACTGTTGCCCCTTTTTTGTGTCTGAACTCTAAACATTTACCATTAAATCCGTTCCAGGCCCACTCTTATCCCTGCTATTCTGATGTCTCCCTCCTTCCTTCCCCCTCCCCCATACACCTTTTATTTTTTTTTATTTTTTTTTATCGTTACATCCAGGTTTGTGCATCTCTGGGTAGTATAACAAATATCAATAGCCATGAATGGGATTTATTGTAGCAACACCCCCCACATTAATCTCTTTATTATCTAGTCTTCGTATCTGATCCACTGAGATTTATTTTTGAGTTAAATGTCTTAGTAGAATTAGAAATACATTTGTTGGAATGATTTTATTCCAGATTGTTAACGTGGCATGTAAGTGTACTGTTGTATGTCTTGAGTCATGTATTTCAAATATCCAAATATTCTTTTTTTTAGCTCCAATCATGAGCTGTTCCTGCAACTCATATGCTCGGGAGTTCTTGTTCGATGTGAATAGACTGTGCAATGCCGGGTCCCAAGGACCAGAAGCTAAGGAAGACGAAGAGGAGGAAAGCAACATGGCGGTACTTGGAGAATACCTGGTCAATGGACGTGGTTTATGGCTACTCAGGACTTTGAATGCTAATATTGATCAGGTAATATAGCTGTTTTACTTATTAGAAAGAATAATGTAGTTTTGTTTTCCGAATACTATTGCGCATCTATTAAACTCTTTTAGTGCAATGATTAATAGGGCAATCTACGAATCAGGTCTCCTTAGGATATACATAAAATCCGGTACGGCTCTTCCATGTAATTAATGAAGCCTAAGCTTCAGGGCCCCTAATCCTGGAGGGGCCCGGAAGCGATTTTAGTCCACATTGCTTAAAAAATGTCTATAGTATGATTTGTTTTTAAACAAATCATCGTTTTATTATGTAGTTCAGTACAAAATAATAGTTAACATTCAAAGGATATTTTAAGTATCATGTGAGCGAGCCATAAATAAAACAAAAATCAGATTAAGGTGATTTTATTTTTAGGATTAAAATAAAACAATAACTTTTTAAGTACGGCTAACAACATTCTGTATATAACTGAGGTTCCTATATGCCATGCTTGATGCAGAGCCCCTCTGCATATAGTATATTAGAAGATTAAGTTGATCTATGCCATGTCTTGTGCAGGACCCCTCTGTATATAGAATTTTATAAGCTGAGGCTGTTACCGGAATCCACTGATTTCTGTCGGGAGAAAGGTTGGCACGGTGCAGTCAATGGCAGGAAAAGCTTTCTTTATTGACGTCAAGACTCAAACCGGATTGAATTGCAAAGTTTGAGTAAGGAGTTCAGGGTGGGTTTCAATTCTTATACATCAATCAGTAAAAAGGTACATCCCAATCATCCTCCCCAGGGCAAATGTGCCATCCCCACAGCTCGGACATAGACATTCCACAATTGGCATCTTTCGATATACAATTATGACAAGAGAATAATTTAACATTCGGCCAGATCCTGTCACCATCATCCTCCAAGAGGCTTGTTTACTTCAGTTTCTGACAAGGGTGCAGCTGGTCTTTACTCTCGGCTGTGGCTTTATGGCCTTGATGTATCTAAATCAGAATTTTGGCACCTGTGTTTATGCTGGCCGGATCTTGCTCATTTAATTGCTCTGCCTGAAACTTCTCTGGAATGTCTAAAATCTATGCAATCCTTTCTAAATCAGCTATTGTTCTCTATTTGCATTCTCGTGAGCCGTAGTCTTGCTCAAGATGGCGGTTACGGGCAAGATGGCGGCTAACTTCTGTCCTGCTCTGCTCTCAAGGCTGCTATATGCATTTCATTGTGCAGGGCCTCTAGTTATATAGTGTATTCAGGGCTGGATTTGTATCTCGGGAGCCTTTAGGTACAGAAATGTGGACCCCCCCCCCCAAAAAAAACACTCCAATGACTTTTTAATATATTTGTATTGGGGCAAACTAAAATAATTTATAAAAATTGAAAACTAGTTTCTGTCTGAGATAAAATCGGAAGGGGCAGAACCTGCCGAGTTAGTGCAGTGGTAGTGTTTGTTTTATATGTAAAAGCATATATTGCCTCTGCCGTAGAACCGAGAAAAAAATTAATTTTGCATTTACTTTCTTCCAGTTTTTTAGTTTTACACATTACATGGTCATGTTTGGGTTAATTGCAAAGCCCAAAATGTGACCTTTCCAGTGACACCACACTTAACCTTGTGCGATGAACAATTTGGGTGCGGGTTCCAAAGTCCCCGTCTCTCCTCACTGCAGTGCCACGGTCTAGGTTGTCTATGAAACAATGCATTTCATCACCATCTCCACTTGCTGGCAGTGTGGGAAATTAGAAGGTGAGCTAGCGCAGTGTCACTGTTCACTTCATCATTGTAAACTGAATTGTGCTGCGTTAGAAATAAGAAAATATATTTTTTATTTTACATGCATCTAACCTTAATCTGGCCTTTCCAATGATACCTCATATGTACCTCTAGCCCTTAGGGCTCCAGAGAAACAGTGGTCTAAATGATTGTAAATTGTAGAAAGTAAAAAAGCAAGGCGCCTTCTTGTGGCAGGTGCCTGTTGGCACATGCCTTCTCTGCCTAGTTATAAATCTGGCCCTGAGTGTATTTTAAACTGAGGATGCTATATGTCATGCCTAATGCAGGGCTCCTCTGTGTATACAGGGTTATTCAGAGAGAATTGAAAACCAGGAGGATGACTGGAGAAGTGAAAATTCTAGGTTAACCCTTTCGCTGCTGAGCCATTTCACCCCTGTGTGCAGAGCTAATTTTTACCGGTTTCGCTCATGTTTAACGCGATTTGAAGTCACATTTTATTATACAACCCAGACAAATTATACAGTATATCGTTCTTTTCGGCAGATTCATAATATATCATTTATTAAATGTATATGTTACGGTTAAAGCCCGAAGTGCGGTTAATCTTTAAAATTACCTGGGTAATCCTGACATTACCCAAAACGGCTGGGTAAAGCTGGAAAAAAATAAAAAATTCGGACTTTACCCGGGTAATCTTATTAATTGCCCTTGGGTAACCGTTCGGAAGAGCTGAAAAATTAACCGGTTGATCTGCAGACTATCCAACCTCGTGCGGTTCAAACCAAATTTTGTTATCGTTCAGATAAGTCTGTAGCTTCACCTGGGTAATCTGCAGAGCATCCAACACCGCTTGGGTAAAAGTGAATGTTGCTGTTATCTATGGATATTATCAATGAAAATGGCAAAAGGCAACCAATAAAATGTATTAAGGATATAATGAATATACAGAGTAACAGGATATGTTTCTTATATGAATGTTAAAGCATTACATGATCTTTATGGGTTTGGGTCGAAATCCCTACAACCAGGTTCCCTAATGCCAAAATCCCTACAACCAGGTTCCCTAATGCCAAAATCCCTACAACCAGGTTCCCTAATGCCAAAATCCCGACGGCCAACTTCCCTACGCAGGCAACTCCCTGACGGCCAACTTCCCTACACAGGCAACTCCCTGACGGCCAACTTCCCTACACAGGCAACTCCCTGACGGCCAACTTCCCTACAGACAGCTCCCTGACGGCCAACTTCCTTACACAGACAGCTCCCTGACGGCCAACTTCCTTACACAGACAGCTCCCTGACGGCCAACTTCCTTACACAGACAGCTCCCTGACGGCCAACTTCCTTACACAGACAGCTCCCTGACGGCCAACTTCCTTACACAGACAGCTCCCTGACGGCCAACTTCCTTACAC
Organism: Leptobrachium leishanense; assembly: GCA_009667805.1. NCBI lineage: Eukaryota > Metazoa > Chordata > Amphibia > Anura > Megophryidae > Leptobrachium > Leptobrachium leishanense. The sequence continues at coordinate 243,113,203 of CM019066.1, forward strand.
AGACAGCTCCCTGACGGCCAACTTCCTTACACAGACAGCTCCCTGACGGCCAACTTCCTTACACAGACAGCTCCCTGACGGCCAACTTCCTTACACAGACAGCTCCCTGACGGCCAACTTCCTTACACAGACAGCTCCCTGACGGCCAACTTCCTTACACAGACAGCTCCCTGACGGCCAACTTCCTTACACAGACAGCTCCCTGACGGCCAACTTCCTTACACAGACAGCTCCCTGACGGCCAACATCCTTACACAGACAGCTCCCTGACGGCCAACTTCCTTACACAGACCGCTCCCTGACGGCCAACTTCCTTACACAGACAAGCTCCCTGACGGCCAACTTCCTTACACAGACAAGCTCCCTGACGGCCAACTTCCTTACACAGACAAGCTCCCTTACGGCCAACTTCCTTACACAGACAAGCTCCCTTACGGCCAACTTCCTTACACAGACAAGCTCCCTTACGGCCAACTTCCTTACACAGACAAGCTCCCTTACGGCCAACTTCCTTACACAGACAAGCTCCCTGACGGCCAACTTCCTTACACAGACAAGCTCCCCCTACACAGGCAAACTTCCCCTACACAGGCAAACTTCCCCTACACAGGCAAACTTCCCCTACACAGGCAAACTTCCCCTACACAGGCAAACTTCCCCTACACAGGCAAACTTCCCCTACACAGGCAAACTTCCCCTACACAGACAAACTTCCCCACATTCAAAGTCCCAGCGGCTAACACTAACCCTACTCCCTAACCCCCCCCTAAACCTAGCCCTAACCCCCCTAAACCTAACCCCCTAAACCTAGCCCTAACACCCCCCTAACCCTAAACCTAACCCCCCTAAACCTAGCCCTAACACCCCCTAAACCTAACCCTAACTCCCTAAGTGTTAGGGTGTTGGTATTAGGGTTAGCCGCTGGGATTTTGGATGTCTGGAAGTTGGCCGTGTAGGGAACTTGGTATGTCTGGCACTTGTTCTGTCTGGGAGTTAGCCGTCGGGATGTTGGCATTAGGGAACCTGGCTGTAGGGATTTTGGCCAGCACCCGATCTTTATTATGTGTCATGTGCTTATATATCATTTATGAAACCTAATAACCATCAGGTTACTCTTTATGTAATATCTTTATCTTCATAAATTTTATTTTCAGACAATTGATGCACATAGAACCTTGACGGTTATTTAGTGTGGTATATGACTGCATACAATTTGGTTAACAAAATTGTGTTTTTTGTTCTTTTTATCAGTCAGATAATAGTTTGCAGCTTTATCCGGGTAAGCCTCAGATTTCAGTCAACTGTAACCTGCTGAAAACCGAAGTAAAGTAAAGAGGTGTTTGGATACTTTGCAGTTTACCCGGATAAAGTCCGATGTTCCATTGCACATCACACTTTATCCAGCTACTAGGGGCGGATCCAGACACAGGTTTTGGGGGGGGGGCATTCTACCAGTTTTGGCCAAGAGCTGGTGTTGGGTTTGCAGTGACAGGCAGAGACGCGCCTAATTGCAAGCTGTGCTCGTTACGCTCTCTCATGGATATATTGCCCCCAGCTCACATGGATATATTGCCCCCAGTTCACATGGATATATTGCCCCCAGCTCACACATGGATATATTGTCCCACCTTATATGGATATATTGCCCCCAGCTCACACATGGATATATTTGCCCCTAGCTCACACATGGATATATTTGCCCCTAGCTCACACATGGATATATTTGCCCCTAGCTCACACATGGATATATTGACCCCACTTCACATGGATATATTGACCCCACTTCACATGGATATATTGACCCCACTTCACATGGATATATTGACCCCACTTCACATGGATATATTGCCTCCACTTCACATGGATATATTGCCTCCACTTCACATGGATATATTGCCTCCACTTCACATGGATATATTGCCTCCACTTCACATGGATATATTGCCTCCACTTCACATGGATATATTGCCCCCCTATTCACATGGATATATTGCCCCCCTATTCACATGGATATATTTCCCCCTATTCACATGGATATATTGCCCCCCTATTCACATGGATATATTGCCCCCCTATTCACATGGATATATTGGCCCCACCTCACATGGATATATTGGCCCCACCTCACATGGATATATTGGCCCCACCTCACATGGATATATTGGCCCCAGCTCACATGGATATATTGGCCCCAGCTCACATGGATATATTGGCCCCAGCTCACATGGATATATTGGCCCCAGCTCACATGGATATATTGGCCCCAGCTCACATGGATATATTGGCCCCAGCTCACATGGATATATTGCCCCAGGCTCAGCTCCTCTGCCAGGCCCCTCTGCTCTGAGTACCCAATGGCCGCTCCCTACGAGCGGCCACTGGCATGCAGCTTGACCGCTCACCTGGGAACCACCTGACCAGCGCAGCCACGTTCTCGCAAGATCCCGGAGTTCACATGGATATTTTTCGCCCACCTCACATGGATATTTTTCCCCACCTCACATGGATATTTTTCCCCCACCTCACATGGATATTTTTCCCCACCTCACATGGATATTTTTCACCCACCTCACATGGATATTTTTCACCCACCTCACATGGATATTTTTCACCCACCTCACATGGATATTTTTCCCCCACCTCACATGGATATTTTTCCCCACCTCACATGGATATTTTTCCCCCAGCTCACACATGGATATATTTCCCCCAGCTCACACATGGATATATTGCCCCCAGCTCACACATGGATATATTGCCCCCAGCTCACACATGGATATATTGCCCCCAGCTCACACATGGATATATTGCCCCCAGCTCACACATGGATATATTGCCCCCAGCTCACACATGGATATATTGCCCCCAGCTCACACATGGATATATTGAGCCCCCAGCTCACACATGGATATATTGAGCCCCCAGCTCACACATGGATATATTGAGCCCCCAGCTCACACATGGATATATTGAGCCCCCAGCTCACACATGGATATATTGAGCCCCCAGCTCACACATGGATATATTGAGCCCCCAGCTCACACATGGATATATTGAGCCCCCAGCTCACACATGGATATATTGAGCCCCCAGCTCACACATGGATATATTGAGCCCCCAGCTCACACATGGATATATTGAGCCCCCAGCTCACACATGGATATATTGAGCCCCCAGCTCACACATGGATATATTGAGCCCCCAGCTCACACATGGATATATTGAGCCCCCAGCTCACACATGGATATATTGAGCCCCCAGCTCACACATGGATATATTGAGCCCCCAGCTCACACATGGATATATTGAGCCCCCAGCTCACACATGGATATATTGAGCCCCCAGCTCACACATGGATATATTGAGCCCCCAGCTCACACATGGATATATTGAGCCCCCAGCTCACACATGGATATATTGAGCCCCCAGCTCACACATGGATATATTGAGGCCCCAGCTCACACATGGATATATTGAGGCCCCAGCTCACACATGGATATATTGAGGCCCCAGCTCACACATGGATATATTGAGGCCCCAGCTCACACATGGATATATTGAGGCCCCAGCTCACACATGGATATATTGAGGCCCCAGCTCACACATGGATATATTGAGCCCCCAGCTCACACCTGGATATATTGAGCCCCCAGCTCACACCTGGATATATTGAGCCCCCAGCTCACACCTGGATATATTGAGCCCCCAGCTCACACCTGGATATATTGAGCCCCCAGCTCACACATGGATATATTGAGCCCCCAGCTCACACATGGATATATTGAGCCCCCAGCTCACACATGGATATATTGAGCCCCCAGCTCACACATGGATATATTGAGCCCCCAGCTCACACATGGATATATTGAGCCCCCAGCTCGCATGGATATATTGCCCCCCAGTTCGCATGGATATATTGCCCCCCAGTTCACATGGATGTATTGCCCCAGGCTCAGCTCCTCTACCAGGCCCCTCTGCTCTTTTTCCCTACGAGCGGCCGCTTGCATGCAGCTTGGCCGCTCGCCTGGGAACCACCTGACCAGCGCAGCCTCGTTCTCGCAAGATCCCAGAGTTCACGTGAACTCCGATCTCGCGAGATCGCAGCTGGTGGATCCCAGGCGAGCGACCCAACTTCATGCCGGTGGCCACTCATAGGGAGAAAAGCAGTCGGCGGCCGGCGGGTTGGTAATATTTTCTTGGGGGGGGGGAATTTTCCCGTTCCCCCCCCCCCGGATCCGCCCCTGCCAGCAACACTAGGGTGATGTGCGTTTTACCCGGGTGAAACACAACAGAAAACCGGAGTACCCAGAGGCCTCTGGATACTTTGCAGATTACCCGGATAAAGTCCGAAATTTCACTTCACTTAGGCTTTTGCTACTGACTTCTGGGTAATGTCAGGATTACCCAGGTAATCCTAAAATTAACCGCACTTCGGGCTTTAACCATAACATATACAGTGGCAAGAAAAAGTATGTGAACCCTTTGTGATTACGTGGAGTTTTGCATGAATTGGTCATAAAATGTGCTCCGATCTTCATCTAAGTCACAACAATTTGAAAAACACAGTCTGCTTAAAGTAATACAACACAAACCTATGTTTTCATGTTTTTATTGAACAGAACATGTAAACATTCACAGTGGAGGGTGGAAAAAGTATGTGAACCTTTGGACTTAATAACTGGTTGACCCTCCTTTGGCAGCAAAACCTCAGCCAAATGTTTCCTGTAGTTGCAGATCAGACCTGCACAATGATCTGGAGTAATTTTGGACCACTCCTCTTCACAAAACTGTTTCAGTGTAGCAATATTGTTGGGATGTCTGGTGTGAATCGCTCTCTTAAGGTCATGCCACAGCATTTCAATCGGGTTTAGGTCAGGACTCTGACTCTGCCACTCCAGAAGGCGTGTTTTGTTGAAGCCATTCTTTTGTTGAATTACTTGTATGCTTTGGGTCATTGTCCTGTTGCATCACCCATCCTCTGCAGAGCTTCAGTTGCGGACAGATTGTCTTACGTTTTCCTGCAAAATGTCTTGATAAACTCTGGAATTCATTTTTCCATCAACGACAACAATCCGTCCAGGCCCTGAGACAGCAAAGCAGCCCCAAACCATGATGCTCCCTCCGCCATGTTTTACAGTGGGGATGAGGTTTTGATGTTGGTGTGCTGTGCCTTTTTTTCTCCACACATAGTGTTGTGTGTTTTTTCCAAACAACTCAATTTTGGTTTAATCTGTCCACAGAATATTTTGCCAGTAGTGCTGTGGAACATCCAGGTGCTCTTTTGCAAACTTCAAACATGCTGCAATATTCTTTTTGGACAGCAATGGCTTCCTCCGTGGTGTCCTCCCATGTACTCAATTCTTGTTTAATGTTTTCCTTTATTGTAGATGTGTCAACAAAAATGTTAGCATGTGCCAGAGATTTCTGTAAGTCTTTAGCTGACACTCTAGGATTCTTCTTTACCTCATTATGCATTCTGCGCTGTGCTCTTGCAGTCATCTTTACAAGACGACAACTCCTAGGGAGAGTAGCAACAGTGCTGAACTTTCTCCATTTGTAGACGGTCTGTCTTACCGTGGACACATGAACATCGAGGCTTTTGGAGATACTTTTGTAACACTTTCCAGCTTCATGCAAGTCAACAATTCTTGATCGTAGGTCTTCTGAGAGCTCTTTTCTGCGAGGCATGGTTCACATCAGGCAGTGCTTCTTGAAACCAGTAAACCCAAAACTGGTGTGTTTTTTTTAAATGGCAGGACAGCTTTCAGCAACACATCCAATAATATCACACTGATTGGACTCAAGGTTGGCTCACTCCTGGCTCCAATTAGCTCTTGGAGAAGTCATTAGGCTAGGAGTTCACATACTTTTTCCACCCTGCACTGTGAATGTTTACATGTTCTGTTCAATAAACACATGAAAACATATAATGTTTGTGTATTATTTTAAGCAGACTGTGTTTTTCAAATTGTTGTGACTTAGATGAAGATCAGAGCACATTTTATGACCAATTCATGCAAAACTCCACGTAATCCCAAAGGGTTCACATACTTTTTCTTGCCACTGTACATCATGTCCTGCCTGACTATTACAACAAAAAATGCAATAAAATTATAATTTTCAATCATCTACAGTGTGTACAGTGTTTTGTTTTTACCCCCACATTTTATCATGCAAGCCTTTGCAGTTCTATTTTCTATGGGTTGCGCTTGTTAAAAAAATTAGAAATGGGAACTCGTTACATATTTTTTTTTTTGGGGAAATTACATGATTTTTAGCAAACGCCCCCGTAGAAAAAATCTTTAGTGCAGCATCATTGTTCACATTATAATTGAAATGGGAACAATATTGCTGCATTGATAAAACAAAAAAAAGTTTTATTTTTATGCATTTAACATGGTCATGTTACATTAACCCCTAGCTGCCACGGATCGGGAGATAGGGGGGTTCCAATGAACTTCACAAAATAATGGAAGTGCACTGAAAATATTAGGCACAAATCACCAACATAGCGTTATACTGACACAGGTTAGTTGTAATTACACCTGCTACAAACTGGCGCTTACAAGATAAAAATTAATATCCTGTATAACACGAAATACTCAGCCACACTGGTCATCAACCGTGGAATCGAGGAATATTCTGCGTGTAGTATAATATTCTACCGATCTCGTAGTGGGTCTTGTAAAAAGAAGATATATATATATTTATTTTTTTTGGATTTTGTATATTTTACGTATCCTACAGTTTTAAATGCGAGACAACTATTTTGTTATAGCGGGTTCCAATGAACCCCCTGTCTCCACCATAGGTGGCAGCTAGGGGTTAACTCCCGAACTGACGTCATCGCGATATACGCGATGACGCCAATAGGCAGGGGGAGATCCTGGAAGCTTGGCCGATGTCTAAGATGTCGGCCAGCTCCAGGAGGGGGACTGAGATCCGGCACCAGTCGGCGCCGAATCGCGATCCAGCCCCCAAGGGGTTAAAGGCAACCACTGCTTGGGAGGGCAGGCTCTGCCCTTCCTAACGGTGCCTGCCGTTTGCTGTGCCCCAAGCAGATGGGGAGGGAGAGAGGTCCAAAGGGCCCCCCTCCCCTTCTGACATCTTCCCCTCACTGACGGGGGGTGGCCTGGAATAGACCTCATTGCGCCTCGCGTGGTGATGCTGTTCCTGCCCAACTGGGTCCCGGATGCTGGGCTGACATCCAAGATGTCAGTCCGCACTGGGGGGCCGCACTGATCGGTCGGAATCCCAGCCTGCACAGCCAAGTGTCCATGTGGCGGGACGCTCTGAGCACATCCTCCGCATGGAAGGGGTTAAAATAACCAGAAGAATTCTCTCATTTTTCTCACTTTACAAATTGGCTATTTGATCTAGATTGTTCATTCTCCTGGCAATTCTCCTGGTTTTCACCTCTCTGGATAACCCCCTCAGTGAATTATAAGCTGACGCTGCTACAATTACAAAAAAATAATAATTTGGAGTCATTTTTTTGTTTCAGGCAAGCAGATCCTGATTTCTCAGTATCAGTTTCTGGACAGAATTTTGTTTTTTGTTTTTTGTGAATCACTAGCGCCTAGAGCAGGGGTCGGCAACATTTGGGCCGCCGCCCCTGTTGTTAAGGCCCGCGGATGTCTGTGATAAAATCACGTACACCCGGCCCCCAAGAAGATCTTGCCGGCGGCCGCATGCTTTTCCCTCCTACGAGCGACCACCAGCATGAATATCTGCCACTCGCCTGGGGTTCTATACACCAGCCAGCCGCGATCGCAATCTCGCGAGATCGCGGCTGACTGGTGTATAGAACCTCAGGCGAGCAGCAGATCTTCATGCAGGCGGCTGCTCGTTGGAGGGAGAAGCACGCGGCTGCCGGCAGACCAGACAGGAGGTGACAGCTGGGGGCAATATATTAATGTGTGAGCTGCTGGGGGCAATATATCCATGTGTGAGCTGCTGGGGGCAATAATATCTCCAGCCCAAAAGTCGCCAGTCAGCCCCTGGCGCTGCCGCGGCGCATTAGCAACAAGCGAGCGACGCCAAACCCCTGCGCAGGCAGCGCATGATCGACACAAGGAACTTCTCCAACATGATATCACAGGCTACGCGCCAGTCAGCAGGAAGACACGTGCGCACCATACGAGGACGAGCAGGAAGCCTGGAGGATGGGGCAGCGCGCATTCCCATCCATAAGAAGTCGCAGGGAATTTTGCCTGCGCGCATAGGATGAATCTGCAAGGCAGGCAGTCTCAGATACTTAATTCTAAAAAGCAAACCTTAGTTTCTTGTGTTTGTTGTTTATAATTCTTTTTATGTAGCGCTCACCCCCAGAGGAGCCGCTGAATAAACCCAGGATAATCTCACCGCAGTAACAATTCACTGTACACCAGCACACCGTTATAGATTTTTCTAAGTTATACTTTACTGAAGTAATGAAAGGCAAGAAGTACACATATACTGTAAGCATGAAATAAATCGGACTGTATTACGTAGCGTAACTGCATAAAATGGCAGATAACGATCGGTAAGGCCCTCAGTCCTTTTTGGTCTTAAGTCCCACTCACAAAAAGATACTCCGTAAACCAGGACTTAACAAAGCCAGGAGCCTGGTAGCCACTGGCTCCTAGAATTTTACTCCTGGCTCCTAAATTTCCAGTTTTATTTTACACCGATCTAAAAGCAGTCTTTGGCATCTAAAAACATCTAGTTGGCTTGAAGGTTTTCTGGCTCCTACATTTAATGTAAATATATCTAGCCCTGGTGTATGTATATATGAGGTCTGCTGTGTGTGTGTGTGGGTCTGTGTCTGCAGTGGGTAAATAGGGTGCCCAATGACAACAGAGCAGAGAAAATTAAGTAAACAATATCACAACGTACAGATGTTAACACAAATAATATTATATCAGAGCGGCCAAACTGATATTAGAAGCAGTGGCCTACACTTCTAGACTCAAAAAAGTAGCCAAAAGACCACATGCACAAAAAATACCTAACAGTAAAAAGCACCAGGTAACAAAGTGATAAATAGAAGCAGCTAAAATCATCATAATTTGGGTCAGTTCAAACCAACTCCCAGATGCAGAGGCAAGGTTCCCAATGTTTCGGCGAGGATTTGCCTTTATCAAGGTATACCTTGATAAAGGCGAACCCTCACCGAAACGTTGGCTCCTATTTTTTGTAGCTGGCTCCTAGATTCAAAGCAAATTTGTGGGAGATCTAGTCCTTAAGTCCAGCATAGTCTTTCACACATATACACTCTGGCTCCCTCTAGTGGCAATATTGTTTCAATTCAGAAAGACAATTTAAACATAGCGCTACAATTACAATATTTATCTGATTTTAAGTTTAAAAAGTAAACGTTATTTAAAATCTACTGTGATTGTTGAGTTATTACAATATTATCATCATTTATTAGCTTTGTAGGTGAATGCGGCCCTCCATGCATTCAGTTGTTGCATCCGGCCCTCGGGCAGAGAAAGGTTGCCTACCCCTGGCCTAGAGTGTTCCGTTAACTATCAAATTTAAAATAATTGTTAAATGTGCCGGCTGGGTGGAGGTAACATCACTGCTCTGTGACAGTGGAGACACAGATTTGAATCCTTGCAAGAGCACCTCTCCAGTAAGTGTCCTTGGGCAAGACACCTAACGGTACATACTCACCACCCAGGACATACTTGAAAGCGAGAGAAATCTCGATGTATCCTTCCTGGTGAAATTATTTCCAAAAAAAAAATAAAGTTTTGCAACATTGGTGTTGATAAAATATATATATATTTTTTTTATAATAATAATTTTTATTTTGAAAAGAAATGGTCATCGTTCTAACAGATGGCAGTGGGGCCGTGCAGGCCACAGTTATGGTGGATGCTGGTCCTGCGTAACTGGAGCAACAATAAAGCGTGCAATGTGCAGCACTGGACGTCCCATCCAAAACAACATCAAAGAAATGATGTCAACCAACGGCGGGACCGGCTAAGTCAGCCAAAAATCAGGGAGAGTGTGTGTACTGGTACATCAAGCATTACTGGTAAGGGGGCGGGGGAGAGAAAGGGTGGAGAAATGCTCTAGGAGTCATGACGTTCCTGGCTCACTCATTGTCTCACATGGGCAATTGGAGGCCATGGAAGATGCCATTTGGGTGGGAGATCCAGGGCCAAGAGTGGGCAGAGCCATGGTGGCTGCTCCAGTGGCTCACCTTTCACCTTTGTCATCCAAATATCCACACAAAAAAGGGGGGGCATGACACCCAGAGTTCTCATAGTTCTGCAGGTAGCTAGGCCCATCCGGTCAGCCAGAGCATGGGAGTAAAATTTTAATTAAAGGGGGGGGAGCTTTCAAAATAAACTGTAATTACATTACAACCAGGGAGGGGGCAAGGGTAAACGTAGAGGGGACAGTAGACCTCAGAAACCTAGGCAACTTACAAGAGGGAGAGGGAGAACGGTTACAGATGGTCAATCAATCTGGGTTAGCCCTAGGAGGAACGCCTGGTCCAGTATATACCAGAGCTGGTGGTCGCCTGTGGCTCCGCCTCCTCCTCCACTGGGGCACTGGAGGTGCTGGTCCCCGTCGGGGTAGGAGATTCCTTTCTGTTTTCTGCCAAATCCAAAAAATAACATGTAAATAATGCAGACTGGAAAAAAATGGTATATCTATACACTATATTGCCAAAAGTATTGAGACACCCCTCCACTACTCCACTACCAGCTTGACCCACCACTACGCCCATCTCCTAGTTCTAAAGGAGGAAACCATGTTGGTATTTTACAGTGCTGACCTGCTTTACAAGAAATATATAGCAAACCAAAGAAAATGGTACTTTATGTTCAACACTTATTATTTGTATTGCTAAAAATAAACAAAATAATAATTGTGATCTAAAAATCCAGCATTGTAATTTCATCTACATACATCAAATATCACAATTTTCACGAATACGTAAAATCACAAAAAAGCACTATTGCAAAAATGCATGTATGAGTCCTGAAAACGCAAAGCTATACACATTGCATGAAAAAAGGACTATATCAATCAACGTATTTCTGTGCACATTAGCACATGCAAGCACATTATTAATTATTATTATACAGGATTTATATAGCGCCAACAGTTTGCGCAGCGCTTTACAATATAACATGACACTTACGTTTGGCTATGACACGCCGGATGTGCCTCAATTGCTCCTCCTCACGTGCTTTCAAGTCGGATCAACGCTTGCGCAGCTGGTCCTTTTTTTGGTACTTTATATGCTACATGTCAATCACTAAAATTGTCCATACTTGTGTTTTGCAAAAGTTAGCTAACTTGTGTGGAGTAGTCCAAAATAGAGCCAGGCCGATTTCGATCGAGTCTCCGTACGATCTACTTACGAAACGCGGTCGAAACAAACGGAAGCGAAAAATGACATTATTTGATTGTACAGTGAATCCTCTGAGGAATTTTCTTGTACGATCAGCATAGTTCTTTCTTTTGCTTTTTCTGTTTTTTGGTGCTGTTTTTGTGTTCGATCTTGTTTTTTATGCCTTATTTTATTTAAGACTTACGTCTCTGCATGAATCGTATATGTAACAATCACCATAGCGACCCAGGCATCTGCTATCGGGCCCCAGGGCACAGGGGGGGGCCAGCCAGGGCATCCCGCTGATGCAGTGCGGACTGCCTGGGTCGCTATGGCATTTCAGGCTGCTGGCGTCACTGTTGGCTATGAGGAGAAACACACCGCTATTCACATGTGCAGCGGCACGTTACTCCTCCTTACAGCCGCTGCTGAGACGGTGACAAATAGCAGCGATGGAGGAGGCGCTTCCCCACAGTGTGTGGATTCATATGCTGCAATAATTATACCGCAGAGAGGCGCTTCCCCACAGTGTGTGGATTCATATGCTGCATTAATTATACCACAGAGAGGCGCTTCCCAGCAGTGTGTGGATTCATATGCTGCATTAATTATACCGCAGAGAGACGCTTCTTCCCAGCAGCGTGTGCATTCATATGCTGCATTAATTATACCGCAGAGGGGCGCTGACTGGCAGTGTGTGGATTCATATACTGCATTAACCACTTGGCTGCTAAGGACGCACTCAGCGCATCCTGCCAAGTGCTCCTCCTGTGCTATGGACGCGCTGAGTGCGTCCTAGCAGAGGAGGCAGCAATCGGCCGGGATTCCGGCCGATTGCACGCCCCCCCACCCTGTGGGGGCCGGATCGTGATTCGGTGCCGAAAGGCGTCAGGTCACGATCCTCTCCTGGATCTGGCAGACATCTTGGATGTCGGCCAAGCTTCTGGGATCTCCCCCTGACGACTGGCGTCATCATTCATAGCGCGATGAACCAGTCAGTTCTGGAGTTAACCCCTAGCTGCCACCAATGGTGGAGATAGGGGGTTCATTGGAACCACTTTTCTCCCGATCCATGGGGGTTAATGGTTGGTATCGTTGGATCAGCCAGAGCATGGCCTTTCCAACGATACCAAGCATGACCATGTTATGCTAAAAGAAAGAATTATAAAAAATGAAAATAAAAAAATATTTAAAGTTGTTTCCCCCCCCCCCCCGTTAATGCAGCAATATTGTTCCCAATTTATTTATGTGAACAATGATGCTGCACAAAGAAACGCACCTCCCTACTTGTTTTACTGGTAGGGTTAAACCTAAATAAGTGGCCTCACAAGGGGGGGGGGCGCGGGTGCGGCCCGCACCGGGTGACACCACCCCCTAGGGTGACACCCTTATATTTGTGTTTAAAAATAAATAAATAAATAATTCCCAGGAAGGATACATTAAGATTTCTCTCCTTTTCAAGTATGTCCTGGGTAGGCAAGGCCTATGCTGACACTTTCCAGAGGGTGGCCAAAAAAACACCAAGGCTAATGTCAGACGAACGCATTCTGATCACACTGTGCGTCCGTGCACAACTGACCTACTTTCTGACTGTTGATACTGTAGGCACCACACGGTCCGTTTTTTTTTTACTGACTTTTTTTTGACTGATGCAGATGGGAAATAAAATTATGTAAAATGAAAAAAACTGATACATAATGTGAAAAACCATTTTGTCCGTCAAAAAATGCTGGATGTCAAAAATGCAGTCCGTCTGACTACGTTCCATCACTCCCACACAAAGCTGTGCGGGCGTGGCGCATTCCGTGCATCCGTCCTAGCGATTTGACCTTCTTGCCTAAATTGCGTCCGGTGCAACGTGCGTCTTGCATCCGCACTTCTGTGTGGACGTACTTCGTGTGTGGGTCTTTATTGATCATAATTTTATGCTATGACAAGTTAAAATGTGCGGCAAAACACGGAAGTGATCACTGCGTTTGTCTGACAGTGGCCTAGAGGGGATATTCACAGAGCAACGAAATGACGCACACATTTCAGTGTTCTGTTGTTCCACGCACTTTGGGGAATCAAATTTCTCCAGTGAATTCACAGCAGGGTCCATGAAGTGCAGGGAATCAGCCACCGAATGCTGCCGCAAACCCGTCGCCCGCTGTTTTGAAGAAAAAAGAAAAAAAAACCTACTGAATGAAAATGTCTGGAATTTACATAGAAGACCCTATGAATAATAATAAAAGTCTGTTAGAGATAAAAAAAAACTGCTATTGGGGAAAAAAAATAAAGAAAAAAAAAAAAGCGAAGAATCAATAGACTTTTTATTACAGATTAAAGAGTAACGGTTTATTATATGTTGTATAAAAACGGGAATATATTTTGCATTGAAACCTATGGTGTTCGCCTGAATAAACCTGCCGAATGAAACCACCGGACATCAGGACATTTCTCTGCTGTTCGATGTTCTCTGAACAGATTAACCATTACTTCTCTATGGGGACTTTCACTGCCTTCGAACCGGCACCGTACTTGCTGGCAGTTTGCCAAAATTCGTGTGTGAGTAGATCAGAGCTCCACAGCTATAAACATCACAATAATGTGCGCCGTGTATGAGCATTCAGTGTTATATGGGCGTACTGAGCTATGAGTAAGAGTAGTTAAATCGTAAAACTCGGGGGGTGACACCCATGAGTTACCGCATTGGGTGACACCAACCCTAGTGACGCCACTGTCCTAAATATAACTTTAAGAATCTGTTCCATTTTTGCTTCATTTGTAGTCAACAAATTTTGCTCAAAGTGTGTATGTTAGAGTTATGGGTTAACCTTAACCCTAAAACTGAGCTCTATTTCTAGGTAAAATACTTTATAATATGATTTAGAAGGATAATCCTAGCCCTGTAAATCGAGATGTGAGGCCTCATTTTCAGCTGCGCCTGAATTGGTGCGTGCCCCCCCCCCATGTCTTTTTTGGCACAACCTTTAAGTGATCCTTCAACTCAATCATATAATACTGTATGTGCAAATTTCAAGTTCTTATTCAAAAGAAAGCCAACAAAACATCCAAAACAAGTCATGGATAAGTGATTATTTAGTAGCCAGAATAAAAAGTTTGAATCAGATAAAATTTTAGCAAAAGACCTGCAGGTTTCATCATGTACTAGCAGCGTGATGATTAATATGTTGTGTTTTGTAGGGGTTTTCTACCATTTAGCAGTATTCCATATTGCTATTTTCGTGGCACCCAGGCCACACTGTCAACCAGTCCATTCTCTGTCCTCCTGAGTCAAACTGAACAACTGAATGGACAAGTATTCAGTGCCTTTCTCTTCTTACTATAATCAGTTGTTTCTCCTAACAATTGATTGACATGCATCAAAAAAAAGAAAAAGGGTGGGAATTATACAAGAATTAAACAATGAGCAATTTAGTGGTGAAAATCACATTGTGGTACACCAAAAACACTTTAAAAAAAAAAATGATGAAAACAAAAGGGAAAAAATGTGTGGTGCACTTGATGTATTCAGTGGCATACCTTTTGTGAAATACATACAAAGAGGAATTGTTTTTAGTATCAAGTCCTGGAACCAGTGACCTAATCAGGAGCAAATAGAGAAATTGCTTGGTCTAGATAGAACAGCTACACATGCAATAATAAACAATGTGACTCCTCATAAAACTACTGAAGGGATGATCTGGCTACCCCCTAAACATATGTAGTGATAGAAAAGTGTAGTGAATTTGTAACCTTGTGCAAATGCAATCTTATTCCATGTTAAAATATTCATGAAGACTCTTAATTTTAAAAGTGGTTGGTAAAGTAAGCTGCCACCAACACAATAGTGTGTATCTATTTACAGAGAAAGTGTAGATTTCTTAGAGTTCCTGGCGACATTCAATGCTCTTGTACTTTGTTCTGGGAGTCCTACAATATTCATTTCAGAACACTCATGTATCTCCATTTATGTTTCACCCCGCCCAGGGGCTTTCAGAGTGTGGAGAGAACACATTTTTTGTGAATGGGGCAATGGTAATTGCTACCAGTGGTTTCTGTTTCCAAATCTGATAAATTAAGTTTGCATCATGATCAACTCATAGAAAATCATGTTATGCCTGCAATGTACTGGATTTAATTGGTTCCCTTTTTCATTAGTTTTAAAAATAAAAGTGATATAAATTTCGAAGTTTGTGGCGTAACCCATTCAGTACAAAGTGTTTGTTGTTAATCTAATTTATTTGAATCATTGGATGTGTAGTTGACACTTAAATGTAGTGTAAAACAGCAATTTCGCATAAATATTTTGAGATTGATAAAGATTACAGAAAATTGAAAAACAAAACCTCTATTTTTAGTCTCTTCTGTAGTTAGAAATTTTGGGTACTAGAACCGAGAACAGTTTTCAGTTCACTTGGATCATATTGAAATTCTGGCTGGGGCTGGGGGGGCGTGGCTGGCCGTGCTCGGGAGCAGACTTGTCTTAGCAGAGCTCTGACCGTAATCGCAGATAAAGACGGTTTCGTCTCGGATTCACTCTACAGGAGTACCGGCACGGCTGGCCACCAGGTAAAGCACTCTGGAGCCTGAAGTGTCCAGCCTGCGGCCATTTTGCAGTCTGTCTTCTGGTTCTGCCTTGGCTAAGCCTCCCTCAACAAGGTTTCCTAACCTGGGTGGTCGACTGACGCAATATCGGAGGATGGAGGGCCCCCATCTTCCTCAGAATGCGGCTTTCCACTCGGCAGAGCTGGCAGGGGAGCACATGGCATGGAGGCGGCCATAGTGTCGCCCCCCCCCCACCAGAGGGGGGGGCTGGAGGCTGCTCTGGAGGATCTAGAGGAATGCCTGTGGCTGTTACCAGATGACGACGGGAGCCCGCTGACCCACGACTCCTGGCGCCGCTTGATGGCCACCCTACAGGATGGATGGGAGACTAACACGGAGGCCCCAGCTGAGTATTATTCCAGTGCCCCAGAGGTATACTCATCTGCTGTGGACAGGGAGCCTGAGGCGGAGAGGAATGTGCTGCTGGAGGTTCCTTTACCGGAGCCGAGCAGCGGAGATACGCTGGCGCCGGAAGAGATTGGAGTCGAGATGACTGTCCCTGAGATGCCTGCCATGTGTCCCCCTGTGTCCTCATTAGAGGTGATGCTGGGGTTGCCGGCCGACAGCGGATCCGGACTTTGCTCTGGATCCCGCATTACGGTGCCTATGGTGGCTGGAGATGTCTGGGGGGCTGCCCACTCGACGGCTGTTGGTGGAGTGCCCATGCCCAGAGGAGTCGCCCTTCCAGTCTCCTGGATGGATACACTGAGCGATGCCTGCGGACCTGAAGTGGGTTTCACCCAGCTTTCTTACTAGACGCGCCTGGCCTGCTCTGCATCGCCCTGCTTGCTATAGACCCACTGTTGTTCTGGGACACTGGATGAGGGCAATCCTTTTCTATTTTTTTTTCTTTTTTCCACCTGCTTGTTGCTGCAGACTATTTAAATTTTTCGGCAGATTCCGCAGACCCCCACCATTTTTTTTTAATATATATATATATATATATATATAGATTTCCAGTAATTGCAGGCGCACTCGAGGACTTGAGTTGAAAATAGAAATTTTATTTAGCAAGTAAGTCTAAAAAACGACGTTTCGGCCTACGCAGAGGTATCTGATACCTGATGAAGGCCTCTGCGTAGGCCGAAACGTCGTTTTTTAGACTTACTTGCTAAATAAAATTTCTATTTCAACTCAAGTCCTCGAGTGCGCCCTGCAATTACTGGAAATCTACATATCTCAACGAGGGACGTTTGCACCGAGGCAGAACTCAGCAAAATCTGGTATGTGTGCAGAACTTTTTGGACATTGCATTCTATATATATATATATATATATATATTTTTTTTTTTTATTTTTTTGGCTGTTGCAGCCAGCTGACTGGGAAATCTTGGGTGATGGTTCGACAGAGGAAAGCAGACGGAGGCCTTTGTTTCAAAAGAAAATGGCGTTTATTCAGCTGGACTCAAGAAGCAGATCAAATCTGCGTTCAAAAGCTTGAGTGGCGAGAACAAAAAATTCAGCTTGCTTTTATAGAATGTTCCAGAAAATGCAGTTTCCTCCCCTGCTCCCCTCCCAACATACCCAGATTAGCACGTGACGGTTACTATATGTCTGAGTTAGGACCTAATTTTACACAAGATATCATCTTTCCCCTTTACTCTCCTTTCTTTAGGTTTCCAGCTGCCAGCCATTTGCGGCTGTCGGCTCTTCCTCCTCGGCTTTGCTGACAAACCACATTCTTTAAGCAGGCAGACTGAAATAGGGTCTCATGAGCACACAAGGACAGCAAGTTTATTTTAAAACACGAATTGGATGAACATCAAAATGGCGGATAAGCTATGTTAGTATATATCTTAATTAAATCCCAGGAGGTGCTATCTCATGCGACTTCCAGACGTCTCAGTGAGTGCCACTGCGTCCAGGTGCCCAGCTTGGCCACCAAGCACCCGGGCCTGGTGCCATTCGTCTCCCACGGCCTCGCGTAGGTCCTTGGGATGGAGCCGGGGACGACACAATTTTGACCTTTGCCATTTCCCTTTATTTTTGTATTTTCGTCCATCGATATATATCCCCCCTCCTTTTTTTTTTTTTTTCCCCCTTTTTCAGATCTCGATGCCCCTTTGCTGACTCTTGTTTCCCCCGTATTAAGCTATGCAAACTTTTATTTTTTTTTATTCCTCGGCTGACTATTATTACTGATGTTCGTATTCTATGCGTTTATGTATATTCTCTTCATGCAGTGCTTCTCTAAGATGACATGTTTTTGGTCCTGTGTGACCATTTTTCCCTCTATTCAGATGACATGCCCTGCGAGGCCACTTTTCATTATTATTTTATGCTTAGTTCGATGACCTGTTATGGCCCTGCGAGGTCATTTTTCACAGTTGATTTATTGTCTTACTGCAAAAACTCTGAAATAATGACTTTAGTATGAAATTCTGGCTGCCTTATTTGTGTATTGAACATTTTCCCTGGCATGTGTGTTTTCACCTGTAGCCCAATTTCCAAAAAGCTCTATAGAAGTTCTCAAAGATCAAGCTAATGTTTTTGCAGTGGTTTTATTTTGGCCACGTTGGATGTAGTTTCTTTTTCTAAAAATCCTTTCTCTCTTATTCAAGCTTTGATATATTTTGTTGAATGTTTAGAAGGCTCTTCAAATTTATATTAAGAGAACCAGCGATTCAGATCATGTTGGTGTTATTTCTTTTTCTTTATTCAATAAAGCATGTGAATTTGTACAGAATTATAACATTGCAATCATCATCCTGTTTTCGGTCTAATTAAGATACTCCATCGCACACGTGGCCGAGAGGCACGCCACACAAACCTCAAGAAGGCTGTCTTGATAGTGGCAAAGAAGGAGGCCGGTACCCGCACCGGATTAGTCTGGAAGAGGTACAGGAGGCACGGAAGCACGTTCATCTTCAAGACACTAATCTTTCCAAACCAAGAGATGTTCAATTTAGACCATTTAAGAAGGTCATCGGCTATAACTTTCCACAGGGGTGGGAAGTTATCTTCAAACAAAGTATCCAATCGAGATGGGAGTTTAATCTCCAGATACATCATCGCTCCTGTGCACCATCTGAATGGGAAGGAGTCTTGCAGTCTACTTTTCTCATTTGCAGGCACATTTATATTGAGTATCTCCGACTTAATGTTAATGTTTATGTTCGCCAGGGCACCATATTGACGAAATTTCGCAGTAATCGCCGGTAGCGACATCGAAGTGGAGGACACGAAGAGCATGTCATCTGCGTATGCTGCAACTTTGTGGTCTACCGAATGGCCCGTCACACCTACGATGTCAGGGTTTGATCTTACAGATTCAAGGAAAGGCTCCAGAGACCGTGCGAACAGGAGCGGAGACAGAGGGCAGCCCTGTCTAGTACCATTTTTTTAATGGCAAAATGCTGAGAGCACCATTCACTTTCACCGCCGCTGACTGCGCCGAGTATAGTGCCGCTATCCACTTATTAAAGGTTCCCGACAGTCCCATCGTGTTAAGCGTCGCGAAAAGGAACGGCCATGCTACCCGGTCGAACGCCTTTTCAGCATCCGTGGATAGCAATAGAACAGGTCGGTCTGATCTTTGGGTGATGTGGATGATATTCAGTGCTCGAATGGTGCCATCCCTAGCCTCCCTCTGGGGAACGAATCCAACTTGATCCCTCCGCACCAGTAATGGAACAAAAGGTTGTAGTCGCATTGCTAACACGGAAGAGAAGAGTTTCAGGTCGCAGTTAAGGAGAGCGATCAGGCGATAGCTCGAGCAGAGCTCCGGATCTTTCCCCTCCTTCGGTACGACTGTTATAGTTGCTAACTGCGACTGAGTGTGTAAGGACGAGCCATCCTGAAATGCATTAAGCGAGGCCATCAGTGGGGGTAGCAAGATTTTAGAAAAATGCTTATAATATTCGGACGGTAGGACATCCGGTCCCGGTGCTTTCCCATTTTTCTGTCGCTTCAGTGCATTATGTAGTTCCGCCACTGATATGGGTTCATTCAGAGAGGCGCGTTCAGGTCCAGTCAACCGTCTGAGAGTCCTTGTGGACGAGTATGCGAGAATGTTTCGATTCAGTTCCGGCGTGGGGGTCGGCGCACAAGAATATAAATTTGAGTAGTAGTCTCTAAAAGCGTTAACAATTGCATCCGGTGTCTGTGCCAGCGTCCCACCTGACGTGCGGACTTTAGGGATGTAAGCTAAAGCACGTCTCTGCTTGAGCATTCGAGCTAAAAGACGACCCCGGTTTGTTTTCATGGTATGCAAAGAAACAGAGAGTGAAGAACAGCCTGATGTATTTGAGAGCAAGCAAGTTCTACCAAACGTGCTCTGTTTTTGCAGAAGACCTAGAGTCTCCATATCTCCCGTCCCGACATGTTGGTGTTCTAGTTCCCTAATCTCCGCAAGCAACTCCTGTGTCTCCGCTAGCCGCTCCTTTTTCTTTCGGGTAGCGATCCCTATCAAATGGCCACGGATAGTGGCCTTGTGAGCCTCCCACAGTGTGTGGGGTGACATCTCCTCAGTGTCGTTTTCCGCAAAATAAATACGCAAGGATTCCGCCACCTCCTCCTTCAGCATCTGATCTTGGAGTAGGGAGACATTAAGTCGCCAGTTAAAGCCTCGCGGACGACTGTGTGCCGATCGAAGTGAGACGTAGACCGGTGCGTGGTCCGACCATGTTCTGCATTGGATATAAGCAGAGAGAAGATCATCCAGAGCAAAATGAGATACAAAAACATAGTCCAGACGGGAATACGTGGAATGCACTTCTGAATAAAAAGTGTAATCCCGCTCGGTCGGGTGTAGTAGACGCCAAGCGTCTACCAATTGCAGTTCATGCAGCGTTCGTCTAATGGATCTTAGAATATGAAGAGGAACCCTAGTGCGGCCTACCGACGAATCCTCCGCCGGGGATAGCGCTACGTTGAAATCACCCCCTAGAATCAGAGTCCCTTCTGCGAATGTGGTCAATTTACGTGCAATTTTGGAGAGATACATATGTTGTCCAGAGTTAGCGAGATAGAGCGAGGCAAACGTGTACTTAGCACCTGCAATCGTACCCTTCAGAAACACCCCTCTACCATCCCCCATATAAAGTGTCTTGCCACACAAAAGGGAGGTTCCTGGAGAGCAGGATCGATGCCCCTCACATCTTCCCCTCATGCGTAGTGTCGTAATATGTCCCCGGATAGTAAGAATCACGCAAGCCCGGGTGAGAACCCGTCTTAAAATGTGTTTTCTGCAAGAACGCAACCGAGCATTTGTCTCAGTGTAAGTCCTAGACGACTACGTTTCTCAGGGACGTTCAGTCCCCGTGCGTTTATTGACATGACTCGGGAGTCACTACAGAACCCCGAGAGCCGTTCTCCCCTCCCCTCCATCGGTCCAGTCCCGAGCTACTAGTAGTGAGGGAAAAAAAAAAAGAATAGAAGAAGATAAAAGGAAACAATGAGGGGGGATGGAGTGAGAAAGAAGAGAAAATAAAAGGAAAAACCTGTAGCTACAACTCAAGCGTGTGAGAAAACAAAGGGTCAAAGCAGTCTATCCAGTGGGAGAGTGCCCGTCCGCTATATTGGAACGGGTACTACGTCTCCTCAGAGGAGTATTGCAGGGACGTCGAGAAAAAACCCGTGGGGGAAATGCGGTGGCCTAACCAAGCGGCAAACCAAACGTACAGTTGTCAACGACAGTCCCCTCCAGTAACATAAATATAACAGAGCGGGTACGGAGTCTGATTATCACCAACAGTAAAACCCATCCCACCCCCCCCCTTGCGAAACAGCACATATGCATCAGATCAGTGGTCATGCAGGCGTTGTCCATGTAACAATTCAAATACAAATACTAATACTATAACCGCCTCGCAGGTATAGTAGTGTAATCCAAGAGGTATATGAAGGAATATGAGCAATAGTAGTGCGTACATAAAACCGTCCTAAAAAAAAAAACCACAATCAGAAGCAGATTCCTTCAGTTTCAGAGAGATGTCGGTCACTTCCACACCTGTTATCTAGAGCCATATAACCCCCTCCCATCCCCCCACCCATAGCCATCGCAGCTAAGGGTTCCCCGTATGGCTACCCCAAATTTTCCTTCCCCCTTTCCTTTTTTTTTCTTTCCCCCCTCCTCTCCTTCTCCTCTTCCCTTTTCTTTTTTTTTTCCTTTTCCTTTCTCTTTTCTCCTTCCTTTTTCTTTTCTTTTTCTCCCCCCCCCTTGTTTCCCCCTCTCTGTCCCGCCCCTTGCCCTCCCCCCTTAAAGTTGGGGATGATGTTTCAAGTTATGTTCCTCCTTACATTGCTTTATATTTCCCCCACCCCCGGAATATACCTGTTTTCTCCCTCGAGTAGTCAACCTCAATATAACCTCCCCCCTAATATAGCCCACGTGCCACCAACCATTCATGACCCCCCTTCCCCCCCCAAGACCTCCGGTCCCCCTCTTCATCAACTGAGGAGCAGATAATGTCCCCTCGTCCAGTCTCCTCCTCCCTCCCCTTCGTGACTCCCACAAGATCCATGTCTTGCAAGGAACTATGACTCAGCTTGTCCTCATGTATGTCCTCACGTCTGAAGATAGAGTTCTGTCAACGTTAAGGCGTAGCTCGGACCACAGCCGTGGTCTCAGTGTCTCACGGAGCCCCGTGAGACTATTTTGTAGGTGTCACTACCTCTTACAACCACTCATCCTCTTACAGCGGGTCTCCGCTAACCTCTCCATTCCTGCATTTCCGTCCATGGCATCCGTATCGGAATGCGCAGACCTGTAGGGCAAAGTCATAGTGGTACTTCTGCTCGGCCTGCTAGCCAGTTCTGTGTGGGACGCTGAGAGCATGCAGAAGAAAAAAAAAAAGCGCAGTCAATCCAAAACAGAATGGGGTCACATATCTTGGGCCGCCGGTGGCGGTGTGTGGGGTCGGTCAATGCGCTGCGGTTGGTTTCGTCGGGGGGAGCGGTGTATTTGAGCCCCCAATCTAGCCGGGCGCTCCGTTAGGCCTCCAGTCTCCCAGTTCGAAACAGTAGTGGAGGGAAGGGCGAGGCAGGCAAGGAAATCCGAGACATCTTTCGGCCTACGAATCGTAGTTGGGACACCGTCTAACCGCACATGGAGTGAGAAGGGGAATCCCCAGCGGTAGGCTATGCGGTGTTAGCGCAGGAGTTGAGTAACCGGTCTCAAGGCTCTCTGTGCCGCCAGCGTAAGCGGGGATAGGTCCTGATAGAACTCCAGCTGGAAACCTTCTACATCCCACTCCCTGCGTGTACGGGCTACAGTCATGGCCGAAATTGTTGGCACCCCAGACATTTTTCCAGAGAATCAAGTATTTCTCACAGAAAAGTATTGCAGTAACACATGTTTTGCTATACACATGTTTATTCCCTTTGTGTGTATTGGAACAAAACAAAAAAAGGGAGGAAAAAAAGCAAATTGGACATAATGTCACACAAAACTCCAAAAATGGGCTGGACAAAATTCTTGGCACCCTTAACTTAATATTTGGTTGTACACCCTTTGGAAAAAATAACTGAAATCCGTCGCTTCCTATAACCATCAATAAGCTTCTTACACCTCACCCGGAATTTTGGAACACTCTTCCTTTGCAAACTGCTCCAGGTCTCTCTTATTGGAAGGGCGCCTTTTCCCAACAGCAATTTTAAGATCTCTCCACAGGTGTTCAATGGGATTTAGATCTGGTCTCATTGCTGGCCACTTCAGAACTCTCCAGCGCTTTGTTGCCATCCATTTCTGGGTGCTTTTCGACGTATGTTTGGGGTCATTGTCCTGCTGGAAGACCCAAGATCTTGGACGCAAACCCAGCTTTCTGACACTGGGCTCTACAGTGCGACCCAAAATCCTTTGGTAATCCTCAGATTTCATGATGCCTTGCACACATTCAAGGCACCCAGTGCCAGAGCTAGCAAAACAACCCCAAAACCTCATTGAACCTCCACCATATTTCACTGTAGGTACTGTGTTCTTTTCTTTGTAGGCCTCATTCTGTTTTCGGTAAACAGTAGAATGATGTGCTTTACCAAAAAGCTCTATCTTGGTCTCATCTGTCCACAAGACATTTTCCCAGAAGGATTTTGGCTTACTCAAGTATATTTTGGAAAACTGTAGTCTTGCTTCTTTATGTCTCTGTGTCAGCAGTGGGGTCCTCCAGGGTCTCCTACCATAGCGTTTCATTTCATTTAAATGTCGACTGATAGTTTACGCTGACACTGATGCTCCCTGAGCCTGCAGGACAGCTTGAATTTCTTAGGAACTTGTTTGGGGCTGCTTATCCACCATCCGGACTATCCTGTGTTGCAACCTTTCATCAATTTTGCTCTTCCGTCCACCCACAGAGAGATTAGCTACAGTGCCATGGGTTGCAAACTTCTTGATAATGTTGCGCACTGTGGACAAAGGCAAATCTAGATCTCTGGAGATGGACTTGTAACCTTGAGATTATTGATATTTTCCCACAATTTTGGTTCTCAATTTAGTCCTCAGACAGTTGTCTTCTCCTTTCTGTTGTCCATGCTTAGTGTGGCACACAGACACACAATGCAAAGACTAAGTGAACTTCTCTCCTTTTTTATCTGCTTTCAAGTGTTATTTTTTTTTTTTTATTTATATTGCCCACACCTGTTACTTGCCCCAGGTGAGTTTACAGGAGCATCACATGCTTGAAACAATCTTATTTACTCACAATTTTGAAAGGGTGCCAAGAATTTTGTCCTGCCCATTTTTGGAGTTTTGTGTGACATTATGTCCAATTTGCTTTTTTTCCTCCCTTTTTTTGTTTTGTTCCAATACACACAAAGGGAATAAACGTGTATAGCAAAACAGGTGTTACTACAATACTTTTCTGTGAGAAATACTTGATTTTCTGGAAAAATGTCTGGGGTGCCAACAACTTCGGCCATGACTGTATATTCATCAGGCGATCCTTAAGGGTATAGCTGGTAATCCGGCATATCACATCCCGCGGCGGTGCTCCGGTGGGCGGGGGGCCTCAGGGCTCGGTGGCATCGATCCAGAGGGACGGAGGGGAACTCCGAGTCACCCAGCATGCGAACCAATATCGCTTGCACACAGTCCCCCATTTCCTCTATGGGTACCGTCTCAGGAAGCCCCCGAATACATAAATTGTGACGACGGCCCCTATTGTCTAGATTGTCTAAGCGTCTTTTCATGTCCGCAAGGTCCTCCTCAAGAGAAGCCGGCAACTGCGGCGGGAGATTTTCGCGCCTCTCGAGCGCTGAAGTGCGCGTGTGGAGCTCCCCTATTTCTGTACGCACCTCTCGTATCTCCGACTGGTAGCTCACTCGAAAGTCCTCCACCATGGCCGTGAGATCTGTTTGGGTGGGGAGTGCTGCCACCATCTTTTCCAGGCAGGCGAAAGCTTGCAGGGAGTCCGGGGACTGTGAGGGGGAAGGGCGCGACGCCGCTATTTTAGGTGAGGAAACCGTGCAGGCCGCAGCTGTGTCTCGTGAAGGAGGTGGGTTCAAAAATTCATCCAGAGGGCCTATAATCGTTCTGGTAGCTCTGCGAGGGGTCAGGTGGTACCGGATGCTCTTATCTCGCCCCATGGCCCGTACGCTATTTAATGTGCTTTGAAGTCGGAGGGGACCGAAGAGCTAGCTCAGCATGCGGCCAT
Source organism: Leptobrachium leishanense (assembly GCA_009667805.1). Taxonomy (NCBI): domain Eukaryota; kingdom Metazoa; phylum Chordata; class Amphibia; order Anura; family Megophryidae; genus Leptobrachium; species Leptobrachium leishanense. Next base: position 243,138,717 of record CM019066.1, read on the forward strand.
CTTGGTCTTGAGCCAAACCACGCCCCTGGTGTTATTTCAAAGTGGCTTACAAACTTCAAAACTGTCATTTGGATATGGAAAACCATAATACTTGCATACCGCAGAAAAAAAACGTTCCTTCTCTTCTTAGATCGGGTGGAGTGCACCTTTTAAACGTTTGTCTACCTGCTGGGCCATGCAGACATATACGCTTGCTAAACAGATCTATAAAGCAGTCACTTGGACATCTCTTCACATGTTTTCCAAGCACTCGGTTAGATATCCTGGCTGTGTGTGTGTGTGTGTGTGTGTGTGTGTGTGTGTGTGTGTGTGTGTGTGTTTGCTTGCCAGATTGTTCACTTGGGAGGCACTGCCCGGTTCCGCGACAGATGCACAGAGATGAGTCCTAAAAGACCAAGAGCACCTTGGTAAAATAATAGTTATGGGGTCCCCTTAGCCCGTATTTCGGAAGGGGGCATTCTCAAGGCAGGTAGGGCGCTGTATGGGAGGTCTGAAAACACTGTCCACAGCGGCACATCGACATGTTGCAAGGCCCGCGGCGCAGGGAGACCCCATGCTGCCCAGCAAGCCACTTCACCGGCCAAACAAAGTAGAGCCTCGGACATCTGCAGAATGGAAGCCGGGGCGCAAGGCCAAGTCCGCTTCTTCATCGTGGCTGTCGAGGGAGGTCCCTCGCCTGCCCCAAGCCCCGCTTCAACTCCCCAGGCCGCGGCATCGCTGCAGATGGTGCGCGATCCGTGCGCAACGGGCTCCCCTTGGTCACCACGAGACATTACAGCCATCAGGTCAGGAAACGGCATCCTCTGTGGCTCTGGGTCCCCACTTGCCTCCCGCAGATCGACCTGGCTCTGCCAGGGCCGCACCGCCATGCTCAGCAGTCTCCCGCCGGAGGTCTCCAGGCCCAACATCAATTGGGTCCGGCTCCTTTTCCGGCAGTAGCAGGTGGTCCAGCTCCCTATCCTCAGCTTGCAGCACCCCGGTCTCCGCCTCCTCAGCTTTCAAACCGCCACACGGATCCTCTTCAGGCCGATTGCCCCCCGGAAGCACCTCTGTCCGAGGCCTCCACTTCGATGTCAGGCCGCATCATCACCATCATGCAGCGCATGTCACCAGGCGCCCATCGTCCTCCAGGAACAGCAGCAAAGCGTCTAACACGGCCGGGAGACGTGGGCCCTCCGTCTCTGCGGCCCTCAGCATGGTTCCCATCAGGGTTGGGACACTCAAGACAGGTAGGCTGGGGAGCGACAAGAGCCTAGAGGTTGGCCACAAAATGGCCACCGGCCGTACGCTCCAGCCAGAGGGTCAGCAAGCAGACACTTCTCTCTGGACTGGGGGGGGGCAATCAAGCTCCGGTCGGTGCACACCCGATGGCTGGCCACTCAGAAGCCTCGTGTACAAAATGTCTGCTAAAAAAGTTTTCAAAAAACCACGAGGAGACAAGATTGCAGCGGAGCTCCTTCTAGCTGCGACCTCTCCCATCTGCGGCCAGCCACGCTTTACATTTAGCACATTTGGAAAAAAACCTGTGTCTTTTCTTTTGTGCAAATGTTGCACTCGGGGCCAACATGCTCTTAAGATTTCGGGGTCTTCTTCCAATGAAACCGAATCTCACATTTAGAACAGGACCCAACACAGGGTCCTGTTTTAAAATGAACCAGTTCTTTTAAAAAAAAATTCTAATTTCCTTATGTTGAATATTTCGTGAAAAAAAGAATATTGAAAATCTTGATCTATTTTTCCTTTTTTCTTCTTATGAAGGAGAAGATCCTTACGGTCGATGACTGCTACTTCAGAAAATGCTTTTTCTAGATTATTTACTCCATAATTTTTCTCCTTTTTAGGCTAGGGTCAGACAAACGCATTATTAACGTGCGTTTAGCCGCACTTAATCATGGCCGTGCTAGCAGCAAATTATTTATAAAGGATTTTACCAGGAAGGATACATTGAGATTTCTCTCGTTTTCAAGTATGTCCTGAATGCCGTCCAATGCCGGGTAACATACGAAGAACGGCCGCACTTTCGTGCGGCCGCACGATAGTGCGACTGCGCAACGCAAGTGGCAAACAAACGCATTTTTTCGAGAACGTCAAACCGCTAGTACTGACGTACAGAGTGCGCTGCGTCCGCTAGCGGCATGTGTGCGTGATTAGGAGACGTCAGACACTGCTGATGTCCGGCCAACATAACGTCCAGACGCAAAAAGGGTTTTGAGAACCGTACAAAATCACTGACGAAAATGCGCATCGTATGACCGCTATCGTGTATTCCGTGAAAAAATACGTCCATTCGTTCGAACGCACTTTTTCACGGACAACGCGAAAAATGCGTTAGTCTGACCCAAGCCTTAGTTTATTCCCCACTAGTTCTACCTGTGCATGATAGTCTTATATTCTTGAGCAATTTCTGCGAATGTGAAGGGCTTGACTTTTTGGGATCCCTCTTAACCATGGTTTATGGTGGCAGCTTGAAGTGGATGTATCCATCGGTCGGTTTGAAGAAACCTTTCTCCTCCTTCTATAAAAAAGTTATATCCAGAAAATCTATTTTGGATGCACTAAATGTTGAAGTGTATTTTAAACCAAACTCATTCTGGTTCAACATATCGACAAAAAGATTAAACTCTTCCTCCTCACCCCTCCAGATGATTAGAACGTCGTCAATGAATCTCCTCCATAGCACCAGGTTTGCCCCCCACTCGGAAGGACTCCAAATCTATGAGTCCGCCCAGTGGGCCATGTAGATGTTGGCATAGCTTGGTGCAAACCTGGTGCCCATGGCCGTTTCATTGATTTTGAAGGAACATATCCTCATTATACCTGAAAAAATTATGTTCCAATATGAATTTTATAGCCAATTTCAAAAAAGTTTGTTTACAGACTCAAAGCACTTTGGAGATAAAGTTTTTTTCTATTTCTTTTATGCCTAATTCATGTTTAATGACAGTATACAATGAAGTAACCTCCAAAGTTGCCCATTTATAATCCGCATGTCATTCTATATTTTCTATCTCCTGTAAAATGTGAGTTGAAAATATGATTTTGTTTTCTGAGCTATAGGTTGTAAATAAAAATCAATGAATTCTGACAGGTTGGCTGTTAAGGAATCAATGCCACTAATAACGGGATGACCTGGCGTGATCTTATATTTTTATGCACCTTAGGGAGAAAATAAAAAAATCGGAATGAGTGGATATTTTGGGTATAAAAATCTAAATTTTCTTTAGAAGAAGCAGTCACCATCTGGGATATTACTAACAGATTCTGTTAGATCATTCTGAAGGATTTTAGAAGTTGTTTTATCCATCAATATTCGTTTGGTTTCTGTCTCGTACTCTTTTCATTATGACAGTCCCTCCTCCTTTTAACTGCCGCTCTAATCACACATTCTTTCTTAGTTTTTAGTTTTTGTAGGGCTTCCTGTTCTGCTTTTGTTAAATAATATGATCTATTCTTTTATTTTCTTCTAAATTTTCAAAATCTTGACAAACAATTCTTAATGTTTCTAGAAAAGGTCCTTTCTCCCACCATGGAAAAAAAATCTGATTTCAATTTAAAACTTTTCCTTTTATTATCACATAGACTGTGGCTTCCGCACCTTTTTTTTTTTTAGGAAATACTTTTTAATCGTTAGTTTGCGTAAAATTTTATTGGCATCAATGAATAGTTCAAATTTGTTAGCCCTATTCATTGGGCAAAATTTGAATCCTTTTTTAACCCTTTCGCTGCTGAGGCTTTTCCCGCCCCTGTGCTGAGGTCATTTTTACCTGTTTTGCGCATCATGTTTAAACGTGTTTTGAAGGCTTATTTTAGTATATGACCCAGACATATTATATATATCGTTCTTTCCGTCAGACTCGGTAGATTCATAATATGTCATTATTATATGTATACGTTATGTCATGTCTGTATAGTATAACAAAAAATGCAATAAAATATGTATTTTCAATAATTTACAACGTGTAAAGTGTTTTTTTCCACATTTTAACATGCGAGCAATTGCGGTTATATTTTGTATGGGGTGCGCTTGTTAAAAAAATTAGAGATGGGGTCTCGTTACATTTTTTTTTGGGGAAAATGACACTTTTTAACAAACGCACCGCATACAAAAATCGTTAGTGCAGCATCATTGTTCACATTATAATTGAAATGGGAACAATATTGCTGCATTAACAAACCATAAAAAAAAAAAAAAAAAAAAAGTGTTTATTTATTTATTTTTCATTTTTTTTTTTTTTTTACAAAATTTTTCACTTTCATGTTTGGTATCGTTGGAACGGCCATGCTCTGGCCGATCCAACCATACCAAAATTTAACCCCTAGCTGCCACGGATCGGGAGATAGGGAGTTCATTGGAACTCCCTATCTCCACCGTTGGTGGCAGTCAAGGGTTAAGTCCAGGACTGGCGTGATCGTGCTACGCACGATGACGCCAGTCCTCAGGGGGAGTTCCCGGAGGCTTGGCCGACATCCAAGATGTCGGCCAGCTCCGGGAAAGGATCGTGAACCGGCGCTTTTCAGCGCCGATTCGCGATCCAGCTCCCCAGGGGTTAATGCCAGGCATCATTTGGAAGGGCAGGCTGTGCCCTTCCAAATGATGCCTGGGTTAACCCCCGCAGAGCCGCCGATCGGGAGGGAGGTCCGACGGACCTCCCCCCTCCCTTTCAGGCGCCTCCTCCGCACATGCGGGGGGGGCACCTGAATTAGGTGTCATCGCGCCCCCGCGATGACACCTAATTCTGGCGGCTGCTGTTCCGGATGCCGGGCTGACATCCAGGATGTCAGCCCGCACCGGAGGGGCCAGCGATCGGCCGGAACCCGGCCGAACGCTGACCCCAATGGGAGGACGCGCTCAGCGCGTCCTCAGCACACCAGCGGGAATGCTGAGGACGCGCTGAGCGCGTCCTCAGCAGCGAAGTGGTTAAGGACTTCAATTTCTGTGCTATTCAAAAGTTCTCCTGTTAGTTTGAATATGCCATCTTCACGCAACATAGAATTGAATTCTTCTAGATTCTCCTCTATATTGTTCCCATTTCCCCTTCTTCTGGGGGGATTCTTATCAAAGTACGGCGGATCCTCCCATTCCTTTTTTTATCATATGTAGAGAAATTATTGATATTTTTCTATTGTCAGATTTCATTTAAGGAAATGACAAAGTTCGAAATCGAGATTTAAACCTGTGGGGACTATCGTTTTTAATGTGTAGATCCATCTCCTTTCTATACAGTTGATCTTGTTGTTGAAATCCCCTCCCCTCCAGTCACTTTCCACTTTCTGTATCGCTCTAAATGTAGTCCCTTCTGCTGAACAGTGGTGAACATTTTTGTAGTGTGCAGATACCGAATGGGAGTCAAGACCTCTACCGATATTGTAAATATGCTCTTATTCTGACTGTAAGGGGTCTTGTCGTATGTCCTATGTAATGTAGATTACATGCACATGATAATTGATAGATCACATTTTTAGTTCTACAGGTCATTACCTCCTTAATTTTGTATTTCTTTTTATCGTTCCCAGAAAATTCTAAAGAGGTGTTCTTTTTCAGTTGGAGTTTCTTGCATGCTGGACAGTTTCCACATTGATAAAATCCATCAGGAACACTAAACATGTTAATTTTCCTTGTTTGGTTGTGACTTCTCACTAAACTTCTCCTAAGGTTTGGGGCCCCCCCTATTTATCAGTTTTGGTTTTTCCCCCTATGATGTTTTCTAATAATGGGTCCTGTCGAAGGATAGGCCAAAACTTTCTAATGATATTATGTATTATGCCTGAATGTTCATTAAAATTACTAATGAATGCAACCTGGTTTTCTTCTTCCGATGTTTTGGATTTGTATACTAGTAATTCTTTACGATCCATCGGTCTAACCGGTTCTATCAATCACTTCCTCGTCATATCCCTTTTCTAGAAAGTCATCTTTCAATTTATTTGCCTTTTGTAGATATTGATCTTCTTCCGTACAGTTCCTTATTCTCTGGAGCTGTCCTTTCGGAATACCTTTCAATCAAGTTTTGGAGTGACCAGTATCTTGTTCTAAAAAGCTGTTGTTTTCTACTCTCTTGAAATAGGTCCTGGTTTTAATCTGTTCTTCAATCTAAATATTAAGGTCTAGAAAGTTAACTGATGTCATACTTATTTCGAAATCTAGCTCAATTCCCCAATCATTATTGTTTAGATGTTGCAAAAACTCTCTTAGATGATCTTCCTCCCCCCTCCATACTATAAGTATATCGTCTATATACCTGCAGAAGAGGACCAGGCTCTGCGCCCAGTCACGCCCACCGTAGACTAACTGGTCTTCCCAGTCCGCCATAAACAAGTTGGAGTAACTGGGCGCAAACCTGGTCCCCATTGCCGTTCCCCTTGTTTGGAGGAAATATTACTCCTTATATTTGAAAATGTTATTGTATAGAATGAGATTTATTCAATCCCCAACGAAATCTACCAGATCTCTTGACATATTTGGGTCTAGCTCCATGAATTTCCTAGTGGCGTTACACCCTTTATCATGGCGTATAATCGTGTATAACGACGGACGTCACACGTTACCAAAATGAGTCCTTTCTCCCATTTCATCTTCTCCAACATTTGAAGTGTATTCATACTATCTATTGTGCTCACTTTGGATGTTATGGTATAGACAACATTAAGCGTGATTGAGCGACATTTTCCAATGTTATTCTGTCCCATATATAGAATAAGCGCCACACTACCACTGTTCTATTTTTCATATTGCCCCCGGTTCATGCCCCCCAGCTCATACACCCTGTTCCAAATTATTATGCAAATTCTATTTCAGTGTAACAAAAATTAAATATTTTGTTTTTCAGTTTAACTCATGGATGGTATTGTGTCTCGGCTCTTTTGATCACTGAAAACAATCTCTGAGACCTGTGATAATTAGATTGCCAGGTGAGCCCAATTAAAGGAAAAACTACTAAAGGAGGACGTTTCACATTATTAAGCAGAGCACCATTTTCAAGCAATATGGGGAAGAAAAAGGATCTCTCTGCTGCCGAAAAGCGTGAAATAGTTCAATGCCTTGGACGAGGTATGAAAACATTAGATAATTCACGAAAACTTAAGCGTGATCATCGCACTGTAAAGAGATTTGTGGCTGATTCAGAGCACAGACTGGTTCGTGCAGATAAAGGCACATTGAGGAAGATTTCTGCCACATCCATGCATCGGATCAAGAGAGCAGCTGTTAAAATACCATTACATAGCAGCAAACAGATATTTGAAGCTGCTGGTGCCTCTGGAGTCCCACGGACATCAAGGTGTAGAGTCCTGCAACTGTGCATAAACCTTCTATTCGGCAACCACTAACCAATGCTCACAAGCAGAAACGGCTGCATTGGGCAGAAAAATACATGAAGACTAATTTTCAAACAGTCCTGTTCACGGAGTGCCGTGCAACCCTGGATGGTCCAGATGGATGGAGTAGTGGATGGTTGGTCGACGGCTACCCTGTTCCAACAAGGCTGCAACGCCAGCAAGGTGGTGGTGGAGTCATGTTTTGGGACGGAATCTTGGGAAGAGAGCTGGTCGGCCCCTTTAGGGTCCCTGAAGGTGTAAAGATGACCTCTGCAAAGTATGTGGAGTTCCTGACTGACCACTTCCTTCCCTGGTACAGAAGGAAGAACTAAGCTTTCCGTAATAAAATCCTCTTCATGCATGACAATGCACCATCTCCTGCTGCAAAGAATACCTCTGCATCAATGGCTGCTATGGGGATAAAAGGAGAGAAGGTCATGGTGTGGCATCCATCCTCCCCTGACCTCAATCCTATTGAGAACCTTTGGAGCATCCTCAAGCAAAAGATCTATGAGGGTGGGAGGCAGTTTACATCCAAACAGCAGCTCTGGGAGGCTATTCTGACATCTTGCAAACAAATTCAAGCAGAAACTGTCCAAAAACTCACAAGTTCAATGGATGCAAGACTTGTGAAGCTGCTATGTTAAAATGTAACGTGACCTGTTAAAATGTTTAAAAAGTTAAAATGTTGTTCAAAGTTTGATTGAAATAGCTTTTGATTTCAGTAAATAGGCTGCAAACACAACAAATGACAATTTTCAGTTCTTTACAACCTATAAAGTGTTTTGAAACTTACTGTGCATAATAATTTGGAACAGTGCATTGTAAATTTAGTTTGGAAAAAATACTGTTATCATTAGGAGGTTTGTTCAATAAAATTTGAATTGTACTCTTAATAGTTGATAACATGAGAATTATGCTGACTGTGGTTTACATCAATTATTTAGGTAAATGAGAAAAATGTAATTTGCATAATTTGGAACAGGGTCTAGTGCCCTCAGCTCAGTGTGCCCCAGCTCATAGCGCCCTCAGCTCAGTGTGCCCCCAGCTCTTATTGCCCACGCTCACCCAGCCAGGCTCCTTCGTCGCGGTCAGGCTCCTTCTCCGTCTTCCTTCTCCGAGCAGCTGCAGGCAGGGGTTGTAGCCCGGCCGCTCATTGGAACCACGTGCACAGCCGCAGTCTCGTTAACTCCGCGGCTGTGCACGTGGTTCTCAATGAGCAGCCGGGCTGCAACCTCTGCCTGCGGCCGCTCGAAGAGATTCGACAGAGGAGGAGCCTAGCAGCGCGCCAACGAAGGCGGCCGGCAAGCCAGCCCAGCGCTGGCTTCCGGTATCGGTTTAGATATCGGGGGCCCCTGCGCGAGTACCAAGTACTCGTGCAGGTCCCGGTATCGGCACCGATACTAGTATCGATATCGGTGCATCCCTACATCTTTTATTGATTTAGAAAGGATTTTACCAGGAGGATATGATGAGATTTCTCCCTACATATTGCAATTATACATTTAATAATTTGGACACCAACCTGATTTAGAAGGGAGGCAGGGGATGTTTGTACCTTTCTCAGTCATGATGACACTCCTTTCTAGATAAGGATGCAGCTTCAGTAAGAGCATCCTTTTGTCCAGGCTCAAGGCCTGAGTGACCTCGCTTGCTTAAATCCAGTTTCTTGACCTCTCTATTTACACTAGATCCTACATACTAATTGCTACACTGTTTGGAATGTGGTGAACTTGCAGAGAACTGAGTTTCATCTTAAAGACCTAGGAAATCCTGTTAGTATGTGAGCGAGACAAATGTCTACTATAATGCCATGGTGCGTTTTAATATCTACAGTTGTGTTCAAAATTATTCAACCCCCAATGCTGTAAAGGGTTTTAGGGAATTTAGTGTACATTTGTAATTTTATTCAGAATGAAATCCTACAAGGACTTTTTAAAGAACCATATGCAACTAAAATGACATCAATTGGTTTTGTAATACAGTAGTAAATGTTTCTTTTGTGAATTCTTCATTGACACAATTATTCAATCCCTTAAAGACTACCACTCTGAAGAACAGAGGTTCATTCAAGTGTTTTCAATCAGGTATTGAAAACACCTGTGGATGTCACGGAGCAGCAATAAAGCATAATAAGCACCAATTAGGCAGCTTTAAAATGACTGTGATACTCAGCTCCTTCTAGACATTTACTGGTGTGGTTACAAACATGGTGAAGTCAAGAGAATGGTCCAGGAAGACAAGAGAAGAGGGGATTACTCTTCACAGGAAGGGCAATGGCTATAAGAAGATTGCAAAGATGTTAAACATACCAAGAGAGACCATAGGAAGCATCATTCGCAAATTCAAGGCAAAGGGCACTGTTGAAACGCTACCTGGTCGTGGCAGAAAGAAGATGCTGACTTCGACTGCTGTGCGCTACCTGAAGCGTCAAGTGGAGAAAAGTCCCCGTGTGACTGCTGAGGAACTGAGAAAAGAGTTGTTAGATTTGGGTACTGAAGTTTCAGCTCAGACAATACGGCGCACACTGTGTAATGAAGGCCTCCATGCCAGAACTCCCAGGCGCACCCCCTTGCTGTCTCCAAAGAATAAGAAGAGTCGACTGCAGTATGCCAAAAGTCATGTGGACAAACCACAGACGTTTTGGGATAGTGTTCTGTGGACTGATGAAACAAAATTAGAACTGTTTGGGCCCATGGATAAACGCTATGTTTGGAGGAGGAAGAACAAGGCCTATGAAGAAAAGAACACCTTGCCTACTGTGAAGCATGGCGGGGGGTCAATCATGCTTTGGGGCTGTTTTGCTTCTGCAGGTACAGGGAAGCTTCAGCGTGTGCAAGGTACCATGAATTCTCTTCAGTACCAGGAGATATTGGATGACAATGTGATGCAGTCCGTGACAAACCTGAGGCTTGGGAGACGTTGGACCTTTCAACAGGACAATGATCCCAAGCATACCTCCAAGTTCACTAGAGCATGGTTGCAGATTAAAGGCTGGAACATTTTGGAGTGGCCATCGCAGTCACCTGACTTAAATCTGATTGAGAACCTCTGGTGGGACTTAAAGAAAGCAGTTGCAGTGCGCAAGCCTAAGAATGTGACTGAACTGGAGGCTTTTGCCCATGACGAATGGGCGAAGATACCCGTAGATCGCTGCAAGACACTTGTGTCAAGCTATGCTTCACGTTTAAAAGCTGTTAGTACTTAGTACAACATCCTTTTACAGTTATAAGATTGAATGTCACTTGGGGTTGAATAAAACTGATAATGATGTGAGCACAGAAAAGACATTTGTGGTTATTTCATTATAAATGTTATGTTATATTTGTCTGACCTACACGTGCCTCTTTGATTTAATTGTAAGCAAGATGACTGAATGATCAAAATCAATGTCAAACTGGCCAAAACACTCAATTTCAGTGGGGGTTGAATCATTTTGAACACAACTGTATTATTGATTTCCTAGGCACTTCTATCAAGTGTGTGTGTGTGTGTGTCTGTGTATTCACAATGCAGGATGCACTCCAGGACTCATATAGTGTATATATAGGGATGTATATTCCTGGCCTTGTATGACTCAAAGGTCGTATTGCTGCCTAATGTTGAAAATGGGTTTTCTTGCCATAAATTTCAATTTCCATAGTCAACACAATAAAATGTTTGCAATTTTGTGTCCATGTACTGTACTTTTGGGAAACTATTTGATAGAGTCCATGTTTGTAGGAAATGGGAGATGAGTGAGGAGGTTGTAAATGTAGCAGGCAGTGATCCTTTTAATTTTGTTTGTACACTGTTTGAGGTATTTCTGTCTTAGAAGGCGTAGAGCCCCAAAGGAGTGTACTGCCGTTTTGGCCATTGAAAATTAAATTTACTTTAAGAAATTGATCTTTTGTAGGCTAATTTTTGTGTTTTATATTTCAATGAAAATCATGCTTATCTGTTTTTGGTAGAGTGTTTTTTTTCATGGATGCCTCGTAAAACTATCAGTTGGGGTCATTCGCACACTCATGCTCACTCTCTATCTCTCAAGATTGGTTTATGACAGGCGTTCAGAGTGATCTGCAGTGTAGTCCTGACAGGAAGGGCCGGGAGGGAAGCAGGGCTTTCCCAGTAGTGATGTCAGTGGACAACAGGGGAGTAGATTTGAGCAGAAGGTCGGCTGAGTGTTGCATAGCAACACCATGCCTGATCTTCAAGCTCTGTTAAGTTCTGATCCCTTTGACAGAATTACATGAAAACTGCTGGGAATAATAAGGATCGACGCCAGACTAGGGACTCCTCTGTAGCAGCAGCTGAGCAGTCTATCCTGGGGCTATTTGGAAAGTACTGCTACAGTGCTCGAAAAAAATTCCTACTTTCTCTCTTCTTTTTGTGTTTGTATTTTTACAGTGCAAGAAAAAATAACCATTGGAATTAGAAGGGCAAATTAAGTTGTTTGAATTCTGTACAGACTGTCAATCTCTATGTAATGGGTATATGTGTTTTTTTTTTAATTTTTAGTACTACAGGGTCAGTCATTTGATACCTCAAAACAGTTCAGTACATCAAAACCACTTACAAAATATTGGTCTACGACAGTATTTCTGGATACAGGTGGTGACAAAGCTTAAACTTTACAGTTGGTATTGCGTATCAAAGGTAATACAGATGTAAGACAGAGTTCCCACAACTGACCCAAAAAATATAAAAAAAGAGAACCTGAAAAGGAAAGCAAACCAAACAGGTTAAATTCAAAACCTAGTAAATCCGAGTACCAGATTCCTCTGCCACTGTGCGAGAACCCGTGGTGAGGGGGGGGGGGGTCAGCCTTTGGACTCGACATGTTTCTCCCAGGGACCCTAAACTTTTTCATAGGTGTGCCTTGTATGATGGACCTTAGCCGTAAGCTCCTCAATTTACAGTGGATGTTTAATTTTGGCATACTTATGGCCAGCTACAGGCTGTCACGACCCTGGCCTAGCATATGTGCAGAACATTGACGTGCAGTGAGGTCAGTGACTGGTGAGGCACTGGCTTGTATCAGAGCCAGATATACACAGGATATTGCCCCAGCTCTCATGGATATGCCCCCAGCACACATGGATACTGCCCCCAGCACACAAGGATAATGCCCCAGCTCACATGGATATGCCCCAGCAGCAATCATGGATATTGCCCCAGCTCCTCTCATGGATTTTGCCCCAGCTCCTTTCATGGATATACTGCCCCAGCTCCTTTCATGGATATACTGCCCCAGCTCCTTTCATGGATATACTGCCCCAGCTCCTTTCATGGATATACTGCCCCAGCTCCTTTCATGGATATACTGCTCCAGCTCCTTTCATGGATATACTGCCCCAGCTCCTTTCATGGATATACTGCCCCAGCTCCTTTCATGGATATACTGCCCCAGCTCCTTTCATGGATATACTGCCCCAGCTCCTTTCATGGATATACTGCCCCAGCTCCTTTCATGGATATACTGCCCCAGCTCCTTTCATGGATATACTGCCCCAGCTCCTTTCATGGATATGCCCCAGCAGCTCATGGATATGCCCCAGCAGCTCATGGATATAGAAAGGGTAGTAGATACATGGAATAGCCTCCCAGTGGGGGCAGTATCTACTACCCTTTCTATATCACTGTTACTGCCCCCACTGGGAGGCTATTCCATGTATCTACTACCTTTCTATATCACTGTTACTGCTCCCACTGGGAGGCTATTCCATGTAACAGTGATATAGAAAGGTAGTAGATACATGGAATAGCCTCCCAGTCGGTGCAGTATCTACTACCTTTCCATAGCACTGTTACTGCCCCTGCTGGGAGGCTATTCCATGTAACAGTGATATAGAAAGGTAGTAGATACTGCCCCCACTGGGAGGCAATTCCATGTATCTACTACCTTTCTATATCACTGTTACTGCCCCCACTGAGAGGCTATTCCATGTATCTACTACCCTTTCTATATCACTGTTACTGTCCCCACTGAGAGGCTATTCCATGTATCTACTACCCTTTCTATATTATTGTTACATGGAATAGCCTCCCAGTGGGGGCAGTAACAGTGATATAGAAAGGTAGTAGATACTGCCCCTGCTGGGAGGCTATTCCATGTATCTACTACCTTTCTATATCACTGTTACTGCCCCCACTGGGAGGCTATTCCATGTAACAATGATATAGAAAGGGTAGTAGATACATGGAATAGCCTCTCAGTGGGGACAGTAACAGTGATATAGAAAGGGTAGTAGATACATTGTTAGAGATTATTGACTTCTTTAATAGGTCAGGGATATATTAATTATGACGTATATTTTTCTTATTGTAGATGTATATAGATATATATATATATTGACAGTGCCTCCAATACCAGTGGTATAAATTGGTATTTAACCCCTAAGATGGGGATTAATAACCAATCAATGAATATACGTCTTAACAAATATATGGCGCGTTATCCCGAGTTCTTTTGATGCTATCTAGATATTTTTAGACACAATAAAATCAATAAAGATGATATGAGACTGCGTAACGGTAAAACAATTCAAACCAAAATTTATTCACACGTCAAGTTTCATACAACCATATGTTATCAACGGATTAGCAAGATACAATTTCACAAGTGATTATAGATCGTGATCAGTAGCGATACTGCGACACGCAATAATCTAATGGACAAATATTTTAGGTTTATAGACCACACCACAGATATACACGCCTCGGTTCTTAAACACCAGGCTCTATTCTATTCACTTAAACCTTTCCCATTATAAACCAATCCTCCACCCGGCTAAAATAAACACTCAGTTACTGGGCATCACCTGCAGCACAATTTATTATTGTGGGGGCCTATTCACTAAATGCAACTTCCTTCAGGAAGATACATAACACACTCGATAGGTAGACTATCTCTTCCACAGATCAATCACAGCACTTCATTCAATCGAAAGGGCTGCAAGATGGATATGGAAGGAGTTATGCTGGTTTTACGAATGGGACTGATGGCACTTGACATATAAAAGCTATTTCACGGTCCCAGCGTATCTCACTATAGGTATATAATTGATCTTTAGATGTCCACAACCAGTATTCTTGGAATACAAATAATTTCACTAAATTATGGCTCAAGTATTCAGCCGGGAATAGTTTCTTCCTAGCAATCCTCTGCAGGGGACTGGAAGGTTGAATTACTATTCTACCGAGGAAGCTCAAACAGCAAAATAATTCATTTATATTCCTTTAGTTTGTGATGGACATCTAAAGTAGGGACTATGCAATTAGAAAATAGATATCAAGTTATTCAGGCATACTTTACCATCTGGTTAGTGAAGATAGGGTGTGGTCGCGTCTTTAAAGGGGGCGGCTGATGATAATTGCCTTTCTCCCCTCCAAGCGTCCCTCAGGTCTCTCCCCAAGCTTTTCTCAGTGTGTGTTGATCCTTCTTTTTTTCTGCTCTGGATTGTCCCCCTTATATAGTGGTCTTCCGCCCAGTTTTAGATCTAGCCCATCACTATGTGGCCTGATTTGATTGGAGGATATATCTATTCATCAACTCCAGGGGTCTGTCCAGGTGTTATATTACTTGGCCAGCCGATGGCGCTCTCAGATCATCCATCAACCTTTTGCAGGAATTAATTTATGTGTTTGGCCAATCTTTTACTGGTTTGGGGTCTTTTATTCCTATATCCCGGGACTCCATAGATTTTGTTAACAAATCAAAATTTATTTCTATTGTGGCATCGCCGGCATACTTCGCCACGGCGTGTGTGCGTCTCATCCCCCTTTAATTATATCCACAGGGATGTGTATGTGAGGGGACATACATTCATTCATTCGTGGTATCGTCTTTAACATTCACACTTTACCCGACTTAATCGGCTTCATGCGGGTTAGTACACCAGACATTTGTAATAATCAACTGAATGTGGTAGGGCCTCTGTTTTTATAAGATGCCAAGGTTATCTATTCTAACTGACCACATAAATTAAATATTCAAATACCATATAGTGTTAGATCATATCGCCGAATAGCATAGCATTACAAGCTGGTTTATCCAAGCCATTTAACCTTCTTTGTTTTTTTTTTCTTTATTGGGCAACCCATTGGTCCAGGTTTACGTGGCTTTCAGAGTTTCGATCTGACGAAATAAACACAATACTGAGATATCTATCTTAGTTGTCATTGTGTTCCCTTACTTTTAAACCATTTGATCTAACATCTGTTTGTTTATTTTTACAACCAGAGTCAATTAGACCATGTTTGATCAATGTTAAATGTCCTTTCTTGTATGTGTAACAATAACGAGTTTAGCTTATCTATTGTCTTTAGAATGCATATTCTTGTCACATATTAACGACGCAGACGAGTTTATCTGTGTGAAGCAATCTCTGGCCCCAAATTTAAACATTCCTGCGTTATAGAAATTTCATATCTGAAAAGGTCTTACAACATGGAATAGCCTCCTAGTGGGGGCAGTATCTACTACCTTTCTATATCACTGTTACTGCCCCCACTGAGAGGCTATTCCATGTATCTACTACCCTTTCTATATCACTGTTACTGCCCCCACTGGGAGGCTATTCCATGTAACAGTGATATAGAAAGGTAGTAGATACATGGAATAGCCTCTCAGTGGGGGCAGTAACAGTGATATAGAAAGGTAGTAGATACTGCCCCCACTGGGAGGCTATTCCATGTAACAGTGATATAGAAAGGGTAGTAGATACATGGAATAGCCTCCCAGCAGGGGCAGTAACAGTGATATAGAAAGGTAGTAGATACATGGACTAGCCTCCCAGTGGGGGCAGTATCTACTACCTTTCTATATCACTGTTACATGGAATAGCCTCTCAGTGGGGGCAGTAACAGTGATATAGAAAGGGTAGCCCCAGTGGGTGCAGCAACAGGGATATAAATGTGAAAGATCTCTGTAGTAATCCCTGCTGTGAAGTAGAAGCTTCTGTGTTTAACTCTTGCTGGACCAGGTATCTGAGCCCCACATTACAATGTGCTTCAGCTGTGTTTTAATGCCATTCTTCCTGCTGCTATAAAGGTCCTTTATACTTTGCATCACATTGACAGATCATACAGAGCAGCAGGAAGGATGGCATTAAAACACAACTAAAGCAAATTGCAGTGTGGTGCTCACATAGCTAGTCCAGCAGGAGTTAAAAACCAAAAGCTTCTCCTTCACAGCAGGAGAGTGTGTGAGTGTAGGAGGGGGTGTCACCATCTCGGCAGGCAGTGTGATCACTCACCTCCTGGCCTGGTGGGATCATTGCTGCTGAGCCGGGCTGGTCGGTCATACCTCCTCTCTCTATCCCCTGTAAGGAGCAGCAGGAGGCAGCACATGGCCCAGGCTCTGCTGCATCTTTCCGGTGCGCCCTCCCCCTCATCAGCCCAGCCCGGAAGTGAAACAGGCAAGCAGCTGCTCCAGCCACAAGAGGGGGGGGGGAGATAGATAATTTACACAATGGGCGGCGCTAGAACCAAATCCCCGGCCAGCAGTGACCAAGGAACAGGATTCTGGCGCCCTCCCCAGTTTGGCACCAGGCCAGCACAGTAAGGTGGCCGCCTGTGTCGCCTTACATTAGCGCCGGCCCTGTGTGTGTGTGACTGTGACAACCCCCCCCCCCCCCCCCCTCTGTGCTGAGCGCATGTGTGTGTGTGTTTATCGCTCACACATGCGCTCAGCACTTTCTGGAGGGGGTTTGTCACAGTCACACCGCTGTGATCTCCCTGCCCGCCCCCCACGATTGACGAGGACAGTCACATGACTGTCCTGCGTCAATCAAACCATGGGAGCACTGCCTCCCATGGTGGGCTTTTTTTTTTATATATAAAAAAACTTGCTTGATACAATGGAGCGTTCCCATTGGCTCAAGCTTCATTTGCTGTCATTGCCTGCCACCAGCTTGAGCTCCGCAATTAGCGTAGCCTAGGCTGGCTCGTGCTGTCTGTGTAGTGTAACACACACACACACACACACACACACACACACACACACACACACACACACACACACACACACACACGCTGGCAAACAGTGAAAGCGCAGGAGAAAAAATAAAGCGGACAGAGAAGAAGCAAAGCACAACGAGGGAGCGAGGAGAGGTGAGTATAAATAACAATTTATTTACAGTTTAAATGTACATACACAACATCACATGTCATTACACACAATGAGCTGATTAATTTACTGGCATGGCTCCGCCTCCCCTGCCACCCCTGACTGCACGTCCCTGGTGCAGAAGTGTGGGTGTGAGCCCAAAATGCAGTGAAAAAGAAACAGATTTAGGCAGGTTACAGGCTTTATTTGTAGGAACAAATAAACAGACAAGAAATCATACATAAGGCGCAGAACAAAACCATAGGAGGAGGCTAGGGGTAGTGGGAATGGGAGAACTGGATAAATACAATACAAAGGATACAGAGAACATCTATATTCCAGGCAATGGTACAGATGGAGCAGGCAAAAGCACAATCAGGGTTAAACAAGGGTCTGGTACACAGGTAGTCAAGCAATATAACAGAGGGGTACAGGGAGGCAAAGGAGGTGTAACGGTGCGCTGACGCCGCTACCCTGGAGTAGCGTTTATTTGGATTCTTTAGGACAGATTCTTGAACACAGACAGCAGGAAAGGCTGTAGTACCTTGATTCCCACACCAGGGAGGTACTACAAGAAACCTAATTATCACCTCAGCTCCAAATGGCTTCGTGACCAGGAGGTCGCTGGGTGGAAACACATTAACTATCTGTGTCCTGACACATAGACATGACGTGATACAAAAACATGAACAAGATTGCTGATGCAAGACTTCTGAGACATACAGAGCGGGAACACTTGTGTTCATTAGCCTGCAGGGAAGGCCTACAATCTAAGATTGGATATACTGTATGTACTCAGCTATACAGAGGGGGAACACAAAGTTCAATAGCCTGCAGGCAGGCCTACTATCTGCGATAGGCTTCTGTATAGCAACCAAGGAAACATATACTTAACAGGATACATAAAACTAGGAACTCAGGAACATAAACTAGAACGTAATATACATGAACTAGAAATAACCAGGACAAGAACTAGACAGATAACATAAACCATACGGCAAAACCATAAACGTGAATCAGACAGAAACTCAGGCAAAAGTACAATAGGGATATGCGAGAAAATGGTCAATAGGGATAGCCAGGTCAAAACGTACAGGTCCTCAGCCAGAAACAGGTCAATATCAAGAAATCCGACACCAGACGATGCAGGAACTTGAACTACACTAACTCCAACTTACTCCCAGGACAGTTCAAGGAGCAAGTCCTCTCAGCCTCTTTTAAAGGCTGATGGCTCCTTGCACTTAAGCCTAGCTCCGCCCCCTCAGATGCCATTTTGCCAGCTCTTACTACGGGCAACAGGCTAGCCAGCGATGCCACCTGGCGCCCTGACCCCCAGGAAGCGCTACGGGGGCCAAGGATGTAACCGGAGGATACCGGTAATTATATAACCGGTATATTATATATTATATTATATAACTGATGGAGCGGGGTCAGCGGATGCTGAAGCACATAGTGCGAAGAGGTCGCCAACTTTCTGCAGAGTCAATCGCTCCAGACCTCCAAACTTCATGTGGCCTTCAGTTTAATGTCCGTCGTAGCATAGAATCTTAATAGCAACGTACGTGCGCACCGGACTGCGCACGCACAACATACTTGGCAAACGGAGGCAAGTTAGGCAAGAACGTAAAACCGCTACCATGGATGCGCACAGTGCGCCACGTCTGCATAGCGTTCTGTGTGAGTGATGAGATGTCAGACACAGCCCATTTGTGACGTCCAGCACCTTGATGCACAAAATGTCTTTTCATATCCTTTTCAAATTTTTATCATTTTTCATATTAATTTTATTTCCCATAGTTCCCTTTTTTTCCCACAGTTCCCTTTTTTTCCCACTTCCGTCAAAAAAAAAAAGGACCATTTGGTGTCTACAGTATCTTCCGTCAGTACGTCCGTCCATTATGCACGCAAGCAGAGTGCGCTCAGACTGCATTCGTCTGACAATTAGCCTTAAAAGGCGTTTGCAAAAAAGTACTACATGTAAATGCCAGGGAATTCTATAGAAGGTTCTTTGAATATTAATAAAAAGGTCTGTTGCAAAAAAAAACCCTCCATTTCGGAAAAAAAATTCACTGCAAAAATCCAGAAATGCCTAAATAAATATAGAAACCTGGCGAATAAAACCACCAAACATCAGGACATTTCTCTGCTGTTCGGTGTCTGTGAGTACATTAACCTTTGCTTCTCTATGGGGGATTTCATTGCTGCCAAACAGGCACCAATTTCGCTGTCAACTTCTGAATAGCCGAATGGCCACAAAAATGCACCGTATTGGGAAATTCACCGTTCGGCGCAATTCGGTTGCCAGTACGGTTCTTTGAATATCCCTGATGGGGTGTATATATCTATCAACCGGGAAGGCAGCACTCAGTCCCGGTGAGTGAAAAATAGTTAGCTGCCTAGTTGCTACTCATAGAATAGATATAAAAATACATAAAGTGAGAGTACACCAGGACTTACTAAAATATAAAATTTAATAGGCACGCATTGAAAGTCCCTGTAATAATAAAAATCCTTTTTTTTTCTCTCCTAAAGTGGCAGTATTGTTCACTTTTCAGTAATAAAGTGAATAATATTTCTGTATTACCTCACTTTCTCATTTCCCACAGCAGCAGCAAGTGTGGAAGGGATGGAGCAATGTGTTATTACGTATTGTTTCATTGAAAAGCTAATCCACTGGGAGACCCGTAAAGAGGCCATATTGGATTTAATACTCACAAATGGAGGTTTGGTATCAGACGTTGTTGTAGGTGAAAATTTGGGATCTAGTGATCACCAGTCAGTGTGGTTTAATATAAGAACAGGGATGGAGCCGCACCACACAAAAACAAAAGTTTTAGACTTTAAAAAAACAACAGATTTTTCTAAAATGAGATTTTGTGTGAAGGAGTCATTATCAGACTAGAGGAGTTTAAAGGGAGTCCAGGAGAAATGGGATTATTTAAAGGAAGCCTTATTGAAGGCCACAGGCAATTGCATTGGGCTTGTTAGCAAAAACAAAAAAGGGAAGAAACCACTGTGGTACTCTGCAGAAGTGGCCAAAATAGTGAAGAACAAAAAGATAGCATTCAATAATTTTAAAAAAAAACTCAGAGTGAAGAAGATAGGCAAACCTATAAAATTAGGCAGAAAGAGGCAAAGCAATTTATAAGAGCTTCCAAAGCACACGCAGAAGAGAAGCCGTGGAGAACGTTCTGCTGCCTGCAACATCCTCCAGCATGACCGGTTTGGCAGGGGGTCAGCAATGGTGTGGGATGGCATTTCTTTAGGGGGCCGCACAGCCCTCCATGTGCTCGCCATAGGTAGCCTGACTGCCAATAGGTACCAAGATGAGATCCTCAGACCCCTTGTGAGACCATAGACCATATGCTGGTGCGGTTGGCCCTGGGTTCATCCTAATGCTAGACCTCATGTGGCTGGAGTGTGTCAGCAGTTCCTGCAAGACTAAGGCATTGAGGCTATGGACTGGCCCTCCCGTTCCCCTGACCTGAATCCAATTGAGCACATCTGGGACATCATGTCTCGCTCCATCCACCAACGCCACGTTGCACCACAGACTGTCCAGGAGTTGGGAGATGATTTAGTCCAGGTGTGGGAGGAGATCCCTCAGGAGACCATCCGCCACCTCATCAGGAGCATGCCCAGGCATTGTAGGGAGGTCATACAGGCACGTGGAGGCCACACACACTACTGAGCCTCATTTTGACTTGTTTGAAGGACATTACATCAAAGTTGGATCAGCCTGTAGTGTTGTTTTCCACTTTAATTTTGAGAGTAACTCCAAATGCAGACCTCCATGGGTTGCTCAATTTGATTTCCATTGATAATGTTTGTGTGATTTTGTTGTCAGCACATTCAACTAAGAATATTTCATTCATTTAGATCTAGGATGTCTTATTTTTGCGTTCCCTTTATTTTTTTGAGCAGTGTACTCATCATACTAGCAGCACCGTCTGTACCAATAACAATCAGCTGGCTTGAAGAAATCCAGTCTAAGAGACCATGTCTCTCTAGGTCTTTAGTGATGGTTTCTAAGTACCCGTCTGCAGTAGCCATTTCAAGAGGTAGAACTGATAAAAATACTTCTTTGATCCAATTGTTCTTGATGTATTTGACATACAATATTAACTCTTCTACTCCTTTGTCAGTCGATCCACCTAGCATCAAACTGACATATTTCGCTTCCTTCAGCTCGCAGATGACTTCTTTCTGGATTACAGTTGCAATATGTGAGATAAATTCCTTCCATCTCTTGTCACTTGCATACTCGTCTCTCACAGAATTCCCTAGTTTCCCTGTCAGCTGTAACAAGCCTTCAAAGTCTATATACGGCTTGTTGTTTTTTGCAATATAGTAGGCCACATTAAATAAAACTTTCATGTGGTTGAACATCACTTCATCCATTTTCTTTACACATACAGCCAATGGTGCCGTTTCTGGGGCCAACAGAGCATGCCTTGCTTTTGCACATTTTTCGTGCTGGAGAGACTTTCCATGTTTTTTAAAGGTTTCTAATTTAAATGGCCCTGAAAATCCCTTCGCAAGCTTAGATGCTTGGTCAGCAATTCCAGGGAAGGCGGCACAGACCTCGCATATGGCTATACCCATGCTTTGGTCAAATTTAAGCCATGTGAGTTCCTTGCACCAGTCTTGCTTAAACTTAATTCTTGCGGTAGAAACATAGAAAAATGTCGGCAGATAAGAACCTTTCGGCCCATCTAGTCTGCCCAATTACATGGATACTTTACCTGGATTTATCTTTTGTTTAGGATAGCCTTATGCCTATCCCATGCTTGCTTAAATTCAATTACTGTTTTGGCCTCTACCACTTCTACTGGAAGACTGTTCCATGTATCCACCACCCTCTCAGTAAAATAATGCTTCCTGATGTTACTTTTAAACCTTTGCCCCTCTAATCTAAGACTATGTCCTCTTGTTTTGCTACTTTGTTTCCTTTTAAATATACTCACTTCCTCTACCTTGTGGATTCCCTTTACGTATTTAAATGTTTCTATCATATCTCCTCTGTCTCGTCTTTTTTCCAAGCTGTACATGTTAAGATCATTAAGCCTTTCCTGGTAACTTTTCTCCTTCAAGCCGTACACCATTTTAGTAGCCCTTCTCTGAACTCTCTATGATGTCTATATCCTTCTGGAGATACGGTCTCCAGTACTGCACACAGTACTCCAAGTGAGCTGTGAGTATCACCTCCTGGAGTCCATAGGACTCCATGGAGGGTAGTGCTGTCGGGCCATGAGCCCTGAGCAATCTCCCTCTCATGAGATTGTTTAGGGCCTTGTAGTGATTTGCAAAGGGAGACTGGAAACTATTTTTCCAGTCTCACTCTACTCCCTTAGGCAAGAAGCAGCGGATCAGGCCACCATTCTCGCAGCAGGATGAGAGGGGAGTATCGGATTTATTGGGGGGGGGGGTAGCTGGTGTTAAATGATTTTGCAAAAGCGCAATCAGCACCAGTTCTAAATGATGGCAAAATTTTTGTGACCGCATCGGTGCAGTAATTGGCACTCGCACTGTGTAATACCTTACTTATTCTAACGCTAATTACTGATTGCACTCCCCATGTTAAGTATAGGATGTGCAAAGTACAGTAAGCTCACGCAATCACCGATGTGCTAACGGATTTTACAGGGGTTTAGCTTTAGGGATGTTATAGGGGGGCTTGCGTTGAAGTCATTTATCCTGACGTTAACACTTACTCGCCCGAACGCTACAGTTGGCGTTCACTAGGGAATAGTATCTATAGTATCTGCCATCAGAGCCAATCATTTTGATACAGTAATCATTTAGCAGCTAAACACAGTAAACTCAATCATAACTAGGCTTGTGCACCGATTTTTTTCGGTTCGATTTTTCGGATTTTTAAACTTTTCGATTCGGCTCGTTTCGACCGATTTCTGTTTCGATTCGGTTGGGCTCGACTCGTTTTTCGTGTACATATTTTTTCGGAATATCCACCATTTTTTGTATTTTCGTGTCACTTTGCTCGTTTTTTGTATCGACTTTTCGTAATTTCGGAAATTTTCGTTTTTCGGAATTATACATGTTTTCGGAATATCGACCGTTTTTCGTATTTTCGTGTCACTTTGCTCGTTTTTTGTATCGACTTTTCGTAACTTCGGGAATTTTTGTTTTTTCAGAACGTCTGTTCTCCTCGTTTCAAAGCAATAAATTTCGATTTGACACATTTCAAGTCCATTCGAAAATTCCGAAAATATTTCGTTTCGGCTCGGAAAACTTTTCGGATCTGCCATTTTCGGATCTAAAAATTTTCGGAAATTCGGCCGCATCCGAAAACACGAATCGGGAAATTTCGTGAAAATTCCGAAACCCGAAACGCACATTCCTAATCATAACCTAGAGCTGCAAATATAAGCCGCTCCAATACAACTGGTATCATACAATACTTAGGTCCTACGACACCAGTTGTATTGGAGCTGCTTATATTCGGTCATCACGATTTGATCACATTTACTGAAGATAGACGCTTGGATGTTTTTATTTCTTATATGTGGTCTGTCTTTATACTGATTTTAGGCTAAGCCTGCTTTTTAATGGGTTAATTAAATTTACGTTTCATCGCCCTTTAGTGGGGGATTGGAGCTGCTCATTTGCAGCTCTAGGTTATGATTAAGTCTCCAGGTCCAAGGAGTCTAAAGTCTTGGAGTTCTCAAACTTGAGGCAATATCAGCATTTTATGGGGGACTGAATAAAGCATAAACTATATATTAAGGTACAATTAACACATGGGGTCATCGGCATAACTGGATGTAATGTGTTTTTTTGTTTTTTTTGTATGACAAAATTATAAATAATTACGTAAATATCAAAGAAAAATAGCAGGTAACCTGTCTTCCATAGAGATCTAAATCTCCAGGTACATAATAACAAATAAAAGAAAAAGATGCGTCTGAGGCTAGGGTCAGACGAGCGCATTTTGTACGGACTGTACGTCCGTGCAGTACGGACGTACTTTCTGACTGACAAGGTATTTTTTGACGGATGTAGGAGGGAAAATAAATTAAAATGAGAAAACATTTTGTAGGTCAAAATTGCTGGACATATAAATGCAGTCCGTCTGACTACGTTCCATCACTCACAAACAAAGCTATGCAGACGCGGCGCACTCCGCACATCCGTTCTAGCAGTATTACGTTCTTGCCTAACCTGCGTCCGTTTGCCACGTCCGTCATGCATCCGCACTTCTGTGCGGACGTACTTCGTGTGCGGGGCTCCATTGGTCAGAATGCTATGCTGCCACGGACGTACAAATGTGCGGCAACACGGACGTGATAACTTCGCTCGTCTGACCCCCAGCCTGAGAGGTAGACCTCAGAACTCTAAGCAGTGTTAAATAGCTGTAACGTTCCCCAGGACAGACCTGTTGGGATCCCTGGTGACAGACCTCTACACCGCCGATCCTTAGGATGGTCGGGTCCACTAGCCCTATACTTCTAGCAGCCACCAAGGCCAGGGAGATAGTACCACAACAGGACGATGTATTCACTGTGGACTGCGCTACAGTATTTGGCAGGATCAAACGCACACCAGCAGCCACAGGAGACAAACACAACAGGCAGGGATGCAGAGTGTGAATCCTTGTTATAACAGGCCGGATCAGCAATGGTTTTCGCACTGTGTACTGCGATCCAGTATATGGTGGGATCGAGCGCATACCAGCAGCACCAGGAGGCAAACCAGGCAGGGGTACAGAGAGAGAATCGTTGTATGGCAGGCAAAGTCGGCAACAGATCGGGTCCTCAGAATAAAGCAGTCAGTAACGGGTAAACACAATATCTCAGTAAAGCGGGAATGAAACGCCACAGCAAGGCAAGGGCTCAATGCGCGCACTGATTTGAAGGCCGGCGGCTCCGCGTCATCACAATGGGCCCCGCCCCTTGATCAGCTGCAACCACGCTGGGTGCCGCCGGAGCGCCTGGCACCCGGCCACCTGGCGGTAACATGCGTCCAGGGTCCCCCTGCGAACCCCCCCCCCTGGGACCATGGATGTCACAATAGCAGATGGTGGAGAGTGAAGAGGTAGAAAGAGAAAAAAAAAAGGGACAGCTTCCATTATTGTAACATCTCTGGCTTGCTCCAATAGTCCAGCAGAACCAAAGAAGGCCATGGAAGATATCACCAGAATGGGGAAAACAGGGGCCAGTCGTTGCAGTCAGGACCATGGTAACTGCCAGATCAGCAACCCCCCCCAAAAAACCCTCATCACTGCACCCCTCCACATCTCCATGAGGTCTTTCATATAAAGAGCCATCCCACTACACTGAACTTATATATTGGGCAAGACACCTAATGGTACAAGTCTCGACTTTATGAGAAGCGGGCTCATCATAACCATCAGGTCCCTGCTCTACAATCATGGAAAAAGACGACTCCATCTCACCCAGAAGATGCTATCAGCGAGTGTCCGTGGGCAAGACACCTAATGATATGGATGTGCCTACCTCACAAAATACTTGTACGTCTCATAGATTGTAAGTTATCATGGGAACATGGTCTCCTTAAATCAGGTCATCATCCATGTGTGTTACTCTAATGTATCAAATCCTTGTTCACTGATCTTGTAAAGCGCTGCAGAATTTGTGGCACTATATAAATAAAGGATAATACTGAACTCTCTCAGAAAATTTTAAAGACCTCGTCTACAAAGCTGAAAAGCGATAAACATAAACTTTAGCAGTCAAACAGCCATTCAAAACGTGCTGTAAAATGTCCACATTCTAATAACATTGTGGCATCAATGAAAATGTACTGTGGGTCTGTAAAATTACTCATAAATAAGCAAAGGTAATCATCAAGTCTTGTAAGGGCAATTATATGCAGAAATAACGGGGAGGGGGGGGGGGTGACAGGGCCGGTAATATAAGGACGTCAGCCTGATTCTTATAGCAGGGTCTGTGACATCAATCATCGACGCAGTGACCGGATTCCTAACTCTTCCAGAAAGGACCAGTGTGGTCTATTAGGCCAGTGTCAGACGAGCGTTTTGAAGGGTGGAAGGAACGTCTGTGAGAGTGGACGTTCCTTCCACTCGATGCCCGTATGGCCACCTCTCTCAGTGCAGTTAGTGCACTCAGCGGTGCAAGGCTCAATTCTCCTATGCAGGATTGCGCTTTGTAGCTCCGTCAACGTGCGTCCTAACGCGGCTGCGGCGACCGCAATATAAAAGGGATATCATGGAATGTCAGAGATGAACCTTCAAAGGAGACGGCACCATTGAGTGGAGTAAATGCAGTTCTTTTCATCTTGGTTGGTACTTCCTATGCTACAGCGATAATATCCTAGCGATATACCTAGGGACATCTGCCGGTGCCATGGCTGCCGTACGAATCTGCAAGGCTGAAAAAAAATTCTCTGAAGTCCCCAGTGGCAGGCCTAAGAGAAAGGCCACCATCCCGTTAACATCAGCAAAGAAAGAGGTTGATGGGACCTATTCTGGCACTCATCTAACCCAATTGTTTCGGTGCCTATGGCGCATTTCCAGGGTTTCCACTGCCCTGGGTAAGGTATCCACTTGCTACTTTAAGGCCATAAGCTCACCGTTGTTGGAATGAGTAGTCTCCAGGAAGGCGATCGTAGCGTCAGCCTGTCCCCTCAAGATCAAACAGTGACCTGCACCTAGCTTCTCCCTGCATCACCTCTTCCCATGATAGACTGCAGGATTTCTCACATGCAGCCCCCATCCTCTGGAACGCTCTACCTCATACTGTCAGACTTTCTCCCAGTTTCCCTTCCTTTATACACTCCCTTAAGACATTCCTGTTTAGGGAAGCCTACCACCCAACTCACTGACGCAACCAGTCCATCACTCTCACCTTGCAGTCCTCTCCTCCTGTTGTTTCCACCCCCAACCCTTCTAGATTGTAAATTCCCACAGGAATAGGGCCGTAGTTTCCTTCTGTACTGGTTTGTCAATATGTTGTTCAATGTTTTGTAACCCTGTCTGTCATGCCTCATGATTTAGGTTTATTTGTATATTTTAATGGTATGTATTGAATGTGCCTTTACTGCTTAGTTATTTCATAGCTATTTTGTTCCTGCTGGGTCACCATAGCCTTGCTGCATCTAGCTAGCTCTGCCCCTTTTTCCTCAGGCTAGTTTGAGGTAATAATTACTGGTCACCTAGCAGTCATCTTAGCTCTATGCTGACAGAGTGAATGCCTTTTCACCTGCATAGCTGTACACATTATAAAGATTGTCAGTCTGATCATTAAAGGTTTCAACTTGATTCATCTTTCTACGTGTCAGTTTTGCTGAGTTTACGCTGTCTGCCGAACGTTCGTGTGAGTCAAATACAGACTTGGATAGTCTCAAGCACCTGCGCCTCACAGCTTTGCTAGCAAGGCAGAATACTGTCTATATTGTGCCCATTGTACAGCGCTGCGGAATATGCAGGCACTTTATAAATAAGAATAGGTCTTTGTGGACTCCATTAGGTCAGCCTGCCATAAGGCCCTGATCTCAACCAGAAAGGCTTTAATTCCCCCCTGTAGTTGCCAGTTGGTGATCATCCACTTGCTTTGCAGCCTGAAGGTCGTCAGCTGGGACTTCCAGGGGATGAGTCAGCCCTGGTGATTGGGCTGTGAAGGAGTGTCCAGACTCGTCCTTGGAGGTTGTCAGGCTGCAACTCAAGAGGGCTGGGGTATTTTGTCGACTTCCTTACCCACCACCTTCTATAGAGGAATGGATGTCCTGCTGCCAGGCACCCTACAGCAACAGATGTCTCCATCCGGGCTTTTTCCCCATGTGCCAGCAAGGTATCGACATTGGGATAGGGTAAAAGGTAGGATGGCACTCTACCTTAGAAAATGGCAAATCTGCTAGGCCTCAACCCTGGAAAATACTGGGCCAACTGCTGTATCCAGACCGGAAAATGACCCGTAAAGGGACTGCTAAGGTCACCCGCTTTATCCCCAATGAGGCCGAGCAGTACAGCAGAGGTGGGACAAAAAACGTAAATTTAGATCACAGCTAGCCAGGAGTTCATCAATGGTGCATTCACTCACCTAGGCAGCCAGACACCAGCCCCCAAAATGTAATGCTATTAAATGGTAGTGCCATTATATCAATGTGGATTCCAGCTTGATACCTACATAACAGTATGGCTGTTGGATTCATTCAGCTAAGATTCACATCATTCCTGACATCTGTTATCTCTCAGATTCTAATACAGATCTGTTTGTACATTCATTAAAATGCATATTTATACCTCACTGTATTCCAGCAATTACAAAGACCGGTGTGTGTTGTGCTTACGTCATTTTATCACTTTAACCCCTTAACAGGTTGTGCCCAGCAGGAGGCGGGTGAAGACCTTTTGGGCGTACTAGTATGCCCCGCTTGCCAGCCATCTAAGTGGGTGCTGCCTCCATCCCACATAGCTGCTGGTATCATACCTGATTGCCTGTAAATATATTTGTAAGTAATCCCCTGTACCTTTTAAGGAAGGGGAACATGACTGCTGGACTGGGCCGGAGAGTCAGAAATGTTCTGCTGAAGTGATTGGCGAAGGTGCAACAATGTTGCATTTATCAGGTATATAGGGTCCTACATGGGAGGGACTTACCTTTATGTTTTCAGGCACAGTGCGGTGTGATGGGAAATTCTTGTTGGACGAATTCGCACTTTTATCTGGAAAAGAAAAGGTTGTTGGTGTTTCAGAGGAGTGCGAATGCCATGTCATTTTCTTCGGCTGAAGTGCAGGCCCTGCTCGAGCAGTTACAGGCCCATGCTGCGGCCCAGGGGTCTGTGGCTCTGGATCTCCTCAGCACTGTGCCTGGACTGAGCCGGGAGCTGTCTGCGCTTACTGAAGGGAGAAGGCAGTGGATGAGGGAGCGGCAGTCGAGGCCTCCATGGCGGCTAAGCCCTGGCCCTCTGAGAGATCATAGGCCTCGGGCCTCTGGTGTGGACAGACCAGAGGATGGCCGCGGTGGAGGAACCCAAGATGGCCGCGGTGGAGGAACCCAAGATGGCCGCGGTGGCAGTACGCGGGATGTCCGGTCGAGGAGCCCGCAAACACAACCTTCGCTTCCGTCGGCTGCTGGTAATACGTTGCTTAAGTCCTCTTGTGCACGTGGTTCTGCCTCCGTCGACAACCGTTGCGTGGCGTCGACATTACGCTTGCCAAGATGGCCACGCCCCCAACATGGTGGCACCCATGCCGGTGATCGGCAGACTTCCGATTCCAGGTTCGGATGCTGCAGATGACGGACGGAATGTGGAGGTGGTCGTCGGAGGGCAGGAGGAAGCTGGTGCACCGGTGCAGCTCGACATTCAGGTGTCACGTTCTCACTCGATAACCGTGGTGTGGATCCCTTTCGACAGACCTCTAAGCCCTCCGATCCTTGTGTGGTTGGGACCGCTAACCCTATCACTCCCAGCCAGCAAACACACCAGTAACAATGAGTATAATCTCAAGATTTCAGCAGTAGGTGTTCTTACTGAGCATGCACTGGGGTGGAAGGGGTTAACCTCGTAGCCAGATGAGGAACAACCTGTGCTAGGCCTGCACTGGCTGTGTATATTACACAAGTCAGAAACAACTTCGTCAATATCACAATCCGGGTCAGTAACAGGGCTTGTATGCAAGTAAGGTTGGCAACAGAGGAGGTACTCGTACAGGCTGAATCAGCAACAGACTGTTTGCATACAAGCAGGATTGTTAACAAATATGTATCTAGATTAAGCGTGTGGCAGGATCATCAATCGTTCTGAGGCTGCTCTTGGGCAAACCATACATACAGGCTGAGTAGGAGATAAAATTGTCAGTAAGCAGTCCGGGTCAATAACAGAGAGGGGACCTCGTACTATCAGAATCAGCAACAGAGTAACTGAATCAAAGAAATAGAAAATCAGTGAATCGAATATACGAAACACTCAGCGATGTGGGAAAATGACTCCACGTCAAGGCAATAACTCAGGGAGCGTGCTCTTAAAGGCCGGCGGCTACGCGTCATCATGCCACGCCCCACCCCCTGATCAGCCGCAAGCATGCTGGGCACCGCTGGAGCTCCTGGCACTTGTCCAGCCAGTGGCGTCTTGCGCATAGGACCCCCCTGAGATGCCCCAGGTGTGACAACAGGCTCCTGCTCTGCTACAAACCGCCGGATGGGGGATCCGGTGGTGCTGGCAATGGTGGCATGTTGATGGCAGATGACTCCGGAGGACGGGGAGAAGTGGATGACCCATTGCAGTACAGGTTCCAGGCTCCAGACCTTGCTAGATGCCCTGTGGACCGGCACAGGACTCTGGGGTTCAGCGCTCTGGCGGGAGTGGCTCTTTTGCTGCGGCGATGGAACCTGGGAGACCAGACAGGATCTGCTGCGGCTGCTGGTGCTGCGCCTTGAGGCCCATCAAGACTCATAGAGGCACGAGAGTCTGATTTGGGGGCTGCTTTTCCTTTGCTGGGCATAGCTGGCGCTGGCACTGCTGCAGGTGATGGCTCGGGACCAATGGGGTTGGTGGAGGCCCTGGTCGCGACTCTTCAGCGCTGGCGGGATGTACCGACTGCTCGCGGGGACATAGGTGCGCCTGTCGTGTGACCGGTACATTTTTCTGCTGAGGTAGAAACTGAGGCCTTGGCGGTGTTGGAAGGTGGTGCTGTCAGGGATAGTGGGGTTCTGCGGGGATCAGGAGGGTCTTTTTCTGATTCTCGTGGCAGGGCTATGTGCGATTTGTCGCCGCTAGGTTTGCAGGTGACGGCTGAAGTCAAAGAAAAGATATGGATAGGGGAGTATGTGGACGTCCCGTCACTGGTCTCACCTGATAGGGAGTCTGTGGATCGCCCTATGAAGCCTGATTCTTGGTTGGAGGGAAAGGATAAGGAGAAAGACCAATCTTTGCCGCGTACGTTTGAGGATTGGATGCAGGGCTTCCTAGCATACTGCGGTATACTATGCGAGCGTTACCCTGAGCGTAGGGTCTCATTGTTTACATATTTGGACCGCATCTGGGGAGCCTACAAGGTGTATGGTGGGCAATGCTGATTCCGCTATGACCAGCAGTTCCGACAGAAAATGGCGGTGCGCCGGAGTATGCGATTTGATGTACAGGATATCAACTTGTGGCTTTTATTGATGACACCAGCTTGTCCTGGGGTGCTGTCCTTTCTTGGAGCTGCTGTCCCCAGGGCACTGGGGGTGTCGGCACTGGGACGTAAAGGGTGCTGCTGGCTGTATAATGAGTCGCACTGCAGATGGGCGTCAGCATGCCGTTTCCGGCAGGAACGTTCTGGGTGTTTGGGCGCCCCCACCCCTTGTTCCGATGTTTTAAAAAAGAGCGGGTGCAGCGGCTAAGTCTGACGATCGGGTGGAGCCTGGTGGACGGGGTTTTGCTGGTGCCCATTCACGCGATGCTCCCGTGGCTCGATAAATATCCTAGTCGTTGTGTGACTGAGCTGCTGCCGAATGTGTTTTTTTTTCTTGGCTTTCTGATTCCCCACGAGCCATCGGACTTCCCGTTGTTTTCTGAGAATTTGGTGTCAGCAAGGGAACATGAAGGGGTGTTGGCGGAGAAGTTGGAGCAGGAGGTGCAGTTAGGGAGGATGGCGGGCCCTTTCATGGATTTACCTTTCCCCATCTTACGGATTTCTCCTTTGGGCCTCGTCCCTAAAGAAGGTTACTGGTAAATTCAGGATGATCCACCACTTGTCCTATCCAGCTGGTGCTTCTGTTAATGATGGCATAGGCAAAGGATGCTTGTCGTGTCCGGTATGCCTCTTTTGATGAAGTGCTTCAGCAGGCTAGGGATGCTGGTCCGGGGTGCTGGTTGGCTAAGGTGGATGTGGCTTTCAGGTTGCTTCCCATCCATCCTGACTGCTACCACTTGCTAGGCTGCTCCTTTAGGGGGGCGTATTCCTTCGATAGAGCACCCCATCGGCAGGCACATATCTCCTGTCATTATTTCGAGCTCTTTGCGTCTTTTGTGGATTGGGTAGTACTTCAGCAGACAGCTGAGAACTCCGTCGTACATTACCTGGATGACTTTTTGTTCGTGGGACCGGGCAATTCTATGGTTTGCACTGAGCTGCTCGCTGCATTTCGGGAGGTTACAGCGGATTTTTGTATCCCGCTGGCAGAATAAAAAACTGAGGGTCCCTGTAGACATTTGTCCTTTCTGAGGATTGAAATCGACATGGTGCAGAGGGTTTTCCGCCGGCCAATAAGATCGAGGTGGTGCGGGCCTTACGCACTTTGAAGCTGCGGTTACAGGACTTGCAGTCACTTTTGGGCCACTTAGCTTTCGCGTGTCGTGCGATGCCTATGGGGAGGGGGTTCTGTCGCCGGTTGTACTTGGCGACGGCCGGTGTCAGGATGCCACAACATTTTGTCTGCATTACTTGGTCGTTGAAAGAGGACCTGGCCCTGTGGCGCATCTTTATGGCGGGCTACAGTGGGCGGACCTGGCGCGAGGCTGAAGTGGATAATGGGTCCCTGGAGCTCTTCATGCGTGTTTCGGGTTCAGGTGGGTTTGGGGCCTATTTTCAAGGGTACTGATGTGCCTAGGCTTGGCCTCAGGAGTGGTCTGCTTCCTCTTTGGTTCAGAATTTGACATTCATTGAACTTTTTTCGGTCGTGGTGGCCTTGGAACTGTGACGAGAGGTTGGCAAATCGGTGGGTGGTGACTGATATGTGCGACGTGCACGTAGTGAACCGCTTATCTTCTGGTTCCACCCCGGTTTTGGCTTTGCTGCACATTTGGTACTGCGTTGCCTTGAACGTAACCTCTTTTTTAGGGTGGTGCATGTGCCCAGGTGTAGTCAATGTCATCGCTGACTCTTTCCTGGTTCCAGTGGGACCATTTTTTTGGCAGGTGGCTTCCCAGTCGTCTGCAACGGCGACACCTCTTCCATCCTAGCTGTGGAGCCTCGTTTCGCCGGACTGTTTTTTTTTGTATTCAAAATTTTTATTTTGTAATATGTCATCACACAAGTAAACCTAGAGTGAGGGCCTCGCAGGGCCGCACATAGTCGTCTGCAATAACTCGGCGAAAAGAAAATAAAGAATAACAGCATATAGACATCTATAATAACACAGCTCAGAGGAAACAACACAGTCATCTAGAAAATCAGCCAAAAAATTATCTCTCAAGAACAGAGCACGGCTTCATATCGATCACTGCAGGACAAGAACAAACATGTCATCTGGAGAAAGCGTTTCGTTAAGAAGAAAGGGCCTCATAGGGCCACCCGAGATCAACTGCAAAAGACTCAGCAAATGAAAAATAATAAACCACATAACAGTCAGCTTGGTACATCTAATACAAGAAAGACATGGGGAGGGGAAGGGGGGAAAAGAAGAAAAAAAAAAGGGGGGGCGGCAAATGACCAAAAATGTGCCGTCCCCCGTTAGTCCTCAGGACAGTGGGAGACCGAGGGAAACAAATGGCACCAGGCCCGGGTACTTGGGGGGGCCATACCGGTCGTCAGGCCACGGTGGTACCCCAAGAGAACCCGCAAATGCCAAAAAAAGAAAAAAGAAAAAAATAATAAAAAAGAAATATAAAAAAAAAAAAAAGTCTCTGCTTGCGAGGGGGGGAAAATCAACCAGGGGTAGCAACTCAAAGTAACAAAATCATCCCTAATTGGGGGGTCTCATCGGTAAAAACAAAAGTAAATTGTGAAAAGTCTCAGCGTGTGGGCAGAGAGGTCTTGTAAGGGAAACAGCAGGTCATCATCAAAAAGACAGGGCAGGAAAAATAAAGGACCGTTCTCAGCCTTTGTCCCGGAATGGAGGCGTCTGCGAAGCAGGCAGGATGAGGCAGAATGAACAAGGCCCGTCAGCGAGGGACAAGGACAAATTCGGCGGTGAAACAGATAACCCCGGGAGGTTCCTCTCCCCTGCCTCCCCCGGTTCAGCGCTCAGGTGGGCCAGCTTCCCTCCAACGCTGAAAATAGACCCAGCTCCCATCAGGAGAGGGACCTGCCTCCTACTCTCCTCTCGATCGACTTGCATACCACCAGGTGTGGGTAGCAGTGTCAGCGTCTCATTCGGGATGCCGGCCATGTCGTAGCCCTCCATTACAGCCACATGACAGGTCTGGGCCAGGCTCAGTTCAGCCACCATAGGTTCGGGAGGTAGTAACACCCCAGACTGCGTAGCTGCGGACTCCTCCACGCTCTCACCACCCGGGTCTTCTGTAGCCATCCGGGTCCCTTCAGGCGCAGCGTCGCTCAGGGCACTTGCGCCTCTGCAGCTCCTCAGGGCCACCGTGAAGCGTCGCATGACTCCCCGCGTCAACGGGCTCTCATCATCCCCCTCCTCCAACAGAAGGCCCTTGAGTGCCAGGAACGCCACTTCCAGGTCGGATGGCGCGGGAAGCGACAGGGTACCCGCTTGCCACCCTACGTGTCCCCCATCCGCTTCTTCCACCAGGTCAGCTGGGGTGATGGGATCAGGAAAGGCATTGCTGTGTTTAGTAGAGTCTCTTACTCCCAAGCCACGATACAGCCCGGAGGTAGGCCTCAAGATGGCCGCCGGCACACCATGCCTGCCGCATATCGGCTCTCTCTGGTCCGGGGGGGGGGGACAGAACGGGCCCCGGACATCTTGGCTTCGATGGCTAGCCACTCTGAGGTCCTGTGGTATGAAAATCAGCGGGTAAATACAGCAAAGGGAACCCCAAGACACACGTCCTCTCTCTTCAGCAGCCGGCCGCGCCCCCCTCTTCACCGGACTATTGGCTGGTGGACGGAGCATTGGCAGAGGCGACTTGGCAGTCCTACATGCAGGGCGTCGGTGGCGTCAGGCAAGAAGGGTTGGATGTCGTCGGAGGAACGGCGGTGGGCGACGCTGGTTTTTGTTTC
Source organism: Leptobrachium leishanense (assembly GCA_009667805.1). NCBI lineage: Eukaryota > Metazoa > Chordata > Amphibia > Anura > Megophryidae > Leptobrachium > Leptobrachium leishanense. The sequence continues at coordinate 243,173,957 of CM019066.1, forward strand.
TGACTTGCAGAAGTGGGGGCGTTCCGGAGCTGGGGCTCAGAAGGGTTTGTCAGTACTTTTTTTTTTTTTTTTTGTGCCATGTGATGGGTTGGGAAGATGTCAGTTGTGATTTCTTGTTGCGGAAGGCGGTGGCGGGGTGACGCCGCGGCTGTGCTCCGGATCAGCGCAGGCCCATCTCGGAGGATTTGTTTTTTGGCCTACTACATGTTTTGCCGGTGGTCTGTTTTTTGCCTTGTGAGGTGGCATTGTTTCAAGTTTCCTTTGCTTTTTGTTTTTATGGGGCATTTCTTATTGGGAACTTCGTGGCATCTAGTTCAGGGGTTGCGCCTCATCTGTTGAGGGGACGTGGTGGTTTTTGACAACGGGGTGCGGATTTTTATTGCGCGCTCGAAGACTGATCAGCATGGAAGAGGGGCCTGGGTTACTCTGGGTAGGCTTTCTGGGGAAGGTTGCCCTTGGGAATTGACCAGGAATTATTTGGTGCATCCATGAGGAGAGGGTTCCTTCTTGGTGCATTTGGGTGGGGTTCCCCTGACACAGTACCAATTTACTGCTGTGTTTCGAAGATGCATTGGGAAGTTGAGCTTTGACCCGTCAATTTATGCGCCACACTCTTTCCGCATTGGTGCTGCGATGGCCGCTGCCAGGGCAGGTGCATCTCCGGAAATGCTGCTGCGCCTTGGTAGATGGCAGTGGAGCGCTATGTTTCTATGTCCATCCTAATTTTTTATAATTTTGCGGTGTTCCTCAGGTCATATGGATCTTTGGCCACTCATACATTCATTGGGCGGTGCAACGGGCTGGACGTCGGCCACATGGGAGGAACCTGGGTTTCTCGCCCAGGTTTCGCTTGTTATGTATCTGGGGTTTGCTGTGGGCACAGGTTTTTCGGGTGTTGTCGTTGTTGTCTCAGTGTGCCCAGTAATATTATTTTGCTGGTTTCATGCAGGGGTAACAATTTTGGGGTTGTTCGGTTGGTGGACCTGCTGCATACCGTCAAAACAGGACTTAGAGCATTGTTTAGGCCTGTTTGAGGGTGTTTCCTTGACTTGGTCATTTCGTGGTCCTCCTGGGACACATTTGCGGCTCCTCGGGCCTTGAAGCGGGAGAGTTAATTGGGAGGTTTCGCGTTTTGTGGAACAGTTGGGGGGGGGGTTTGCGGAGCATCATGCGGAGTTTGAGGGGGATAATGGGAACCTTATGCGTCATGACGGAGTTCATTTGTCGAATATTGGGCTCGCTATCTTATTGGCTGGTTTTATGAGTGGCATTGAGAGGGTGCTGGCTTTGGTGGGAGCGCAGAGACTGCCACTGGGGTGTTCGGCAGTCTCTGGCGTTGGCGGGATGCCTTGCCAGCAAAGGAACCGTTAAGGATAAGCTGCCTTTGGGTGGGCACTGGGAAGACGACCCTCACTTGAATCAGGTCAGGTGGGGCGATGAGCTTATGGTTAACATTTAGAGGAACTGCCTAACGCAGGACGAACGCTGTAGGGTCAGAAATATATAGTACGAGTAATAAACAAATAAATTACATGTTGGTTTCAATAAAGCTGTGGCCATGCCCTTTTCAAATAATGTGTCTAATTATTGGGGGAAAGGGTATGGGACAAAATAAAGCGGTCTCAGGCCTAAGCAGTCATGTCACATTGACATGTGTAACCTAATACTTTGCCTACCTACTACGTTAACCTCATTGAATTTGTAAAAGATTTATCTACCTCTTCAATAAAATTGTGTTGCATCAATAACATGTCTCTTTATTGTGTTCATTTCACATTGTAGGTACAGATTGACGGTGCCAGACATCGTGATCGTGATCATTCGGGCAGCATTTATAGTTTAAATAATGCAGTGATGTACTTAGAGTGGTGGGTAGATGTGTTGGACTATCCCATTAAACTCCATCCCTCCGTGTAAAGGAAACCAAAGTGATAAATACACACATTAGGAACACATCCATGAATGCACTTCAGAATCTATCACAATGAAGGCTCAATATATTTCTATGTAATGGAGAACTTCTATCAGAGTGAACCGCTAAATGATCTATAGAAATAAACCTGTAAAGGGACTTGTTTCGTTATTCATTGTTAAGATGGGTGTCTGCCAGTTATACGTGACACGTGTTCAAAGCATTATTGTATAATTTCAATGATGTTAACGTAAGTAGGAAAAGTATTAGGTTACACATGTCAATCTGAAATGCAAACCTATTTACATGCAATCAGGTTTGATGCCAAGAAATGGAAATACGTAGCAGATTCACAGATACAATAATGCTTTGAACATGTGTCACGTATAACTGTCATTAGGCCCATCTTAACAATGCATAATGAGACAAGTCCATTTTGCTTGTTAATTTCTACAGATCATTTAGCTATTTACGCTGGCAGTTCTCCCACTATTATGTAGAAATAGATCTGTGCCAACATCTTCACATTCCTCGAGGTATGTGATCTCAGGCTACAGCAGCATCCTCTTACTCCTCCAGCAGATTGCCCTCATTTATAGCCATGTTTAACATGGCACAGGCTATTATCATGCGGACAACTTGATCAGGCTGGTATTGCTGTGATTGCTTAACCTCTCTAAAACTGAACTTCTCGTCTTCCCTCCCTCTAAACCCAACATTCCTGAACCCATTTCTCTTCAGGTGAATGGTGCCACCATTACTTCTTCCTCTCAGGCTCGTTGCCTCGTTGTCCTCTTCGACTCTGATCTCTCCTTCACTCCTCACATTTAGTCGCTAACCAAATCCTGCTACTTCCAACTAAAAAACATTGCACGCATCCGTCCCTGTCAGGACTCTGCTAAAATGCTCATCCTAGCTTTTATTATCTCCTGCCTCGACTACTGTAACCTCCTTCTCTCCGGCCTTAAGAGATCCCAGATTCTCCCTCTGCAGTCTTATGAATGCCTGCGCCAGGCTCATCCACCTCTCCTCACGCACCTCTCACACCTCCCCCTTTGTCAATCTCTACACTGGCTTCCTGTCTCCTATAGAATCCAATTCAAAACATTGGTGCTCAGATACAAAACTCTCCACAATCGCGCCCCTGCCTACATCTCCTCCCTTATTAGCAAGTACATCCCATCAATCCCGACCACTTCGCTCTGCCAATGATCTGATGTTATCAGCTTCACGTACCCTCACCCAACTCCCGCCTTCAGGACATCTCCTGAACTGCTCCCATGCTATGGAACTCCCTCCCTTTAACATCAGACTCTCTCCGTCTCTCCAGTCCTTCAAGAAGTCTCTGAAAACATTGCTTTAGAGAAGCCTATTGGCTCACTCCCTAATCCCCCTCTGTTCATTTTCTGCACAATCTTCCCACTCTGCCCACATGCGCCCCAATACTTCACATTCTCTTTTAACCCTCACCTAGTGTGTCACCCCTATCCTTTTAGATTGTAAGCTCTTGAGCAGGGACATCTCACCTACTGTAATGTGTGTTTAACCTGTAGGTTTATTTGTTGTTCGGCCACCCACTGTACAGTGGTACCAACTTGTTCGTGCTTTATAAAAACTTGTAACTGTTACTGATCCACCAGTCCTGTCTGGGCATCTGAAGCGCATTTTCCAGATACCAAATGTCCTTTTGATTACGCTCCTGGCCTTTTGGTGGGCATTGTTGTATGCCTCCTGTGCAGGTCCAACAATTCTGTGACAAGTTGTCATGAGCCATGACCTCAGTGGGTATCCTGAATCACCTAATGAATGGGACATTACATACATTTAGGCTAATGTCAGATGAACGCAGTCTAAGCGCACTCTGCGTGCATGCATAACGGACGGACGGACGGACGGATGTACTGACGGAAGATATTTTAGACAACCGCACGGTCCGTTTTTTTGAAGGATGTAGAACAATAAAGGGAAATATGGGAATCAAAATTATAATTCAAATACAGGTACAGTTAGCCAGACCATAAAAAACTCTGAGCGTCAACGTTATGGACGTCGCAAATGCGCTGCGTCTGACGTCGCAGCATAACGCACACAGGCCGCTACGTGGACGTGGCGCACTCTGCGCGTCCGTCTTAGCGGTTTTACGTTCTTGCCTAACTTGCATCCGTTTGCCACGTGCGTTGTTTGTGCGCAGTTTGGTGCGCACGTACTTCTTGTGTGGGTCTCTATTGATCATAATTCTATGCTATGACGGACTTTGAACTGTGCGGCGACACAGACGTGATCACTGCGTTCGTCTGACGTTGGCCTAATAGTTTTTAAATGAACACATTATTTTCCAGTTATGTATTTGTGTTGAAAATATACCATATACTCAACTAGTAACCAGCCATCAGGGAATTTTCCATCCTGGAAATCACGCATCAACAAGGAATTAGCCAGGATATATGAATCATAGGCACTCTCTGGAAACGTTGCATGTACCTTCATGATGCGTATGATGGCATCATAAACCATTTGCACGTTTAAGGAATTGAAGTGCTTGTGATTTAATATAAACTGCAGCATCCTTCCATGTTGCACGGATCTCTGTGGGTGCAATTGATTGCCCCAGAACATTGGGAAACCCTCCATTTTCATAAAACATGTTTAACATTGCACCATCCCTCAGTGGTGATAGGGTATCAAATCTATTATTGGCACTTGCTCTGCATATCTTTAAAGAAGCGGCAGAGCATCTTTGAAAAAGGTTCTCTGGCTAACACTGACCGGGGATGCTGGAACTTTCCAGTGTCCAGAAACCTCAGGCTGCAGAGCATCTTTGTCATCTCTGGCACATATATGCATGATCCAAAGCTGGAGTCAAGAGGATTCTGCAACTCTTGATACCTTGCAGATCTGGTCACAGCTGGACTTGTAATGCATGCAGCACTCCACATCAGTCACGCCATCCAAAGTTAGCAGTGTTCTTTGGACACAAGTTGCCTGTGGAATGTCCTGTGCCCTTTCCAATTCCTGCTGGCGTTGGAGACGGTTCCACCGACCACGGCGACGTATGAGGAATGCACATGCTACAATTATCACATGCCTGGCGACATCCATTGCGATACTTGTACACCGGCTCTGTTGGATTCCTTTTTTATAGGGTCAGGATCCAGCATTTCGCCCGATTATCCAAGTTTGGAATTAACACCAGCTTTCAGGAGTCGTTAAGATTTGTCAGTTTGCATCCAGACGTTAACCTGCACCAGCACCTTGGGATACCTTACATCTCGAAGTTACAAAATGATTTTGCATAGTACAGTATGCTGGTGCAAACGGATTTCACATCGATTTAACCGCAACATTGGAATAGCGATAGCAGACGTTAAACTTTCTACTGCACATCTTAACGTCTACCTATCGAGACTTTGGCATATTGTCAACGATGGAGTTAAGTTTACAACAGCTCTGGTTAAGTATATACCAACCTTGGAATAGGGCTCACTATTTATGGGAATGGGCTTCCAAGTGAAAAAGGATTGGGAACCACTGTCGAATACAATACACTTAATTAGTAACCTTTTGAGGAAGCAGACATCCAGGTGAGTTTATACATGCTGTAAATTTGCATACCTACCTTAATAGCATCCTAATGTCATTTTTCTTTTATGGATCATTTATTTTTTAAAGGTGTGGTCAGGATGCATGAGCTTTTTAATTCATTGCAATTTTGGTTGTTTAGCCTTTTACCCTCTGCTTTGAAACAAAACATTTTGTAAAGTTTCTAAATAAAACCAGCTTTGATGTTCACTTGACGTTCTATATATTAACCCCTTCACTGCTGACGACGTGTGGGACATGTCCTCAGTTACTCCCGCTGTATGCTGAGGACGCATCAGCTTTGCGGGACCCCCGGCGGAGATACTTACCTCTCTATCCGGGGTCCCGCGGCGTTCTGACTTCAGCGTCCTCAGACGCTGAAGTCAAGCTCTTCCCGACATAAATGACGTCATCGCGCCATGCGCCACAACGTCATTTCCAGGCGACCGCCCCCCCCCCCCCCGGCAATGCCGGGAGATCGCCTGGAAGGGAGGGGGGGATCCGTTCAGATCCCTCTCCCGATCGGGAGGTCCCACAAAGAAAAGCCAGACACCGCTTAAAAGGGAAGAGTCTCCCCTTTTAAGCGGTGCCTGGCTTTAACCCCTTAGGCACCGGGTCTCACTTCAGCGCCTTGAGGCGCCGAAGTGTGGCCTAGCTCCGGTGGGGGCCGCCATCTCTAAGAAAGGCCTGAGCATGGCCTTTCGAATGATATCCAATATGACCAAGTATAAAGTAAACAAAAAAACCCCAAAAAATAATAATAAAAAAAAACATGTATTTTTTTGTTATTCTTATTAATGCAGCAATATTGTTCACATTTCAATTATAATGTGAACAATGATGTTGCACTAATGATTTTCTTTCTATGGGGTGCGTAGCTAAAAATCACAGAATTCCCCCAAAAAAATGTAGTAAGTCCCCATTTCTAATTTTTGTACAAGTGCACCCCATAGAAAATATAACCGCATATGTTCATGTGATAAAAGGTGAAAAAAAAACACTTTACACGCTGCAGATGATTAAAAATCCAAATGTTATTGCATTTTTTGTTATAATATACAGGCAGGACATGACGTATACATATAAAAATTATATATTATGAATCTGCGGAGTCTGCCGGAAAGAACGATATTAATATGTCTGGGTCGTATAATAAAATGTTGGCTTCAAATCGCGTTTAAACATGATGAGCGAAAGCGGTAAAAATGAGCTCAGCACACAGTGCCTCAGCAGTGAAAGGGTTAATAATAATGGAAATGTACAAAAATAGTTAATCTGCAAAACCATTAATTGTCCAACTATGTTGGCCTAAATGCTATTGAACTTGCTATTTAGTTTTTGTAGTAAATTTCCGCTCCCCTGCATCAGTAATGAATTGTTTACTTTTAATTTTCTTTCTCTTCTCTCACTCAGGTGAGGAATGATATGAATTTGAAAGGCTTACGCATATCATTGCATAGTTGTGTTGAATGCCATCGCCTGCTCTTGATTGGCTTTAGCTTAAAAGTGTGATCTATTGTGCTAATAAATAAGGCTGCTGCATTTTTTTTCCTTTAGGAGATCAGAGCAGCCTAAGGCCACGATATCATTCACTTTTTGCTAATTTTCAAGGTCTGTTATGTGGATTCATTTTCTTTAGAATTTTGTGATACATTCCTATGGATGTACTGAATTGCATTACGTCCTCTTGATCAAATTTAGAACGGTCTCCTTTGTTTCTCCTGCTCAGGATCTAACCTGCCGAGAGGAACTACTTACTTTACTTCTGTCTCTGCTGCCTTTGGTTTGGAAGATCCCTGTAAAGGAAGAAAAGTCAAGAGGTAATGTGCAAAGTATCTTTTAGTGGTTTAAGCGCTATCCTTGATATTAAATCTGAGTATAAAGTGTGTGTGTGTATTAGGCCGTGTTAGTCCAGATGCCATATATATAAATCACGAGTATAGCAGTCTGTATGTATGTATATATATTTACAGACTGCTATATATATATATATATATTTGCAACACAGGGTGTCCATAAAGTCTATTTACAATTTCAAAAATGTATTACAAAGGCAAATGAAGAGACAGATAAGTGAAAATTACTACAAAATGACATGTGTATATATAGAAAGAAGTCGAGGGGAGTGATATCTGAACTAGGTGGACAGGGAATTAGGCCATCCCTTCCAATCCACTGGCCTGGAAATGGTTCAATGTGGTGGTGCACATTCTTGCTGGAAAATGATAGTTGTAGGTCATGTAGTTGTGGTGCCACATATTCAGTCAAAAGGTCAAGGTAAACATTTGCAGTAATTGATGTCTCACCGAAGAAAAACGACTTACTCCTATGGGGTTATGTTAAAGATATCGTGTATCGAACAGAGGTTCAGGACATCATTAATCTAAAGCAGAGGATCACTGATGCCATTGCCACCATTGATGAGGGTATGCTACAGCGAACATGGCAATAAATCGAGTACTGTCTTTATGTGGTTCGTGCAACTAATGGTGCCCATATAGAGCTGTGTTAAATATATACGTTAATTTTGTAATTTTCACTTATCGTTCTTTTCATTTGCCTTTTGAAATTGTAAAGAGACTTTATGGACACCCTGTGTGTGTGTGTGTGTGTAATGTATATATATATATCAGCCAAAGATGAAAGCCTATATATGAATACTGTCTTATAGTATAGATTTGCATGTTCTTTTTATCACTCACTTAATGCATATCTTACATAGACAATGGGCCATATTATGATCATCACGCTAAAAAGGGGACGCTAAGGAGAAAAATCTGTGCCTGCAGGTTTCTCCTTAACGTCGCCGTTTCAGCATGATACGACTGTGCAGGCGCTAATCCAGCAGCCTGTAACGTGGTGCTAAGTCTTGGGAAGCAGCGTTAAGCGCCTTCCCGAGCATCCCCTCCATGGAGTCCATAGCACTTCATTGAGGCTAATGCTGCCGGTCACATGACCTGCAGGATCTCGCCGGAGTGATTCACAGAGCGAGACTGGGGGGACACTGTGTGCGTGGGGGGAGTTGGACCACTGAGTAAGGCCAAATGAGGCCCTTGGTAATACGTGTCCAGGAAAACATGGCTGAACTGGCCAGCCTAACTGGAATCCCCTCTGCTGCATCTGAATGCTACATACTGCAGGAAAGCCCGTTCATGGTGTAAAGTTGCCCATCAGCTTGCAGAAAAGTTTTTTGTTTTTTTTTAAAGAACCTGGTCCCTTTTGTTCTGGAATTCGTTAGAGGTTTTCGTGGATTTGACCCACTAAACAAATCCACTGGCACTACCACCTAGAGCTTGGCCATAAGCTCCATCAAATGTGAGTTGACACTCTATCTGTACCATTTTATATACTCTTTGGTGGACTTGCACAAGAAAGCATAAAAGACGATAGAAAAACTTTCTTTCATATCCGATGAATGTGAGGAGCCACCAATTGTGAAGGGTGTGGGTCTCCTTCAAAATAACAAGAAGAAAAAGGACCCAGATGTACTTAACCACTCAGAGCCAGTGATAGGGCTCTACACTTGTGAGTGGAACAGCTTATTGGTGTTATATCCCATCGCTATTTGTACACCCTGCACTATTATATGTATTTTGTGCTTTGCTTCTTTTTTATATATAATCCATTTGGATGATACACATCATGAGAACCACCTGAATACCAAGAAGCGATTGTCATCGCGCCACTAGATACGTATATTTATGCTTGTCACATTGGTTTGGGGGAAACCTCTACAGATCTGGTTTGGCATTGGGATACTGGTGGTGGTACGAATTTGGGCGCTGACTATTTTTTTGTGTGCAAATGAGGATGTAATGGAGAGAAATCGTGAGGCAGCAGAGCTATGTGGCGAGTCAACAGGGATGTTAAAATCCTCAAGAATGAGGGATGGAACGTCAGAAGACATGAAATGTGGGCGCCAAGAAGAGAACTGGTCGAGAAAGGGAAGAGGTTGGCCAGGGGGTTGGTAGAGAACAGCAATACGAGTGGCTAGAGACTTAAACAGGCGACTAGTATGGACCTCAAATGTGGGGAAAGTAAGAGATGGGCATGGAGAAATGTCCTGAAAGGAGCAGTGGGGAGAGAGTAAAAACCGCACACCGCCACCTTTTTTGTCACCCAGTCTAGGAGTGTGTCAGTTGGAAACCGCCATGTGTTACGGATGCAGGTGTGGAAGTATCGCATGGAGAGACCCAGGTTTCGGTTAAAGCTAGTAGATGTAGGGAGCGGGAGATGAAAACGTCATGGATGGCCGTAGAATTCTTCGTTACACACTGACCTAGCATTCCAGAGTCCCAAGTGAAAGGTGGTAGTGGGGTTGTGTTAATGTGTCTGAGGTTGGTTGGGTTTCAAGAGCTGGAGATTGAGTGGAAACCTACGTCCCTGGGGGGCCCAGGGTTGGGGGAGACGTCCCCTGCTGCAAGGAGAAGCATGAGTGATAACTAAAAAAGGTGGGAATATGATTTGAATGTGTGGGGTGAGGGTGTGTGTTTATGTGTGGATGGGGCGAGAGCAGCAGAAGTGAATGATAAATGCCTGATTTGAGAGAAGGGGGGAAGGAAGCAATGAAGGAGCAATAAAGATGGTGTGTGGTGGTGGGGTATATGGAAAGACATGGATGTCTTTTATAGAGCGTGAAGTTAAAGTAAACCTAAAGAAAATAAAGAGCATCATTGTCCTAGGAGACAGTGTCGCTAGGAGCATGAAGTGATAATACAGGTGCTAAGGAAGGGGTGAGCAATGGGTTAACTGTGTGGTTGTGAAGGTTGGATGGGCAGGTAATTTCAGGGTTGTGTGAATCATCCCCTAGGAACTGCACAGACGAGGAAGTAGCCAAGGTTTTAGGAATTAAATGCTGGAATAAAAGCGAATGTGCTATACCTTTATAAAAGTAAAATTGCCGGGGGGAGGGGGCGGCAGGGCGGAAAGAAAAAAGTATTTAAGCTTGCTGGGCTGGGGAGTTTGGGCGCTCTGTGCTAAAGGCAGAGAAAAAAGGTGCTACATACATTTAAAGTTAAAAGGGATGTATTGAGGCAGACAGATAAGCAGGGGATTGGTGAAGCGAAAGAAAATATACATATACAGGCATAAGGCCAATAAAAGAGAACAATGGCTACTAAATTATGCTAGAGAAACAATCACAGAATGCAGTAATAAATAAGGTCATGCCTAGCATTGAGCAAGCAGAGCTACAAAGTTAGATAAGAAAACCACAGATGTTGGAGAAAAATAGTTGATTGAAGAGATGATCCAAAGAATTCCTTAGCAGTACCTGGGTTCTTATGGCTGCACAGGAAAAAATTATTGAAGCTTATTGGAATGATGAGTTTGGGCGTTCTGTGCTGGGTTCTTATGGCTGCACAGGAAAAAAAAGTATTGAAGCTTGCTGGGCTGGTGAGTTTGGGCATTCTAAGCTTGTAATTTCACAATAATAGCATTGTAATATCGGTGCGCCTGTCTATGTCAATTATATAACAAAACATTGGCTGACAGATCTAAATTAGACACTTTATGAATTTATGTAGACAGAGGGGTGGTACAGTGGAGGCGCTAGTACTAGAAAGAATAATAGAATGTGTTACGCAGCCAACTAGGGGATACACAAAACCTCGACAGAAATGTGTTGACTATACAGTTAAAGGGATACTCTAAGCAACATGACCACCTAAGGTATTTTAGGTGGTCATGATGCCCGGAGTATCCTGCCCTCTGTCCCCCCTCCCTCCGCTCAGCCAATCAGCTGAAAATGCTAAAAACAGCTGAGAGAGACGGAAAAGTTTACTCCGCCCTCCCAGCTGTCAGTCAGCAGAGCGGGAATCATATTTCCCGCTTCTGCCGACTTTTGCTGAGTAGGAGACGTCATCGCGCTCCAACTCACCGCAGAAGCTGGCGGCTCCCTCTGAGGGTTAGTGTTGCGCACATCCTCTTGCGCGCAACACTAATCCTCAGAGGGAGCCGGGAGGAAGCCTGCCGATTGGCTGGCTTATGTGAGAGGCGCGCATGCGCGCTTCTCACGTAAACCAGAAGCCAAGAAGCAAGAAGAAGGACGGGAGAGGAAGAGGAGGGAGGTGAGTATATAAAAAAAAAAAAAAACGCTGCTGGAAACAAGAGGATTTTAGGGTAAGTATTACAGTTACAAGAAAAAAATAAAAACAAAAGATTTATTAAGGGAGTAGGGATAGGTTAGGATAAAAAAACAGGGGGTGATTTTTTTTGAGTAGAGTGTTCCTTTAAGGCGCAAGGGGGGGGACTCTAGTGGTGCAAATTATTAACAGTCGGGTTAGGTTAAATATTGGATATCTGATACAAAAATAGTCAGAATGTAAGCCCCAAATATATCCAGTATGACTGTCCTATACAGTCATAATTCGACTTGTAATAGTATAGGGTCATTAAGAGTTACTTTATAGACGCTGATGGTTATGTGAATACAGTATAAAGTATATATATTGCAGCCAATGGGCAGAATAAAGTGTTAGCGACAGATAAATGCAAAAAGATTTTATACAATACAGCGGTAAAAAAAAACAGTCTCAAATATATGGTAAGTAGTAAATAGAACGGTGAATCCCAGTGTTCAATATGGGATATGTCTACAAGACTGGTGGTAAAGTGCAGCCGTAAATAGACAATACTATTGTTGTGCAAAGTGCAAAAAAAGGTGCATATATTGCTATAGCAACTAAAGTGCTAGTGTTTCCAGTAATAGGCGAATATAATGGAAAGGGCATACAGTGCAATACTTTCTACAAATAGATCCTTGGGGGACTGTACAGTTGAACCGTGTAGTGTCTCCCAGCATACGTATCTAATATAGTGTGCGTAGTGTCACTAATTATAGTTCAATCCTGCGCGATGCTAAAAAACAACTGCAACAGCAGACCGTGCTCACAAACGTGCTATTGGTAATGGATGAAGTCTATTGCAACCTTCACTTATGCAATCCAGGCATACGTGAGGATCCTAATGCGATGTCTTCTCTCTGAGGTCCTAGTAGGCTTCTGGTCCTCACAGGGGAGAGAGAAAATGTAAAAAAGGGTGATAGTGCAATATTGCCTTGACCAGCTGGCTACTGATTGTGAGAAAAAGGAACACTTACACTTTCCAGAGCCTACTAAATCTGGGCTCTAGTTTGAAGTGCACTGGGCCAAATAGAGGATGGCCGCTTCCCTTCGTTCCTTTATCTTGTTCACCTCGAATACAAGAAAATGGGGAGAAAACGCTCCCATAGCGTAACTTGAAACCAATATTATGGATGAAAGATAAACTTAGTCTCACTCACCGATGTTGGAGCCTTATTGTTCCAGGCTCAACTTCTTAGCATTCAGTACTTCTTATTCGGTGGGTACCTTCACCTCTTTAGCTGCTCATAAGTCCCCTGGACAGATGCAGATCCTGAATGAAGTAAATATAACCGTATGGTGGTTTGCCAAGTGCCTGGTGTGAGGTGGTGAGTAGTCACACACGGGATTGGCTTTGGTTTGGTTAAAAAATTCAATTTAATAAATGAAAGGTTAAAACAGAAATCTAATACAGATTAAACAGATATTAAAAAGCAGGGGGGAAGGTTTCGGGGTCTGGATACGCATTTTTGCAATCCTTGTGTCTTCTTCAGTCCATGAACAGGTGTATATAGTAGAAAAAGGCAGATCTGAGGCACTCCACGGTTCTTCTTATATAGGATTGTTTCTTTGAAGTGAAAGACCTGTTTGGAAACTCACGTCTGGGTTTGCGGATCTCGCGGTCACGTGGTATGTGCCGCGTCGCGGCCATCTTGAATATGCATTCTGGGACTCAGTGTTTGCGTTCCACCGGATCATCATTTTCAGCCCGGTTTCCAGCAGTGAGATTGGTTTATAGCATATTCAATATAGATGGGTATAATAAAGATGGCAGAATTGTCTGATTATCATTCTATTGCGTTCATATGGTAAAAAAAAATCAGTTTTGGTGCAAACCGAGGGATACATCTTTAGTGAAACAATGGGTGTCCCTTATTAGGGGAATATCCACTCGTGTATGGGCATCTGTGTGGAACACATGGGGCAAGACATCGGCAGATCCCAAATGTGGTGTCATAGGTTAATGGATAAGACATCAGTATGTGACTTTTTTTCCCAAATCCCTCATTTCTCAGGAAATTAACACTTTTGAACAGATGATCATGACTGATCTGGGTAAAATTAAGATACCCACGAAGGCTAACAATTTAGCAAGAAAAGAGAGGCTCTAAAGGAATTAACCTCAAATGCCAAAATTGAGATTAAACCAGCTGATAAAGGTGGAGGCACAGTAATTATGTCCGCAATGTACTACAAAGATGAGTCACATAGAATTCTTGGCGATGAGAACAAACATAAAAAACTAACGAAGAACCCCACAGAAGAGATCCAACAAAAATTTGAAGAATATCATTAGGTATCCTTAATAACCAAGAATATCAATACATAAAAGTAGAACAACCCAGGACACCGGTGTTCTACTTTCTTCCAAAAATTCACAAAGACACGAACAACCCACCAGGGAGACCCATTATCTCCGGAGTGGGATCAGTATCAAGTAGACTGTCTGAATATAGAGACCGCCTACTTCGACCTTTTGTCATCAAGACTACAACTCATCTGAAGGACACAATGTCAATTTGGAATACACTGATGGACATTAGATGGGAAGACGACTTACTTCTCGTGACAAGCGATGTCCAATCCTTATACACTATCATACCACATGAAAATGGAATTGAGGCCACTGAGCATGTCCTGAAGGATGATACGTTACAAAGTAGCAAAACAAGAGGACATAGTCTTAGATTAGAGGGGCAAAGGTTTAAAAGTAACATCAGGAAGCATTATTTTACTGAGAGGGTGGTGGATACATGGAACAGTCTTCCAGTAGAAGTGGTAGAGGCCAAAACAGTAATTGAATTTAAGCAAGCATGGGATAGGCATAAGGCTATCCTAAACAAAAGATAAATCCAGGTAAAGTATCCATGTAATTGGGCAGACTAGATGGGCCGAAAGGTTCTTATCTGCCGAACTTTTTCTATGTTTTTCTATGTTTCTACAACCGGAACAGATCATTTTTATTTTAGAAGGCATACGCCTAATTTTCGAAAATTACTTTTTCTTCCAGGAAAACTTTTATTTGCAGCTCAACGGGACTGCGATGGGGACATGTTTTTCCCCATCCTATGCCAACCTCTTTATGGCTCTCTGGGAGGAGTCTTTCCTACCCACCTACCAGAATAATTTAATCTGCTATAAAAGATACTTTGATATTTGTAATTTTTTTTAATATATTTAACAAGTGCTGGATCAGAACAATAGGGGTATCAAGCTCACCATTACTTGGAGCAATGAGCAAATACATTTTTTTAGATCTGAGCATTTTTTATTCAAGACGGTAAGATCGAGACCGAAACTTTTTTTTAAAAAATAGACGTAAATAGTTTTATTGAAACAACTAGTTGCCACTTGCCTCAGTTTTTACGGATTAGGAGAAACTGTACAGACCTAGATACATATGAGATACAGTCAGAAAAACCTAAGAAGGACTTCGTGGAAAAAGGATACGATTCGGACATACTTGAAAGAACTAGAACTGAAGTGAAAGACATAAAACGCAAAAATTTGTTGCAAAAAAACCAGTAAGAAAGTATTGGCTGATCCCGAGAAGGGACCCACAGTTAAAGGATATACTACCTGAAAATCCCAGGATGATATGCAGGGGAGTCAGCAACCTCAAAATGAAATTGGCACATAAACACACAAAGAAACACTCAATAAAACCTAATTATCATAACATCAAAAAAGGGTTCCTCCATTGTGGAAACTGTCTTAACTGCCGAAACACAAAGTAGAAAACAGATCATTACACAGATCGATGGAATCACTGGACCGATTAAAATTAGAGATGTAATCACCTGTTTCACAAATAATGTAATTTATCTGCTCACATGCCCTTGTGGATTGAAATATGTGGACAGAACCACCAGACCCCTAAATTTACGGGTAAAAGAACATATCGGGAACATTAGAAAAGGAAGTGTCAATCACAGCGTTTCTGCTCCATTTCAATTTGAAACATGCCATGAACCCAGAAGGATTGACTTTTAAAGGAATAAAAAAGGTCAAAACACCATGGCGAGGAGGCAATTTCGAATAACTCATCAGAGAAGAGATGAGCTGGATTTTTAACTTGGGTACACTGCAACCACAAGGGCTCAACACAGATTTTGAGTTATGCCACTTTCTTAATTAGGTATACACTAGACCAAATATTAACTTGACTGCACATGCCGCTATTTGCTATATAGCCCAGCATCTGCCTATTTTCATGCAACGCCCACCTTGTCCAATGCATCTTAACCTCCCTGGCGGTCTAATTTTTTCAAAATTTTGTATCTAAAAGCAATACAATTTTTTTCGAAAGGAAATGTGTTGTTTTATATAGTAAGCTTGTATTCTGTAGGAATAACTCACTGAAATCCGTGCAAACAAGCGTCAAGTAAACACAGTCAGAGAAGGTTCGAAACACGAAATAATAATTTATTATCCCAAAAATAATTATCCAAAATAAAATATATTCAATAATCTAATCAAACCAAAAACATGCCACTTTCCTCTGGATCCTGGGATTCCTGTTCAGGTGTACACTCCTTTGCCAATGTAATACAGGACGCAGGGGTACCAAAAATTAGAGGATTTAGGCTAGGGTCAGACGAGCGCAGTATTAACGTGCGTTTAGCCGCACTTAATCACGGCTGTGCTAGCAGCAAATGACGTCCAATGCCGGGCAGCATATGAAGAACGGCTGCACGAAAGTGGCAAACGAACGCATTTTTTCGAGAACGTCAAACCGCTAGTACTGACGTACAGAGTGCGCTGCGTCCACTAGCGGCATGTGTGCGTGATTAGGAGACGTCAGACGCTGCATAACGTCCAGACGCAAAAAGTGTTTTATTGATGATCCGTACAAAATCACGGCCGAAAATGCGCATCGTATGACCGCTATTGCGTATTCCGTGAAAAAATACGTCCATTCGTGCGAACACACTTTTTCAGGGACAACGCAAAAAATGCGTTCGTCTGACCCTAGCCTTATTCTCACAGCAGCTTTCCAGAAATAAAAGGCAAATAAAAATAATTTCTAAAATGTAATAAGGCTTTGCAATACAAGTTTCACTGGTGCTTGCCCAGATCCAACTGTTGGATCTGGGCAAGCACCAGCAAAACTTGTATTGCAAAGCCTTATTACATTTTAGAAATTATTTTTATTTGCCTTTTATTTCTGAAAAGCTGCTTTGAGAATAAATCCTCTAATTTTTTTTGGTATCCCTGTGTCCTGTATATTTCATTGGCAAAGGAGTTTACATCTGAACCGGAAACCCAGCACCCACTTCAAAGCACAAAGTTTATTCTACAGTATCTTTTACTGTACAGTACTTTTCAACACCTTCCCCCCCCCTTTTTTTACTCTATTTTATCTTTTTATTCCACTTAACATATATATATATATATATATATATATTATCACTTGTAGTACAATCCGTGCCTTGCCCCATGTGTTCCACACAGATGCCCACTTACATATGAGTGGATATTCTCCTAATAAGGGACACCCATTGTTTCACTAAAGATGTATCCCCTCGGTTAGCACACATTTCATGTTTCACCAAAACTGATTTTTTTTACCATATGAACGCACTAGAATGATAATAGGTCAATTCTGCCATCTTTATTATACCCATCTATATAGAATATGCTATACACCAATCTCACTGCTGGAAACCGGGCTGAAAAACCACTGAGGATCCGGTGAAACGCAAACACTGAGTCCCAGAACGCATATTCAAGATGCGCTGCGACGCGCGATGATGACCACGTGACCGTGAGATTCGCGAACCCGGAAGTGAGTCTCCAAACATGCCTTTCACTTCGATTAAACGATCCTATATAAGAGAAGATCTGTGGAGTGCCTCAGATTCCCCCCTTTTCTACTAGATACACTTGCTCATGGACTGAAGAAGGCATAAGGAGTGCCAAAACGTGTATCAACACCCTGAAACCTTCCCCCCTCTTTTTAAGATCTGTTTAATCTGTATTATATTTCTGTTTTAACCTTTCATTTAATAAATTGAATTTTTTAACCAAACCAAAGCCAATCCCTCACCACCTCACACCAGGCACTTAGCAAACCACCATACGGCTGTATGTACTTCACTCAGGATCTGCATCTGTCCAGGGGACTTATGAGCAGCTAAAGAGGTGAAGGTACCCACCGAATGAGGCTAGGGTCAGACGAACGTGATTTCTACGGACTGTACGTCCGTGCAGTACTTACGACGTTAGTACGGAAGACGCAGTAGTGACCACACAGTCCGTTTATTCACTGACGTATATTTTGACGGATGTAGCAGGGAAAATAAATTAAAAAGCAAAACCATTTTGTCTGAAAAATGCTGGACGTATAAATGCAGTCCGTCTGACCACGTTCCATCACGCACACAGAGCTATGCAGACGTTGCGGACGCAGCACACTTTGTGCGGCCGTTCTAGGGGTTGTACGTTCTTGCCTGCCTTGCGTCCGTGGGCTGCGGCCGTTGTGCGTACGCAGTTCAGTACGGACGTACTTCGTGTGTTGGGCTCCGATGGGCTTTCTGTCATGCTATCCCGGACGTACTTTTAGGCGTAATCACGGATGTGAACACTACGCTCGTCTGACCCCAGCCTAAGAAGTACTGAATGCTAAGAAGTTAAGCCTGGAACAATAAGGCTCTAACATCGGTGAGTGAGACTAAGTTTATCTTTCATCCATAATATTGGTTTCAAGTTACGCTATGGGAGCGTTGTTTCTCCCCATTTTCTTGTATTCAAGGTGAACCAGATAAAGGAACGAAGGGAAGCGGCCACCCTCTATTTGGCCCAGTGCACTTAAAACCAGAACCCGGATTTAGTAGGCTCTGGAAAGTGTAAGTGTTCCTTTTTCTCATCCCTAGCCAGCCGGTCAAGGCAATATTCTACTATCACCCTTTTTTCCATTTTCTCTCTCCTGTGAGGACCAGGAGCCTACTAGGACCTCAGAGAGAAGACCTCGCATTAGGATCCTCACATATGCCTGGATTGCATAAGTGAAGGTTGCAATAGACTTCATACATTACCAATAGCACGTTTGTGTGCACGGTCTGCTGTTGCGGTTGTTTTTTAGCATCCCGCAGTATTGAACTATAATTAGTGACACTACGAACACTACAGTTGTGTTCAAAATTATTCAACCCCCACTGAAATTGAGTGTTTTGGCCAGTTTGACATTGATTTTGATCATTCAGTCATCTTGCTTACAATTAAATCAAAGAGGCACATGTAGGTCAGACAAATATAACATAACATTTATAGTGAAATAACCACAAATGTCTTTTCTGTGCTCACATCATTATCAGTTTTATTCAACCCCCAAGTGACATTCAATCTTAGTACGTAGTACAACATCCTTTTACAGTTAGAACAGCTTTTAAACGTGAAGCATAGCTTGACACAAGTGTCTTGCAGCGATCTACGGGTATCTTCGCCCATTCGTCATGGGCAAAAGCCTCCAGTTCAGTCACATTCTTAGCCTCGCGCACTGCAACTGCTTTCTTTAAGTCCCACCAGAGGTTCTCAATCGGATTTAAGTCAGGTGACTGCGATGGCCACTCCAAAATGTTCCAGCCTTTAATCTGCAACCATGCTCTAGTGGACTTGGAGGTATGCTTGGGATCATTGTCCTGTTGAAAGGTTCAACGTCTCCAAAGCCTCAGGTTTGTGACGGACTGCATCACATTGTCATCCAATATCTCCTGGTACTGAAGAGAATTCATGGTACCTTGCACACGCTGAAGCTTCCCTGTACCTGCAGAAGCAAAACAGCCCCAAAGCATGATTGACCCCCCCGCCATGCTTCACAGTAGGCAAGGTGTTCTTTTCTTCATAGGCCTTGTTCTTCCTCCTCCAAACATAGCGTTGATCCGTGGGCCCAAACAGTTCTAATTTTGTTTCATCAGTCCACAGAACACTATCCCAAAACTTCTGTGGTTTGTCCACATGACTTTTGGCATACTGCAGTCGACTCTTCTTATTCTTTGGAGACAGCAAGGGGGTGCGCCTGGGAGTTCTGGCATGGAGGCCTTCATTACGCAGTGTGCGCCGTATTGTCTGAGCTGAAACTTCAGTACCCACATCTGACAAATCTTTTCTCAGTTCCTCAGCAGTCACACGGGGACTTTTCTCCACTCTACGCTTCAGGTAGCGCACAGCAGTCGAAGTCAGCATCTCCTTTCTGCCACGACCAGGTAGAGTTTCAACAGTGCCCTTTGCCTTGAATTTGCGAATGATGCTTCCTATGGTCTCTCTCTTGGTATGTTTAACATCTTTGCAATCTTCTTATAGCCATTGCCCTTCCTGTGAAGAGTAATCACCTCTTCTCTTGTCTTCCTGGACCATTCTCTTGACTTCACCATGTTTGTAACCACACCAGTAAATGTCTAGAAGGAGCTGAGTATCAGTCATTTTAAAGCTGCCTAATTGGTGCTTATTATGCTTTATTGCTGCTCCGTGACATCCACAGGTGTTTTCAATACCTGATTGAAAACACTTGAATGAACCTCTGTTCTTCAGAGTGGTGGTCTTTAAGGGGTTGAATAATTGTGTCAATGAAGAATTCACAAAAGAAACATTTACTACTGTATTACAAAACCAATTGATGTCATTTTAGTTGCATATGGTTCTTTAAAAAGTCCTTGTAGGATTTCATTCTGAATACAATTACAAATGTACACTAAATTCCCTAAAACCCTTTACAGCATTGGGGGTTGAATAATTTTGAACAAAACTGTATATTAGATGCGTATGCTGGGAGACACTGCACGGTTCAACTGTACAGTCCCCCAAGGACCTACCTGTAGAAAGTACTGCACTGTATGCCCTTTCCATTATATTCGCCTATTACTGGAAACACTAGCACTTTAGTTGCTATTGCAATATATGCACCTTTTTTTGCACTTTGCACAACAATAGTATTGTCTATTTACGGCTGCACTTTACCACCAGTCTTTTAAACTGTGCATATATCCCATATTGAACACTGGGATTCACCGTTCTATTTAATACTTACCGTATATTTGAGATGGTCTTTTTACTGCTGTATTGTATACAATCGTTTTTGCATTTCTGTCACTAACACTTTATTCTGCCTATTGGCTGCAATATATACTGTATTCGCATAACCATCAGCGTCTATAGGTAACTCTTAATGACCCTATACTATTACAAGTCGAATTATGACTGTATAGGACAGTCATACTGGATATATTTGGGTCTTACATTCTGACTATTTTTGTATCAGATATCCAATATTTAACCTAACTCTCCTGACTGTTAATAATTTGCGCCATTAGAGTCCAGCCCTTGCGCCTTAGGGGGAACCTATTCACTCTTAATGACCTGTAACTTCTTATGACCGTATATTGTTTTTGCTGATGGTAAATTCACTTGTCATAGAATAATTATGCTATTACTAGTAAAACGCCTGAAGAAAAATCATGCTTATTTGACAATCCAGTGTTTAGAGGGTTTCAATGTGATTTTCTCAGGTTTCCTGCCTGAAAATACATTTATCAACCCTTTTTAGCATTAGTTTCTTCGAAAATCTGCTTACAGATTATTTCTAATTTAATCATTAACCCCTTAATGACCGCAGACGTACCATGTACGTCACAGCCACGGGTCTCCTTTTAGACCCGCGTATTTACATGGTACGTCCGGTTATTTGAGCGCTGGAAACAATCAGTATCGCTTCCAGCCGCTCAAACGCCATTGCAGGATGCCTGGATGTCCAGGCATCTGTGCAATGGTGGACTGACATGCCGGGGCCCCTTGTGATAGCTTCCCGGGAGCGAACAACTTTTAACCAGAAAGGGGTCTGCACTGTCGGAGAGGCATCCTTGCAATATCGTTACCTGCCGCTGGTTCGATCGGTGATCGCCCCCCTCCCCGAGCAATCCCTTCCAGCAGCGGCAGGAAGTACTGAGTGCCACGAGTAAGCTGAGTGAATTTTACAGAGAATGCCCGGTTGCTGTTACTGAAACACAATGGAAATTGAGCAAGGATTGTGTTGGAATGAATGGTCTGCATGAAGATGCGCATACGGTGAAAGACTGGTTTAGATCTTTCACAATGACTGAATTAAATGAACTTGTTAAGCGTTATAAGCAAAATGACGGTGAAATGAGTGGATTTTAACAATTTTTGATGATGGAGCTGATTGTGCATTTTTAAATGCATCAGAAGTTGTGTGTATGGGACTAATAACTTTACATCCCCAAGTTAGAAATGCCTTGATGAGATATAGATCTGTGAGAGTTAGGCTTGTGTCAGACGAGGGCAGTGTTCACGTTCTTGATACCATACAATTGTGTTAAATGGAGCCCCACACACGAAGTACGTCCGCACTGAAGTACGAACGCATGAAGGATGTGGCAAACGGACGCAGGTTAGGCAAGAACGTAATACTGCTAGAACGGACGTGCGGAGTGCGCGACGTTCGCAACGTCCGCATAGCTTTGTGTGTGAGTGATGAAACGTGGTCAGACGGACTGCATTTATACGTCCAGCATTTTTGACGGACAAAATGGTTTTGCATTTTAATTTATTTTCAACATCAGTCAAAAATATCGTCAATTAAAAGAAACGGACTGTGTGGCCACTACCTTGTCGTCAGTCAGAAAGTACGTCCGTACTGCGCGGACGCACAGTCTGTACAAAATGCGCTCGTCTGACAACAGCCTAAGGCTGGTGTCAGACGAACGCACTGATCACGTCCGTGTTGCCGCACATTTGTACGTCCGTTATAGCATACAATTATGATCAATAAAGACAACACACGTAGTACATCCGCACAGAACTGTACACACAAAACGGACATGGCATCAGACACAATTTAGGCAAGAACGTAAATTCACTAGAATGGGCGCACAGAGTGTGCTGCGTCCACAACGTCCGCATAGCTTTGTGTGTGAGTAATGACCGAGGTCAGACGGACTGCATTTTTGACATCCAGCATTTTTGACTCACAAAATGGTTCATTTAATTAATTTTTCCTTCTACATCCATCAAAAATAACATCAGTCACAATAACGGACTGTGTGGCCACTATCGTCAGAAAGTACGTCCGTACTGCACGGACGCACAGTCCGTACAAAATGCGCTCGTCTGACACCAGCCTCAATGTCCCTTTACTGGATTTCATCAGACAGGCCCTGGTAAATGTCTTCTCTTCACATGCATATTTAGAGCCCACAACCCCTTGTAGTACAATGGAAGAAGTCATTCACAGGGTTCGCATTTTGGGATGTTTGGCGGGATTGAATGCAAATAACTGGGAGGGACCTGATGTGGAAGATTTCACTTCTTGCATGAGAACACGATTGCTAAAATGTCAGTTCAAATTCAATTGACTTTATTCCATCGGGGCATGTGATTGCCCACCTAAAAGACAGGGCTATTCAGAGACAGGTGAAGACCTTGAGAATTTTGACCTAGAATTTTCAATTCTCCAGTCATTCTCAAGGTTTTAACCTCTTTCTGAATAGCCCTGTATGATTTAATGGAGAAAAGCAAACAGAAAGCCTGCTCCATCTGCACATACGTGGAGAAGTGGCATTTGACCAATAAAGGCCAAGAAGATTGTGCCGCACAAAGATCAAATAATGACTTTGTTCTGTCAAGCAGCATGAATGCTTGTGTAAAAGAAATGTGGAGAGGTGGCCTGTGACTAATAAAGTACAAAATGACTGCAGTGAACAAAGAACTGGCAATGGGCAGAAGAATAATTTAAGTGCAAGGAGAGGAGCCAATCACTACCCTGCAAAGGAGACTGCTCCTGGGGAAACAGAGAGGACAACATGCAGCAAAGCAAGCTAGCATCCCCTACAAATTGACTATATTGACAGTGCCCCTGAGTCACACAATTAACAGCGGAAAAAAGACTATGGATCGATAGAATGGACTAAAGAGTTCTCAAATGAGAAAATTTGTGCACTGGCTCTGTTAGGAACATTATGGGGTGGGATGGGTACAAGAAAAATCCTATTGGAAACATTCCCCAAATGAGGCATTACTGAATTCCCTGAATGCAATGGTGTGTTTGTGTGTGACGGAAACCCGCTCATTCCGCCTGTCCTGGCTCTCCAGACATCCCCTTACCAAGATCAGCCCAGCCACTGAGTTACTTGGAACTCCGTGCCTTGAGCAGCCTGATCTGTAGCTCCAGACCTGCTTGGTCTGATCCTCTGCCTCTTTGAATTTCCAGAAGGCCACTCTGTGCCTTGTGAGAGTGGGTACCCTGAATGAGACCCCAGGCAATCTGTATGTTCAAACAGGATTCTGAGACTTTTATTGAAAAACACGACTATTTATACCCAGGTCCAACAGGGTATAATTTGCATAAACCAGACCACTAGAAGATGAACTCTGATTTACATTAGGTCATTTAGATATTTACAGTAAACATTCGTTAGCCTTCAGTTATCGCACACATTTGCATAATCTATTGTTCCAATTGATCAGATTACTTTTCCAGTCAAATACTGCCCCAGACTCATGACTTCTTAAACGGATAACAAAGAGAAAGCCCTCTTGCATAATCACACATTACACAAACTTCTTAACGTTCTACACAAAAGAAAGGTCTGCACCTTCAAAACACATCTCTAAGTTCACATTTAGTAATAAAAGTACATTTAAAACTAAAGCAATTTACAATACATTTAAAATCGCACCACGCAATATAAATGAACATAAAGTCTCTTGGGGTTTGAAGCGTGGAGCGCTACGTTAGTTCCATGACTTTGTGTTTTACAGGTTTGTCATGGTCATTGGTCAACCATTTGGTGTCTCCTAGTTTAGGAGTTCATTCGTGACCATGTTATTCAGTAAAATGTATTATGTGTGTAGCGCTCACTCCCGGAGGAGCCGCTGAAAATTGAACCACGGGTCAGTCTCCCCGCACTAGGGAATAAATATACTCCAACACCGTTGTGAGTTTTTATAATTTAAATAGTTTACTAAATAATAAGCAGATGTTGAGACACGGTATTCACAGGTATTTTACAGTACTTTCGTATCGCGGTAAAAACGCGTTGCGGAAAAGAACCGAAACACGAGGCGTCGTATTTCGGAAAATAAAATATTCGTAACCGAACAGAAAAGAAATGCAGTTACACGAATATTCGAAAAAAGGACAGGTAGCGGAACCCAAGAATACAATCTCTTCGTATTCCGATAAACGCGCAGCGGAAAAGAGAAAAATATATTCGGAACGTATCTTTAACCCCTGTTCCCATTCGTAACAAAAGTGAGTCCTGCACAGGTTAAGTCCCGGAATGTAAAAGGTGTGTATGTATGTGTGTGTATGGTACCCGGGTACTGTTCAACTGGCCAGTGAATTTACTTAAGGAATGTCTTCGACTAGTCAAGTTGGGGCCCTTTAAAGAGAAAACAGCAGCGTGTCCTTTAATCACAAAACAGCCTTGGAGGCCTCTCACCCATCCGACGATTGCTTTAGGCTCCGCTGACCCAGGACGTCTCTTCGCTCGATTTTGACTGGGGATACTAGCGGCCGGATCCGTTGTCTGACTTTATGCAGCTTGTCCAGCTCACCGCCTGCTCTCCGTACCCGATCAACTCGCGGTGACTCCTCACTCGGTCTTCGGTTCCTCCGGTCTGCAGCAATTCCTGGATTCTGGCAAGTCTCCTTCTCCTCAGGTTGAGTGACCCAATAAGGACTGACAGGTCTCACTCGGGCTCTGGCCTAGGCCCTCTCGCGATGTCTTCAGTGCGTCTGCTTTCTCTCGTTCCCTGGCGCGTTCTCCACGAGGTGGAGGATGTAAGTGTCCAGTCCCCACCCACTTCCTGTCTCCTTGCCAAGCATGCCGGGAAATGTAGTCCCAATGTCCAGTGTCTCTAATCGCGACTGTCTCCATCTTGTGGCCAAAAATAGGTAATGCCACAGCAAGATTTACTATATTTTTCCAATTCTGGATGCTGCAATAGTTGAGGGTGTTTAAACGGAGGGGAACTCACAATAGGTAAAATGGGGAGGTATCTTATAGATGATTGATTTATGACATAAGTCAAAGGGTGGATTGTAGTGATTGTGTATGAATTGTCATAAATCATCATAATTAATTATATATTGTTATACCAAAGAGGGAACACTAGGGGCAGTGTGAGGCTTGTTGCCCTGTGTGGCTAGCTGACATTCATTAAGCCAGCCTACTGTAGAGTGCTTACCTCATATGCTGACTCCCACTGGGATAAATGTGTATACATTGTTGGTGGGAGGGATGCCACTCTGGTGGGGGGGAGACAAGACTCTAGTCCAACCTTGTTTTGATTCAACCAGGAGTTCCAGGAAGAGATCAGCCCTTTTGTGATTTGGTTTGGAACTGAGAGCACATGGCTTGTCATGTGCTGTGCGTCTCTGGATTTTGGTAAATGATTGTTGCTCTTGTTGATCTCTATGTACATGTTATATCCTCAGTCCCTGCTGTGTTGCCCGGAGGGTCTGGGCATAGTTTGGTGCCACTGGCCGGTCATTTGCCAGCACCTTGTAATGGCCAAGCAGCCAATGAGGGGGCGGGGCCTGGCATGGTCACGAGGAGCCGCAGGGTTTAAAGCAGGGTGCGAGGAGTTGCCTCGTCGCCCTGACGTGGAGTTCTGTTCCCGCATTGCTAAGCTGATTTTCTTATTGCTGATTTAGTTGCTGACCCATTTCTGTCTACGATTCCCACTTCTGATTTTGACTCAGCTTGTTTCTGACCATTCTGTTGCTTCCACCATTAGCAATCACTAATATTGGGCATTGGTGGATTAACCTTATGTTTGCTGCTGGGGCTTTCACTCACTATCTGGGATTATTCCCATCCCGCTCTGGGGTATCATTTGTGGCCTTGTCTGGTTACTATTTAAGACCCAAGGTGTATGTTTCATTTGCTAAGAGCATATGTGCAAATCGCGGTAAAGAAATACTGTTTAAATACCGCATGTGATACAACAATCTATAATTAGCATCATACAGAGAGTCCTATGAATGCATGTTATACTTCGTTCAGCCACCTTGAAGCCATAACGGGCAAAAAGAGTTGACAGGGTAGATTCAGGAATGCCGAGGGCCAGCGCTATTGATTTATCAAAATTGATCTTTTAACCTGTCTGCGTAAGAAAATAATCTAAAATAGGTTGCAGTGCGGCCAATGAAGTGTCAGGGGAAGTAAGGGACAACAATAAATCATCCGCATAAGTGGACAACACATAAGATGATCCTGCCATTTCTATCCCGCTTATCCCCGGTGTAGATCTAATTTGGGAAAGTAAGGGTTCCAGAGGGCATCCCTGTCTTGTGCCATTTAAGATGGAAAAAGGTCGCGGGGAGGTGCCAGGGACTAAAATTTGAGCCCTAGGTGAAGAATACAAGGCTTGCACCGCTTCCCTAAACTCCACAGGAAAACCATCTCTTCAAGCAACAGAAACCGTTATGGCCACTGATCTCTGTCGAAAGCCTTTTCGGCATCAAGAGAAAGAAAAAGTGAGGGGTATCCCTGAGTCGATGCATACCATATTAAATCCACCGCCCTTCTCGTGTTATCATAAGCCTGCCGACCGGGGATGAAACCCACCTGATCTGCATGTATCAAAGACGGGAGCATAGGGTTCAACCTATTCGCCATTATCTTAGCATCATACAGCATCATATTTGCTAATTATTATAGATTGTTGTATGACAAACTGCGGGCGGAGCTGGGATCCTGGGACAAGGATTGCATCTCGTGGATCGGTAGGATCCACAGTATCAAAATGAATATTCTTCCACGTCTTTTTTACCTGTTCCAGGCTCTCCCGGTTCCGCTCGCAGAGGGTGACCTGAAAGACTTTCAAAGACGTGTGTAATTTCGTATGGAAATCTAAAAGACATAGAATAGCTCGAAGAGTTCTTCATACCTCGCGACGGGCTGGAGGTTTAGGTCTCCCTGATTTCAAATCCTATTATTTGGCAGCACAATTCGCCCAAGTGGTTGCAATGCATGCTCCAAGGGGCACTAGACGATGGGCAGACTTTGAATCTGATACTATGGCGCCAGATACTCCCAGCCTGTGGTTATGGCTTCCTAAACCTAATCGCCCAAAATGCTCCTCTTCCTGTCGCCTCTCCTCCATACTATCCACTTATGAAATCGGTGGGCCACCAAATCTGGTTTGGTGCAACAACCTTCCCCCGCTGACCCCATTGGATCGCAATATAGATTTCCCACCGGGGATGGACACTCGATGTTTGATGGGCCTGAGACCAGCCAGGATCATACGAATAGGAGATCTGTTTCATCGGGACCAGCCTCTTAGGTTTGATGACTTAAACGCTAGATTCCATTTGCGGCCTGCTGACTTTTTTCGATTACATTCAATGTCAGGCCTATGTCATGATACCTCGGATAAGGTCTGGCCTGTACTATACCGATGGATCCATGGACATTTCTTATGGCGCGCCCAGTGGCGGATCTATCACAACATCATAATAGACTTCTTTCTAAAATTGTTTTGGCCGCTTGGAAGGCCATGGCGGAATCATGGCGCTCGACAGAACCACCTCTATGGGGGACAGTGAAGCAAATAATTGAAGAAGTGCGAGTCATGGATGAGCTATCTGCCAGACTAAACGGTACAATGAGAAGTTATCATAAGATATGGGGGGCATGGCTAGAAGTATATCCTGGGTAATCTGATAAGTTATGAGATATCATTGAGATGTATTGAATATGTTGGAGGGTGGGGGCACCCCCCTTTTTTTCTCTTTTTTGTGTGTATGTTTTATATGTTGTGTGTTAGTATGTTTTGTTTGTTTTTTGTTTGTTTTTTTTGCTGGTTTCTTGAGGCAAGATATTTGTTTTATTATAAAACAAGGTGTACGGTTTATAAATAAAGAGGTGTGGTAATGTTTAAGTGCTGATGATAATATACTGATTGTATGGAGTATTTTATATACCTTTTTTGAAAATAAAAAAAAAAATACCGTATGTCATCATTGCATCCTAACCGTTAAATATACCCAGGTCTGTACCAACTGTATATCCACATGTGTGTCAGCCACCTCTGATAATTGTAAGGTACTTATTACCCGCTCGAGCGTATCCGATAACACTAAATCTGTACATTTGTTGACTGCCCTGCATCCTGCACATTTCATTGACTGTCAAGAAAATCATTGTTTCTGAAGGTGCTCTAAGTTGTCCGTTGGTCTTAAAACCTTTGCAACTTAGTGGCAAATCCGTTGTTCTTTGGTGTTCCTTGGCTTTGGAGTACAAGTCTGTTAATACCGAGTATTTGGTAAAAATCAAGCAGGTATTTTTGTCCAAAAAGATCTCAACCTCGCTACTCCTGTGTGAGCGCTACGGTGCTCATTACATCACGTCAGGGCCTGATATGGATCTGACAGATTTATCTGAACTGCTGTCTAAGCTGGGTGTTATAATAGCAAAACAAGAAGAGCAAGATCATCACATGGATCCATTAGCTCAGGCTTTGGGCCTACTCCTGAATCCGTTTAAACAGCTGGGCCAGGTGTCACCACCCACCTCTTCTGCGGTTAATGTGGCTTCTCAACTTGAGGCTTTATCTTCTATGACTGCTACTGAGGTGTCTCCTGTCAGTTTAAAGACTCCTACATGTTTCAGTGGGAGTTCTGGTTCATGCAGAGGTTTCATAACCCAAATAGATATGCTGTTTGAATTGAATCCAGGAATGTGTCCCACAGAGCCAAGGTGGGTTATGTGATCAACCACCTGACCGAGAAAGCTCTACAATGGGCAACCCCTCTATTGGAATTGACAAAAACAGTGGTTTATAATTATGCTACTAGGCAGCTAGAGCGTTGTGGCGTATAACCCAGGGCAACCGCCGAGTTGCAGAGTATGCCATAGAATTTAAAACAGCTGCTGAATTACTATGGCCTAACGAGGTGCTTGTTACAGCGTTTCTTGAGGGAATTTCAGAGACTATGATGCATGAATTAGCACCTTTGTCTCTGCCTGAAGAGCTAGAAAACCTGATCAACTATTGTATAGCTCTTGATGATCAGATGCGTGACAGGAGGTCTGGCCGTAGCAAGTCACCTAAGCCTTCTCAGGCTACCTGTTCTACTTCCAGGTCGGCTCACGCTGTCTCCCCTCCCAGACCTGTACCTACTGAATCAGAGCCTATGCAACTAGGTCATTCTGTAAGCAAACACACACAAGGAGAATAGGACTAATCTGATGGCTGAAATTTCGGCAGACAAATGGGCATAACCCAAAAAAGTATAACTGAAAAACTTTATTTAATACAACTTTGCAAGACAAACCAAATAAAAAAACGTAGATATATTGAAAGCAATGACTTGTGTCGGGTGGACACTGAAATTATAACAGCAATAAAGGAGTAGAGTCTTATTCCCCTAGCTAAAAAGTTAGTCAATAGAGTAAATGTTTGATAATGGTGCCGCTTGGACATACATTAAATCAGTATTGAAACACCATCAGCCGGTCATCATTTGGTAAGAGTTAGCGGTCCTAAAAGGTAGTTAGATAAAAAGCTCTGACTCTCTTAATATCAAAAAAACGAGTAGTAGATTGTCTACTGATGCAACATTTCAAGAAAACATACTAATGAATGAATCTCATTGATAGACAATAGTTGTGCTTAACTAGGTCATTCTGGCATATCAGGAGAGGAGAGACAATATCGCCTCAGAGAAGACCTTTGTTTCTATTGTGCTGACAGAGGGCATTTTCGTTTACAATGCCCCAAGAGGTCTACCGTGTCACAAGCAAACCTGGTATCCCCTGAGAGACAGGTTCTAGGTACTACTGTAGTGTCTCTCATGTCTGAGAAGAAAATAAAGAAAAAAATCTCATGTGGTAGTGCCTGTGACCATTGGTTGTGAAAAGGTCAAGTTTGACACGGAGGCATTACTGGATTCTGGGTCTGCAGGGAATTTTCTGGACTCTGGGTTTGTTGCCATCCACCAAGTACCTCTGGTTGAGAGAGAAGTGCCACTTCTCATTGAGAGTATTGATGGTAGGAGATTGACGAGACCCCATGTCACTCATCAAACGGTTCCTGTATCTTTTTGTACTGGGGTTCTGCATAAAGAAAAAATTTGGTTACAAATCATAGAATCACCTAATATGTACCTATCATATTGGGTTACCCATGGTTGGCAAAACACAACCCCGTTGTGAACTGGGGAAAAGGGGAGTTTGAATCTTGGGCTCAAAATGATGGTCCAGATGTCTAGGTATGACTACTACAGTAGGTAACTTGAATGTAGCCACTGCTCCTCCAGTCTCTACTGAAGTACCCAAGTGGTACAAAGATTTGAAAGAAGTATTTGACCAGGGTAAATCCGAGATCTTACCGCCTCATAGGCCTTATGATTGTACGATTGATTTGCTGCCAGGCACCATGCCTCCTAGGGGTCATGTTTACCCACTTTCACAAAAAGAGAACGACATCATGGAAGAATATAAAAAAGCGAACCTAGCTAGAGCGTTCATTCGTCGTTCTTTTTCTCCTGCGGGATCAGGATTCTTTTTTGTATCTAAAAAGGTAGGGGATTTAAGACCTTGCATTGATTATAGAGGGTTAAACAGAATCACTATACGTAATGCCTATCTCATCCCACCAATATCTGAGTTTTTTGACCGATTGAGAGGTGCCAAGGTTTATTTAAAGTTGGACCTTCGTGGTGCTTACAACTTAGTAAGGGTCAAGCAAGACTTTGAATGGAAGACTGCTTTCAATACCAGGAGCGGTCATTATGAATATTTGGTCATGCCATTTGTCTTGTGTAATGCGCCAGCAGTCTTCCAAGACCTGATCAATGTTGTCCTGAGGGATTATTTGCAAGTCTCTGTGATCGTCTATTTAGATGATATATTGATTTATTCTCCTGATGTTGAAACACACAATGTCCAGGTGCGGACCGTGTTGCAAAGGTTGTTGAATAAACTTTACTGTAAGTTAGAAAAATGTCTGTTCGACATAACTTCAGTTCATTTCCTGGGTTACATCATCACACCTGAGGGGTTTATGATGGACCCAAAAAAGTTGTCTGCCATCAATGAATGGCCACTACCTCAGGGCTTAAAAGCTATACAGAGATTCCTTGGCTTCACGAACTACTATAGGAGGTTCATTAAGGGTTTCTCTTCTGTTGTGTCTCCAATCACGGCCATGACCAAGAAGGGTGCCCATAATCAGGTCTGGAGTGATGAAGCCATGCAGACATTTCAGTCACTCGGAGGCATTCGTCACGGCACCTATCCTACGGCATCCAGAGCCAGGCTTGCCGTTTCAACTTGAGGTTGATGCGTCTGAGATAGGAATTGGTGCAGTTCTGTCCTAAAGAGAGCGTCCTGAGGGACCTGTACACCCTTGTGGTTTTTTTTCCAGGAAAATGACACCTGCAGAGAGAAATTATGACCTAGGGAACAGAGTTACTAGCAGTTATAGCAGCCCTCAAAGGATGGCACTATTTGCTTGAAGGTACGAAAGATCCCGTGATAATAACAGATCATAAGAATCTTATTTACATGGGAGACGTGAAACGTTTAAATAAATAAATAAATCCTGTCCAGTTTCAATTTCTTGTTGTCCTGGGTCAAAAAACACGAAAGCTGATGCTTTGTCCAGGCAGTTTGAGTCATATGAACAACATAAGTTTGACCACAGTCCCATCATTCCTCATGAGCGGATATTGGGTACTAGACATGTGCATTCGTTTTAGTACTAAAACGATTTAGTCCGAATTTGGGGATAATTTAGTTTTCGTATGACTCAAGAGATACGAAACTGCTCAGTACAAAAAAAGAAAGAAACTAAAATACAATGCACTACATTTTAGTTTCAGTCCTTTTTGTGATATTACATTGACGAGTGAAGGAGACCAGCAATGAAGAGCGCAACCTCGCAAAGCTACAGAAAAGGTTTGTAAGCGTAATCCTTCCCAACCCCTACCTGAAATCTGACAGTGATAGAGCTCCAGAATACTCACTCGCAGCACAGACAGCCAGCCCAGGAGAGAAAACCTTTACTTAACCCTTGCATGTCTATGAGGCAGACAAGATGATAAAAGCAGCTGGAGAAGGAAAACATTCAAATAAATCACACTGAAAGCTAATGACAGAGGAGGGCTGGATAGTAAAAACCCCTTTATAACAAGCCGAGCTGGGAAAAGAGAGGGACTTTATAAAACGTGTGTTATCTCACCTCCCGCTCTGCATAATAGGGGCTTAGGTCTGATACATTTTATATTATCCAGGAGCACTATCCCCATTTCCTCATCTATAATACACGTTTTATATGAAGGCCCTCTCCTCTCCCAGTGCTGCTTGTTATAAAGGTTTTTTTTTACGTCTGATACATTTTAGTATCCAGCTCTCAGTTACTCTGTCATTATGAGCCTTCAGTGTGATTTATTTGAATGTTTTCCCTGGATTTAAAGTGCTTTATTTTATTATAAAAATAAATTTGCCTCAGTCATCTCTTCTGAGCTTTCAGACCAATTTACGTTACTATTTTCCCTCTCCCATGCTTTTATATTCTTGTCTCCCCCACAGAGCTACAAAGTTTAACCCCTTAATGAAAGTACGTCAGCGGCTCCTAACCTCCCTCCCTACCCGATACTTGCCTCCCTCGCTGGATCCCTTGCAGATCTGACAGGGAGGAAGCCTGCCCCCTTGATTTAGATGGGCCGGCGAGCTTGATGATGTCACCATGGTGATGTCATCAGCAGGCGCCCCATTGAAATCAATGGAGGGGGGCTGCTTTGGAGCCCTCTCTCCACAACCATTGAAGCTAGAGTGATGCAAGTTTCACTGCTGGAAAGGGGAGAGTCTCCCCTTTTCAGCGGTGTGCAGCATTAACAATTTCGCTGCCGAATCGCGGTTCGGCGCAAATTTGCGCCAAATCGTGATTCAAACCTTGAGGGGGCTGACATCGTGGATGACAGTCGAGCCTCCAGGTCACCGCCCACCCACTGACATCCCCACCATATGTGTGGGGATGTCAGTGGGCCAGTTTAACCCCCTAGCTGCCAAGGGGAAGTTATCTCCCGAACCGCAGCTAGAGGGTCATGCTGGACATCTTTGGAAAGGCCTGATCATTGCCTTTCCAGTGATACCAAACATGACTAGGTTCGTTGTAAAGAAAAAGCTAAAAATAGCAACAAAATTTAAAAAAATTGGTGGGTTTTTTTTAGAATTTTTTTTTGTCTGGGGGGGGGGTTAGATTAATAGGACCTAGGCTGTCATCTAAAAATAATGAGCATAAAACAGAATGAGCTCAGCGCACATAGGTGAACTGGCTCAGCAATGAAGGGGTTAACCACTTCGCTGCTGAGGACGCGCTCAGCGCGTCCTCAGCAGTCCCGCTGGTATGCGGAGGACGCGCTGAGCGCGTCCTCCCATCGGGGTCAGCGTTCGGCCGGGTTCCGGCCGATCGCTGGCCCCTCCGGTGCGGGCTGACATCCTGGATGTCAGCCCGGCATCTGGACCAGCAGCCGCCAGAATTAGGTGTCATCGCGGGGGCGCGATGACACCTAATTCAGGCGCCCCCCCCGCATGTGCGGAGGAGGCGCCTGAAAGGGAGGGGGGAGGTCCTTCGGACCTCTCTCCCTCCTGATCGGCGGCGCACAGGGGGTTAACCCAGGCATCATTTGGAAGGGCACAGCCTGCCCTTCCAAATGATGCCTGGCATTAACCCCTGGGGAGCTGGATCGCGAATCGGCGCTGAAAAGCGCAGGTTCGCGATCCTTTCCCGGAGCTGGCCGACATCTTGGATGTCGGCCAAGCCTCCGGGAACTCCCCAGAGGACTGGCGTCATCGTGCGTAGCACGATGACGCCAGTCCTAGACTTAACCCCTAACTGCCACCAACTGTGGAGATAGGGGATTCATTGGAACTCCCTATCTCCCGATCCGTGGCAGCTAGGGGTTAAATTTTGGTATGGTTGGATCGGCCAGAGCATGGCCGTTCCAACGATACCAAACATGAAAGTGAAAAATCTTGTAAAAAAAATAAAAAAAATAAATAAAAATAAATAAAAAAAAAAATAATAAAAAAAAAATAAACACTTTTTTTATTTTTTTTGGTTTGTTAATGCAGCAATATTGTTCCCATTTCAATTATAATGTGAACAATGATGCTGCACTAACGATTTTTGAATGCGGTGCGTTTGTTAAAAATAGTGTCATTTTCCCCAAAAAAAAATGTAACGAGACCCCATCTCTAATTTTTTTAACAAGCGCACCCCATACAAAATATAACCGCAATTGCTCGCATGTTAAAATGTGGAAAAAAACACTTTACACATTGTAAATTATTGAAAATACATATTTTATTGCATTTTTTGTTATAATATACAGACATGACATAACGTATACATATAATAATGACATATTATGAATCTACTGAGTCTGACGGAAAGAACGATATATAATATGTCTGGGTCATATACTAAAATAAGCCTTCAAAACACGTTTAAACATGATGCGCAAAACAGGTAAAAATGACCTCAGCATAGGGGCGGGAAAAGCCTGAGCAGCGAAAGGGTTAAAAAGCAAAAACATGTAAAAATTGGGTATTTCTATTCTCGGGACACAATTTTGGAACTATTTAGCTGGGGTCTTTTTTTGGTGGTTGTAGATTTTGGGGATTAAATTACGAAAAAGTGTCTTTTTACTTGTCACGGAATGGCTCAGCACCCTCAGCCAGGGGCGGTGCGCAGTGACAGTGATATGGCCATGGACAATTAGGCGCGGTGGCACGCCCGGAGTTTTGGAGTACGTTTATTTAGATGTGGTTATGTGTGGTGTAATAAAGTGTCCCCGTTTGTGTTGTGAAATGTATTCCCTTTGTCTGCCTTGCCCGCCGCCATTTTCCGATTGCCTCGTGGCCGTTATCAGATTCTTCGAATCGGAAAATGGCCGATTCGAACCATCCGGTTCGAATCGTAAAATGGCCGATTCGGACCATCCGGTCCGAATCGGCGACTCCCCGAACTGTAATGGCCAATGGGTCCTGTGAGGGCGGGCAGGGATTCCCATTGTATTATAATTTGTGTAAAGTTGATAAATGCCTGAGCTGTGAATAAAAAACCCAGATTTACCAGTGCATCCAGCCTCGACTGATGTCTTTATTTCTCCGCCGTACTTCGTCATCTGAGTATCCCCCGCGGTCTCGGGTACGGTGTCCCAGTCGATCCGAACCGAACCGAGCGCTCTGTGCCTGCATCTCGCATCAGGACAGAGGCGCAGCGTATGGTGTTCGGTTCTCAGACTTTTAGCCCGAGATCTGATCCGAAGGGCGCGGCCGTGTATCGCGCTTCGGTATTGTGAGGGACTGCGGTAAGATCCGAAGACTCTGCCGATCCCGCAAGATCCGAAGCTACATCCATCCAAGATCCGAAAGTCCTCCGCAATCAGATCCGAATAGTTGCCGGAAGAGATCCGATCCCCGTAATCGGCCGGCCGCCCGCAGACGTACCCCTCCACCCACAAGGTCAGTGAACCAGCTGCTCGAGACGCTGAGTACCGTATGGCTCAGTGGTCGGGCTGGTTCTAGGCAGGGGTCCCCTCCACCGCCCGCTAACCCTTCCCCAGGGTCACGCCAGGCCGCACGAGACGCCGAGTGCCGTGCCACTCGGTAGTCGGGCCAGCGGTAAGCGCCGGGGCACGCAGATAGAGCACACCCGCAGGCGGAACAACATCCCATTCCGTCATATTACTATTTTATTTTTTCTCATATTTTTTTATAGTAAATTATTCGATATGATTGAAATAATGGTATTTTTTGAAAGTCCATTTAATGGCGGGAAAAACGGTGTATAATATGTGTGGGTTGCATAAATGAGTAAGAGGAAAATGTGACATAAACACGAACAGCGCAGAAATTTAAAAACAGCAGCGGTCACTAAAGGATGTATTTGTGTAAAACCGCCCGGTCACTAAGGGGTTAAGTAAACGTTCCCTCTCCTGTGCTGGATAAGCATTGCTTTCCAAAGTTCTGCACCCTCCACATGCCAATGCAGTAGGATGTTCTTTACAGAGAGAGGCATTAATTAATGCAGGAGGATGTTCTATACATTATACAGAGAGGGGTATTCATGCAGGAGGATGTTATATACATTATACAGAGAAAAGTATAAATTGAGGAGGATGTTCTATACAGAGAGGGACATTAATTCAGGAGGATGTTCTATACATTATACAGAGAGGGGTATTAATTAATGCAGGTGGATGTTGTATACATTATACAGAGATGGGTTTTAATTAATGCAGGAGGATGTTATCTACATTATACAGAGAGGGATATTAATTAATGCAGGAGGATGTTCTACAAATTATATAGAGAGGATCCTTTTTTTTTTTTTTGCCCTTTAAATCCAGTGGCTGTGAGCGCTGAGATCTGCTGCTTGTTATATTATCTCTCAGTACAATGTATCAGGCTCAGTTGTTACAGTAACTGACTGTAACAGGGCTCAGAGCTTCAGTAAAACAAGGAAATAATATTGTTCTAACCTCTTATATATAAAAATATTATTTACTAGTTTTACTGAAACTCTGAGCGCTGTGATGAGCAGCAGTCAGTTACTGTAACCGCTTTGCCTGACACATTGTGCTGAGAGTGAGAGATACTGTAACAAGCAGCGATCTCAGCCCTCTGAGGAGCCACTACAACAGTAATTGTATCTACTGGTTTTCGGATGAATGAAATTGGTTTTCACACTAAAGAACTGAAAACAAATTTCTTTAGCAACTAAATAAATTGCATTTTAGGACTATTCCATTAGTTCAAAACGAAATTTTGTGCTGTGCACATGTCTATTGGGTACCACTGTCCTGACTGTATCTTCTCCGTTGTTGGAAAGAATTCAGGCTGTCCAAGGTGTTGCTCCCCTTGAGAAACCTCCTGGTAAGGTCTTTGTACCTGAGGAGGAGAAAACACAGATGATGATGATTTACCATGATTCCAAGCCTTATGGGCATATGGGAATAACCAAAACAGGAGCCACGATCGAAAAACCATTCTGGTGGAAAGGTATGCGAAGGGATATAAAGGACTACATAGCCACATGTGAAGTAGAAAGAAGAAATCCCCGGTCCCTACCTGTTGGTCTGTTACAGCCGTTGCCAGTGCCAGAGAGATCGTGGTCCCACCTTTCCATGGACTTTATCACGGATCTACCAATATCCCAAGGTCATACGGTGATCCTTACTGTGGTAGACAGCTTCTTGGAGATGGTACGTTTCATACCTCTGGTCAAGCTTCCTTGAGCCATTGAACTGGTACCAGTGTTCATACAAAATATTGTCAGAATTCATGGGGTTCCTCTGGGAATAGTATCTGACAGAGGAACCCAGTTTGTGTCTCATTTCTGGAAAGGGTTTTGTGACAACCTTGGAATCACGTGGAGTTTCTCCTCGGCTTATCACCCACAGACTAATGGAGCCGCAGAGAGAGCCAACCAGAGTGTCGAACAATACTTGCAGGGCTTTGTGTCTGAAAAGCAAAGTGAATGGGCAGATTTGTTACCCTGGGCTGAGGTTGCACTGAACTCAGTGAGTGAAACTACAGGCCACTCACCTTTTCACACAGTTTATGGTTATGATCCGCCCATGCTCCCCTCTGTATTCCAAGGTACTGCATTGCCAGCCTTGGATGAGCATCTGAATAATCTGAAAGGGACATGGGAGAAGGTTAAAGAAATCATGGAGGCCAATATTCAAAAGCAAAAAATAAAAGCAGACAGACGCAGAGGTCCTGCACCGGTGTATACGGTTGGGGACAAGCTATGGCTGTCAACCAGAAACATCAAATTGTTGGTGCCGTCCATGAAGATGGCTCCCAGGTTTATTGGTCCTTTATAAGGTGCTAAAATGTAATAATCCTGTTTCCTATGCTTTAGCGCTACCCCCATATCTACGTTTACATAACGTATTCCATGTTGGCCTCTTGAAACCTCTTACCTGTAATAGGTATACCAGAGTCACTGCTCCACCTCTGCCTATCCAGTCCCAGGGGGAGGAGGAGTACGAGGTCCGTGTCATCTTGAGGTCCCATGTGGTCCGAGGTGTCCTTCAATATCCGGTAGATTGGGAGGGTTATGGTCCTGAGGATCGTTCTTGGCTGCCTGCCAGCGAGATCCATGCACCTCGTCTAGTTCGCCAATTCCATGCTGCTCATCCTTCTGCGCCTGGAGGTTGTTCTGAGCCTGACCGTAAGGGGGGGGGTTCAGTTACATCCTCAGCCCCTGCTGTGTTGCCCGGGTGGTCTGTGACTAGTTCGATGCCACTGGCTGGTCGTTTGCCAGCACCTTGTAATGGCCAAGCGGTCTCTGAGGGGGTGGGGCCTGGCATGGTCACGAGGAGCCGCAGGGTTTAAAGCAGGGCAAGAGGAGTTGCTTCGTCGCCCTGACATGGAGTTCTGTTCCCACATCGCTAAGCTTATTTCTCATTGCTGATTTAGTTGCCGACCCATTTCTGTCTACGATTCCTGCTCCTGATTGTGACCCGGCTTGTTTCTGACTATTCTATTGCTTCCACCATTAGCTATCGCTGATATTAGGCATTGGTGGATTAACCCTATGTTTGCAGCTGGGGCTTTCACTCGTTGTCTGGGATTATTCCCATCTCGCTCTGGGGTATCATTTGTGGCCTTTTCAGGTTCCCATTTAAGACCCAGGTGTATGTTTCATTGCTAAGAGCTTATGTGCAAATCGCGGTAAAGAAATACTGTGTATATACCGCATATGATCATTGCACCCTAACTGCTAAATATACCCAGGTCTGTACCAACTGTATACCAGTATGTGTGTCAGCCATCTCTGATAATTGTAAGGTACTTCTTGCCCGCTCGAGCTTATCGGATAACGCTAAACCTGAACATTTGTTGACTGCCCTGCAGCCTGCACAATTCATTGCCTGTCTAGCTAATCATGGTGTTTCTGAAGGTGCTCTAAGTTGTCCGTTGGTATTGAAACCTTTGGAACTTAGTGGCAAATCAGTTGTTCTTTGGTACTCCTTTGCTTTGGAGTACAAGTCTGAGAGTATCGAGAATTTGGTAAAAAATCAAGCATGTATTTATGTCCAAAAATATCTCAACCTCTGTCACGGTGTAGCCAGGGGGTTGACGACTCCAAGGTGTGGTTACACAAAACAGCCAAATAAGTGGGGTTGCAAAGTAAAAAGGTTTATACCTGAAAGGAACAAAAGTAAATCCGGAAAGGGGACAATGAATAAGTAATAAAACACAATGAAAACTAGTGGAAAGTATAATATAAACAGCGAGCAGGGTACACTGAACGGATGGGACAGGATACTGAATGGCACAGACACTGAACACAGGGGTTAACAGAACAGGTACTTACTAGATACACAGGGGAGTAGATCAGAAGACAGAGGGTAGAAGGAACGAATAATAATGACAAGCGAGGTATCAGGAGGGCTGTAGCAGTAGGGTGGTCATATCATGCAGAGGTCTTGGCAGGCAGCGAGCAGAGAGTGGTCAAGTCCATAGCAAAAGGTCATACACAGGAGGTCAATAGATGAGGGTGGTCTCCACAGGTTACTTGCAGGTAGATTGATTTAACAGGATGCAATGAGGGATGAGGGTGGTCTCCACAGGATACTGCAGGTAGGTGGTTTCCACAGGATGCAATGAGGGATGAAGGTGGTCTCCACAGGATATTGCAGGTAGGTGGCTTCCACAGGATACAATGAGGGGCGATGAGGGTGGTCTCCACAGGATACTGCAGGTAGGTGGTTTCCACAGGATACAATGAGGGTCTTTGTGCAGAGCAGGCAAGACAGGCACACCATGAAGCTTCTAAGGCTAGAAGGGTAATGTAGAAGCATTGAATGAAGGGTGAGGTCTGTCTTTATGGGATTTGCAGGCCCAGCCTACACCTGAGGCTGGGAGAGGTGATGGGAAAGTCAGGGATGGAGTCTTGAGTGCCTGGACATCAGTCCAGATAGTTGGAAAAGCCGGACCGGATCCAGGTTCTTAAAGAAGACAGCTCCTACTTCCCTTTCTTCCGGCGTCTACGGCGCGAACTGTGACAACCTCGCTACTCCTGTGTGAGCGCTACGGTGCTCATTACATTTGCCCTCTGGCATTGAGACAAGAGGTCTCCGTTTGTAGCAATGAACTCCGGCCCTATCGTGGCCAGAGGGCTTCACACAGGAACGTTCTCAAGGTTGTCATGTGGTCTATTTGGCTGGATCAAACGAACTTGTCAGTTGTATACGTTCACCCTGAAAACACACCGGAACACCCCTCCTCCACTCAAAAAGAACATAAGTGTGAGAAGTCTATTGGTTAGCTTTAACGTCCATTATGAAACCCCGCTGGTCAGGTGCCAATGCCGCCACGGCCTGGCGGATCTGTTCTTCTGCCCAGTTGCCTGCAGGAATGTCCTTTACTACACTCAACCCTAACTGGCCATTTTGTGCCCTACACCACTTTGCTGCTTCGTCTGGATCCATAGTAACCTGTTAATTGCGGTATACTCAGACAAAAATCCCAGACGAGCCCCCACGTGTAGCGCTCACTCCTGAAGGAGCCGCTGAATAACCCCAGGATAGTCTCACTGCACTAACAATTCACTCTACACCAGCACACCTTTATGGATTTTTCGACGTTATACTTTGCTGAAGCAATAAACGGCAATAGATATACATATAGTTTAGGCATGAAATCGATCAGGCTAGTATGAATGACGTAATACGTAATGTGGATATATGCGGCGAATAACCGATTAATAAAGCTCTCCGTTCTTTGGCTTAAGTCCGCTCAAATATGCTCGTTAATTTAGTGTCCCAGGGTACCCGGGTACTAAGTCCACTGGCCAGTGGATGGACTAATTGTCTTCGACTAGTCAACGTTGGGG
The DNA here is from genome assembly GCA_009667805.1 of Leptobrachium leishanense. Classification (NCBI taxonomy): domain Eukaryota; kingdom Metazoa; phylum Chordata; class Amphibia; order Anura; family Megophryidae; genus Leptobrachium; species Leptobrachium leishanense. Next base: position 243,215,459 of record CM019066.1, read on the forward strand.
CCCTGCAATTTGAAGCAATCAATAAGTGCGCACTGATGGCAAAGTCATAGGCCGAAAGGCCTCTCACCCAACCGGCGAAACAGCTTGTCCTGGACCGATGAACTCTGCCAGAAGTTCTCCTTTGCCGCCTGGAGCCTGATGCTGTCAAAATCACCCCTCCTGAACCGAATCTCCTCAGCCAGAAACCCGATGCCGCCAGCACTCCACTCCGTCCGCGGCCTCCTTACTTGAGGTCCTTCTGGAACACACTTGTCACCGGAACAGATCAGTGGGATACACTGCATCGATGAACACTCTCCCCGATCACTCCAGCAATGGATGCCGCCGATTCTCTGTGCTCCAATCTGGCCTGGATCCCAGAGAGTCTCACACAAGCGACTGCCTTCTTTCCCTGCTCGCTCAGTTCTGCACACAATGCCCTTCACTTCCTGGCACCAGAGCTTGCTTCCTTCCTTTTTTCCCAAGGGTTTCTGGGGGATGTAGTCCACAAGTCCATTACAATCCTTTCCATACTTTATACTCTGGCTCCCCCTAGTGGCAATATGGTTTCAGTTCATCAGCCAAATTAAACACCGTGCTACACCCATAAGAACCAATGTCCGGTGAGGTTTCCTTAGTTTGTGGTTTGCAAACTTAGGAACATGCAATCTTATGTAAGTTGAAAGTAATTGCACAATATTTGTTTCATGCAAGTGAGAATTGCTGATTTGGGTTAAAGTTTCTGTCGCGTGACAAGTTGTGGTGAGCTTCATGTATCAGTATATTTTCCCACTCTTGCAAATATTTCTGTTTAACATAGGACACAACTAAAACTGAAATTTAATTATAAACTGTAAAGAAACTGATAGATTAGACTCAAAATGCACCCTGCATGCTTTAACTAGATTGCTAGCTTTGTGTTGGCAGTGACAAAAAAAAATCTGATGGTAATGTGTCCTGCTTTGTGACCAGTGTCAAACATGATATGACACCCTTTACTGTTACTGTAGGGTTTGTGCAGGACTAAAATGGTTTGTGTTGAGCATAGGGAATTTAAACCGATGACAGAAATAAATTTATACACAAGCAGAAATTGATATTTTTTCTACAGTATTTTAATAATATTATATATATATATCATTTTGCAAAAACTCCCTTTATGTTATAGTCACATTTTCTATGTTCATGTACTTTTTGCTACTGGAGGTATTTACTCAAGCAGTCCATTGCTCTCATGTTGTAAGGGTACGTAACAAATGTAGAATATTTTGGACTCCTGTGCTTTTAAACAAAGGTATATGTAGCTTGGGAGAGGGCTGGAAGGTGTTTTAGCAAGCACTTCAGACTAAAGTGATTTTTTGATTGTGGAGGACTGTTTTATGACGGATTAGTCTCACTGATATCTAATTTTTTTGACTGTTAGCTTGGTGGTTTAATAACTCCCTTAATGCATAAATAATTTATGGTGTGAAGTGGTAAATATATGTAGCCCTTAAGTGAAATGTTCTAAAAATCCACATATTTTTCTTTTGCACTTAAGCATGACATCTAAAGTAAAATTCTGCAACTGGCTTCAGGGGATACAGGACAAAATTATTAAAAAAATATGGTGCAGAATTACCTCCAGACTATGTACCCCGTTACATTCATAAACTGTGTAAGCATTAACGTTGGCTCTGGTTTCTCTAGCGTGGGCGGTCCATATTACAATCCGAACGCTAACGAGTTAAAAAACACTTTAGCAATTCAGAGCTTGGGCTTTTCAGCGCGAGCTTACTGTACTTTGCTCTCCCTATGCTTAACAGGGGGAGCGTAAAGTGTTAATTAGCGTTTAGTATTACATAGTCTATTATATTACAAAGTCTTATCGCTCATTACTGTCCTGCTGCGGTTAACTCAAAAGTTATCCACAGCTAGAACCTGGTGCTGACGGATTTTGCTTCTGCGGAATCCGTTATCGCCAGCTAAAAATAAAGCCAAAAAAATCAGATACTCTCCTCTCATTCCACAGCAAGAACGGCAGCTCAATCTGTTTCTTGCCGCGGGGAGCAGAGAGGGACTGGGGGGAAAAAGTCCCCCAGTCTCCCTCTGCGAATCACTACGCCGACCTGCCGGATCTTGTGAGACGAGATCCGGCAGTGGATTCCTCAGTGGAGTCCTATGAACTCCATGGAGGAGATGCGTTGGTGCTTAGCACTGCTTGCAAGCATCCCGAGGCTTAGTGCCGCGTTACGTTGTAGGCTGCTGGATTAGTGCCGGCACCGTAATATCACTCTAAAATGGGGACGCTAAGGAGAAACCTGCAGGCACAGGTTTTCCTCCTTAGTGTACCTGTGTTATCATTTAGAACGTAATAGGGCCGTATGTGTGTATATGAACCATAAATTATTTACTTGTATAGAAATGGGTCACATCTCCGAGATAACTCGATGATATGCAAATATGCCAAGATAAAAAAAATCCAAAAGACTTCTGGTCTCAAGTATTTCAGATGTTTTTCTGTAGGTGTCCCACATGCCCACAGACATCTAATGGCACCAAACTAAATTTTAGATATTACTCTCTACTTTTTTTGTATACCGTCAATTTTTTTTTAGAAGAAAGTTGATGGCCATTTTTTATTTTTAAATTAATAGTTAGGATTTGCCCAGTATAAAAATTGGTGTTAAAATGTTCCTTTTTCTTTTTCAGATTTTACCCCCTTCCCACTTATAATTGACTTGCTTGTGACCAAAGAGACAAAGTCAAGTCCTCAAAATTCTCAGGAAAAGTCAGTTACAGAAACAACTTCACCATCAGCGTTTCAGTCCCTTTTAAAACCAAACCTGCCCCACCGCAAATCAAGGGCATCATGTAAAACTCAACATAGGCAATCCACGAAGGATGCAAAAAGATCCCAATTGTCTTCCTCAGATTCTGAAGAGAAATCATCTGCTGGAATTAAGCAAAGACGCTCACAAGGTTCACTGTCGTCAGCTATGTATCATTCCAGAAAGCCTGTGCAACATGGAGAATTCAAAATGTCTCCAGATACTATGCAATCCAGTAACTTGGAAAATACAATCACTGCAGAAACCAACTCTGATACATTAAATAAAACGGCTGCCTTGGATATTATGCAAAGCATGGATAACTCCCCTTTTGATCTTTGTTATGTCTTGCTGTCATTGTTAGAAAAAGTGTGCAAATTTGATAACATGATAAATACTAACTCTTCACTTGCAACTGGTGTCATTCCAACATTAACAGAGTTTCTTTCGGAATTTGGTGACTGCTGTTCTCCAGAGAGGCAAATACTTTCACAGGGCTGGTCTGAAGAACCTGTGGCACTTGTTCAAAGGATGATGTTGCGTAGTGTGTTGCATCTCATGTCTGTAGACATCAGTAGTACAGATGTTATGCCGGATAACCTTAGGAAGAACCTTGTTGATTTGTTAAGAGCAACTATAAAAATTAAATCTAGCTTTGAAAAGAATACAAATCCATTTGCACCAAGGCAAAAGCGAACACTTCAGGAAGTTAAAGAAGACTTTATCTTTTCGAAATGTCGACATCAAGCTCTCATTTTACCAGAGCTTTTGGAAGGGATATTGCAAGTTATTATGTCGTGCCTTCAATCTGCCTCCTCAAACCCCTTTTATTTCAGCCAGTCCATAGAACTTCTGCATGAATTCATACAACACAATGGATTTGAGCTGTTTGAAAAGACAGTACTTGAAATGGAATGGATATGTACCAGAGATGAAAGCATTTCTTCTCAAGCTGCTAATCATGTGTGCATTCTCCTAAGTGGCATCATAAAAATTTTCAGCATAATCAAAAAGGTAAAATCTGAGCAGCTCCACCAATCAGTGTGTACAAGGAAAAGGCACCGGAGATGTGAATTGTCGCAATTCATACACCATCACAGAGATCTGTCCGGGCTTCCTGTGATACTATTCAAAAGCCAGTTCTTCACAAATCCATTTGAAGAGCATGCAAATGGGGAAGTTCATTTTCCGGAACGGAGCTGTTCCATTGCAGTTTGTGCTCATCAATGTCTTCGTTTACTTCAGAGAGTCTCTCTGACCACTTCCCATATACAAATTCTCTCTGGAATTCAAAACACTGGAATTTGCTGTTGTATGGATCCCGAGTCAGTCGTTAAACCACTGCTTTATGCATTTAAATTGCCTGCTTTAAAAAAATTTCAACAAAACATAATCACAATTCTTACAAACCTCATGTTAGATCAGTTAGGTGGAGCTGAAGTTTCTTCAAAGGTTAAACAAGCTTCCTGTAACATATGCATATTGGATTGCGAACAATTGGCTGAATTGCAAGACACCATTCAGGGATGCGTTGAAGACCCTAGTTTAGAATTAAGTACATGCGGTCCGTCTTATAAATTTCAAGGAATTTTGCCATGCGGTGGACCGGAAGATATGGTATGGAAATGGGATGCATTAAAAGCATATCAAGACATTGTTTTTGGAAATGACACACAACTTAGCTTGCAGATTGCTGGCCATATAAGCTACTTAATTCAAAAAGGCAATGCAGTTGTTCAGAGGAAAATGTATACCCTTATTTTTAATGGGATCTTGCAACGAGGGGTCGAGATGACTCATCATGCCCAGCATTTAGGTGTAACCACATCATGCAACAAAGTGTGCAGCTACCACAAAAAGTGTTTACCTGAAGACGTCCTGAAGATTTATCTACAGGCTTTGCCCGAGTTACTGAAAATAAGGTATGTAAAATTGTTTTTAATGTGAAAGATTTCTTGTTTGACATATCCGTTCACATGGAGTTCTTTAAATTTAACATTTTAAAATTTGGATGTATTCCCTTTTGGGAAATTTAAAGGCAGATTTTGCGAGTACACAATTCCTATATTGGGTATAGTGCAAATCACCAAAATTTGCTTGCGTTCCAAATATTAATTATTATTTTTATTTTTTTTTAGAAAGGATTTTACCAGGAAGGATACATTGAGATGTCTCTCGTTTTCAAGTATGTCCTGATATACATATATCCTGTTGAAAACAGTACTTTTCAACTGACAACTGTTCCCAAAAGGACTTTTAAAAGGATTGACACCCACAACAGGATGTATGTTTATTACCGGGACATACTCATCCTGACCACTTTATAGTTTTAAAGTGGACAGGATGTGAAGAGTACCCCTCCCCGCTGCCCTGATCTGGATTTTTCGCTAGGTGTAGTGGAGGAGTTTCTTCCACCCCACCCATCGTCACCTGCAGCCAGGATTTTTGAATTTGCAGACTTCCGGTCATCAGATTGGTCATTAGTGACATTGGCATGCAAAAAGCGTGGTGACCTCACCCCATCGGAGACCAATTGCAGTAGCGATCGATCTCAGAGAGGCAGCTGTTGTATCGGAACTGTGCATGTGCGCAGCTCTGATACATTGTTCCGCGTACGTGCTACGAAACTTGCGTATTTAAATGTGCGAGTTTGGTAGCAGTGCACAATTTTCAGTTCCTACGCTATGCAGGAACATAATTGTGCAGAAAAACATCATGGACTACCAGGTTCGGGAGTCCCTGTTCCAAAGAGAGGCTGCACGCGGCAATTGAGAAAAGGTAAGTAAATTCACCACAAGACGAATGAAAAATAATTGGGTATAAGCGAGGAGCAGCAACTGCCTAATTATTTAAAGGCAAAAAATGGGTACGCTATTTTGCTTTCAATATTTGGAGCCCTCAAGCAATTTTTGGGTGATTCGCTCTTTACCCAATACTGGAAGTGTGCTTTTGTGTTATAGTATTTGGGGAGACCACCACAGGGTGGGAATTTAGTGGATGAAGGTGCATTTTTGAAAAGAGTGTGAATTTCTTTGGGCGCTTCACTATTCTATATTCTACTAGAGAAACCTAGCGAGTACTTCAATAAATGTTTAGCAAATCGATGTGATCAAACCTTATTACAACATGCCATCTGTATCAGTATATACAACCCTGAAAGATTCCTTAATAGGTTGGGAATTTTTTGTAAAGGCTTTTCCATTCTAGTAATGCCCTATTAACACACGTGATTTTCCTGAAAACCACTATCATGAACCTGTGAATTTATTTTTTGCGGTGTTGTGGGGTGCGTGAGAATCCCTTCTCATTAATAATACGGGAAAATTCTTTGAAAAGTCACTATATATATTTTTTTTTACCATAGTAGCACTAATTGACAGGCATCTACTGGACAAAAATGGTTACTGCAGCTTGGGACCTGTGCCTTCGACACAGATTCCCAGCATTTCAAGCAGTATTTCCCAGTGCTTTATCAACTCGGGGGTCCTGCCCAAGGTGTTAACTTTATAGGGACACTCTACTCATCCTGACTATTTTACAGTTATAAAGTGGTCAGGGTGTGAGGGGTGCCCCCCCTTCCAGCTTCCCCAATCTGGTGAAAACACTGGGTGAAGTAGACCCTTAAATTTCCCAACTGCTGGTCTTCATATCTTTCACCAGTGATGGCGGAGTGCAGAGCTTGTGCTGATGTTACTCTGAGACCAATCATGATAGCTTTTGCATTTGGGACCTCCAGGTTCAGGGTTTTACTGCAGTCGAAGAGAAGCTGTAAAAGAAGAAAAAGAAAGTAAAAATTGGTAGTGGCTATCATCAGTGTCTGCCCTATTATTTAAGGGCAAAAAAGGAAACTCTATTTTTTAACCCCTTAAGGACCGCTGACGTAATATGTACGTCCTGCCCAAGGGTCTCCCTTAGACCCGAAGACGACGTACATAGTACGTCAGCGGCTCCTAACCTCCCCCCCCCGCCCGAATACTTACCTCCCTGCTGGTTCCAACGGAGATCTGGCAGGGAGGAAGCCTGCCCCTCTGCTTTAAGAGGCTGGCGAGCACGATGACGTCACCACGCTGCGTGGGGACATCATCGGCAGGCCCCCCCCCCGGGCGTCTGCATTCAAACCAGGAAGTGGGGGGGGCTCCTTTGGAGCCCTCTAGCTAGAAACTTACTTTTTGCACCGCTGGAAAGGGGAGAGTCTCCCCTTTTCAGCGGTGTAAATAGTTTCGCTGCCAGATTGCGACTCGGCGCGGAGTCGCGATTTAAACATGGAGATGGCTGACATCTTGGATGTCAGCCAGGCCTCCTGGTCCCCCCCACCCACTGACATCCCCACCATATGTGTGAGGATATCAGTGGGCCAGTTAACCCCCTAGCTGCCAAGGGGAGATAGGGATCCTTTGGATCCCTTTTATCTCCCGATCAGTGATCATGGCCTTTCCAATGATACCAAACATGACTAGGTTTGGTGTAAAAAAAAAATAAGTTTTGTGTTTTTTTTGTCGGGGGGGGGGGGGTTTAGTTAAATAGGACCTAGGCTGTCATCTAAAAATAATGGGCATAAAACAGTTAGAATGAGCTCAGCGCGCATAGGTGAACTGGCTCAGCAGTGAAGGGGTTAAAAAGTAAAAATTGGTTATTTCTATCCTCAGGACAAAATTGTGAAACTATTTAGCTGGGGTCTTTTTTGCTGGTTGTAGATTTTGGGGATTCAATTACGAAAAAGTGTGCTTTTACCATTTTTTCATCCTATTTCATATTTTCTTTTATAGTAAATTATAGGATATGATGGAAATAATGGTATTTTTAGAAAGTCCATTTAATGACGGGAAAATGTATAATATGTGTGGGTTGCATAAACGAGTAAGAGGAAAATTTGACCTAAACACGAACAGCGCAGAAACGTAAAAACAGCAGCGGTCACTAAAGGACGGATTTGTGTAAAAGCGCCCGGTCACTAAGGGGTTAAGATTATTCCTTTTAAGATACAGCCTATTGCAAACGTAATTTGTTTGCAACAAACAAATTTCATTTGCAATGCTACAGCACATCTCCAGATCATGTTTACATGTGTAGAAATTGTGAATTTTCAAAAATTTAAATGCACAGAATATCGGCACCTCATATCGGTTATCGGCCTCAAAGGCTGATGATAATCTGTATCGGTGCCTAAAAAGTGATATAGGTCTATCCCTAAGTGTGACCTCTTTTTTTTTTTTTTTCTCTTTTTTTTCTTCCTTTCGTTATGGCGATTGATTACTGAGTGTGCATATTCCATTAAGTAAATGTCAACATTAATGCCGTTTTAAGTCTGTATATAAACGGGTGGCTGGCTGTGGATTTGTTTCCAAAGCCAGGCAAATCAATTAGCAAGGATTTATAAACGGGTAATCCTGTGCCCTTCATACTGGAGTAAGTCAAGTATAGATGTGACTTATTAAGCTCAGTATTGTTTTTGGATATTATTTTACTGACAGGTCTACCTTGGTGAAGGATTGCTTTTTATTTTTAACACCTAATGTAGCAATATTTAACATACAGCAGTACAGCTGTGTTTGATTGCGTCTCTTTTGTATTACATTTAGGTGACAATAACATAGTGTTGTTTTCTTTCCATACAGGGTAGTACGAGAAGCTTTTTTAAATTTGAATGGATTAAACCAAATAACGGAGCTTAATTATCTTGACTCTGTGAGGCATCTGTGCTTGCAAGTGTTTGAAACACTTATTATATGCTTTGGTGAACAGCAAATTGACCACCCATCACCAGAAATTGAAAAAGAAAATGATAAACAAGAACTCGCAGAGGAATTCACTATTCTTGAAACCCAGCAGGCATATTCTGATGCTTCACAGAGTTTGAGTAAATTCTATACAGGCTTAAAAGAAGCTTATCCAAAGAGAAAAAAGAATGTGCACCAAAATATTAATACAATCAACCTTTTCCTTTGCTTGGCCTTTTTGTGTGTGAGTAAAGAGGGAGAGACGGAACATGAATCTGCCAATGAGTCTGAAGATACCTCTGGTTACGACAGCACTGCAAGTGAACCTTTCAGTAACATTTTACCGAAGATGCCAGTTGAGAGCTTAGTCTTGCCCTCTGCAGAACACATGCACAGGGCAGCAGATATCTGGGCTATGTGTCATTGTTTATATTTATCAAGTCCCATGTTCCAAAAGCAGTTTCACAAACTTGGCGGGTCTGACCTTTGCCGTAGACTTGTTATGATGATAATACAAAAACTCTCCTATTCAAAAGACCGAAAAAAGAACCTGCCAAATCAAGATTCCTTGATTTACGCCAAAAAGAAAAGACCTAGCTCGGAAGTCCATGACAGGAAAGCGAACGAGGACAAGATATTGTTACCTGAAGAGCTTGCAGTGGGCAATTCCAATGAACTAGGGGCTCCTTATCCTTTAACAGATCCTTCTATTACTGCAGTTAGCTCCGTTACAGCTGAGACTGACCTTGAAAAAGAGTGGACAACCCAAATCGTAAGATTATTTGAAGCTTTGCTTTCTATATGTCTTCATAGTGCTGGAAACAGTCAACAGAAAACAGACACCGAAGCATCTTCACAGGTAATAATGTGTTACATCATAGGTTTATGACAAGTGATTCCTTTAACATTTATGTGCTGTTTTGTTCTGCTATCGTCCGTATAAAACCTTGTGAAAAATCTACAGGATCCATGTATTTAAAGCGGACACTAAGTAATGCTATTCCATTGACATAGACAAGTTGCACTTGTTAAAATCGGTTATTGTAATCCCTAATGGATCTGTCAGGTTTTTGAAGGAATTGGCTTACAGTTCCATTAACAATGAGCAGGAGTTGACAAGTCAACTCTGTTACTTGAACAGAATACCACTACTTATTAATGCTGTGGTACATGAATGGCTATATCCTACTGGAGCAAACCGCAATTGGTCCAGAAAAGTCATAGCAGCAACAAATAATTAAGATCATAAATGCAAAACTTAAATCTATAGAAGGGGAAAGAGGATGTTGGTGTGTTTTCTTCCGAGTCCTTATTGCTCAACGTAGAATCTCCATATTTAGATAATAGAGTGCGGGAGCCAGAACAGGCTATTGCAGTTTTTTTTCCTCTTACAACCATTTCCATATGATTGACACATAAATTATGGCTATTGAGTCATCACTGATATATAAATGAGGCACAGCGCCAATGCATCCAGGACCACAACAGCGTGGATCCTGTACAGAGCCAATATAAATTGGGACAATCCCATATAGCTAAATGCAGCCATGAAATTGGTAAAAGGCAAAAACTACACCGGTACCTAACGGTACCATATCTCATTATAGGCAGCCATGCAGATCTCATTAATCCGTTAGAAACATATTCCAGTCAAATCAGCCAGTCCATATTACTAGTCGCTATCTTAACCTCCCTAGCGGTCTGTTTTTTTTCTTCCAATTTCAAGTGTAAAGGTGGCCTATTTTTTATTTTTTTTTCCCCCTAGCGATATTCCAGAGTGTGGCTCGGGGTTAAATTCCTATGCTGGAAGCAGTAACCCTGACCGCAAACTCATAATTTATGGTTCCCTCCTTGAGAGAAAGGAATACAGGAAGTAAAACGCTGCGATCGCTGGAGTAGACTGCGGGAATCAGCGATGGAGTGCAGGGAGAGGTGATGTATGCAGCCCAAGTGTGGTTCAGGGTTACCGCTTTCAGCAGTGAAATTTAACCCCAAGCCACACTCGGGATACCCGTCAGGGGGTTTAATAGAAATAAACTGTTAAAATAAAGAGAGCACTGAACGCGTTTCAACCTCAACGGTCTTTATCAAGAGAGACCTTTTATGCTCACTCTCAATATATACTACCTTTTCTTGATTATTTTGTACCTGAAAATAAATCTTTCAGATTTTTGTGCTTTGTTTATAACCCCCCATAGTAATGTACAGCGTGTTTGAGATTATCAGAGCTCCACACACTGCTCAGCAATTAAACTGACAGTAATGTACATTCTGACTCTGAATTAGACCAGCACATTATTTATTAGGGATGCACCGATACCTGGATCTGCACGAGTACTTGGTACTCGTGCAGATGCCCCCGATGGCTAAACCGATGCCGGAAGCCAGTGCTGGGCCGGCTTGCCAGCCGGAATCCATGGGGCAGTGCTCAAATGGCTCTCTGCCAGGCCCCTCTGAGCGCTCTCCCTCCGAGTGTCCGCTGGCAAAGGCTGTAGCCCGACGGCGCGCCTGGGATCCACCAACAGTGATCTCACGAGATCGTGGAGTTCACGAGATCACGTGAACTCCGGGATCTCGCGAGACCGCGGCATGTGCGTGGTTCCCAACAAGCAGCCGTGCTGCAACCTTTGCCAGCGGCTGCTCAAAGGAGGAAGAGCACTCAGACGAGCCTGGCAGAGTGGGAGACACTGCTGGGGCAATCTATATGTGAGCTGGGGTTAATCTATATGTGAGAGCTGGGGCAATGTATTTGAGAGCTGGGACAATCTATATGTATGTATGAGCTGGGGGCATTTTATATGAGGTCTGTTCTTATTGAAAAGCGGTCATAGGACATCAAATAAAAGTATCGGTACTCTGTATCGGTGAGTACTTAAAGTGGTATCGGTGCATCCCTAATTATTATTTTAAGATTAATATGCAAGGTGCTAAAGGTCAGGGGGGTTTTGGGGTTAATTTAGGGGCTGCTACTCCTTAGGGTCAATTAATTTATGGTGCAAAGTTAATGCCATTAAAATAATGAATTAAATTATTTTATTTTGCAGTTATGGGTAAAGGGAATCAGAATCTTTAACAGTGAAGGTTAATCCTGTATATAGTTATTTATTTAAGGCAAACCATCTGCTGTTGTCAGTAAGAAATGCTTTGCTGCAATCTGAAGTATGAGTCAGCTGCTCTGTTTAACACAGTCCTTGTACTGTGTACATTATACCACATTGCAGGCAGGGCTGGCAGAAGCTGCTTCACTCTAGGATCAGATTACATGTGCAGTTACAAATTCATAAACGGAACCGTTACAAACGGATCATTCAGTGTGATTAACTGAATCCCTCAGTTCACCAAAAACATTTGACTCAAAAGAGCAGTTCGTTCACGAACCGGCCATCTGTAGTTACGAATCAGTGAGATGCACTGTGCCTATGACGCTCTCCCTCTGATGTTCTGCCCTGGAGAAGATGGCTATTACATCAACATACCTCACTGCGACCCAAAGATCAAGGGTCATCTCAAGAAGACTGTTTGCTGCTGCCTTTTAAAACTACAGGATAATGGAGCACGAAGGCAAAGAATGCTACCTACTGCTGTTACGCAAACTAATCAATCAATTTCTGGTTGATATGTATGCCAAAATTGAGAGGGAAAGACTGAACTGGATCTATAGAAACCAAAAAAAAAGTGAGGAGTATTGTGATGTGCGTCACTTTGGACTTAAAATACATGGGCATAGAAATGTATTTGGGAGCTGCGAGCCTGATGTTTTGTATTGTTTTCCTGCTCTTTTTGTTTAAGTCGCCCTGTATCTACAATTCTACACGCATGGTGTTTGTGTGTTCTTTGTATCTTCTCTCTGTATAGTGTCGATCTCTGTATTAGTACCTGCTCTCTCTATTGTGTATGTTCTCTCTATACGAAATTCCTTTTGTTTTACCTTTTTCCCTCTCTCCCCCCCCCCCCCATTCTCCTCCTAGGAAATCTCATTGTTTGAAGGTCCTGTGCAGCTATGGGATGTAATCTGTTTGATTGTATGCAAATGTGTGAGTCCTTGACTGTAACCTGTGTGTCTCTGTGTAATAGTCATTCTCCATTTTGAGTTGAAACAGCAAGGATCTCCTGTGATATTTCCTGCATCTGGGTTAGAAGCGTTACTTCTGCAGAATACTGACTTCAAGTGGAGAAGTCTGCAAGTGGACGGAAACCCCCACGTAACATTGGCTGGCAGCTGTGGGATTTTATGCTCCCTATAACTGGACCAAGACAACTAAGAGATCGCTGCAGGAGGAGCTGGTGACCAAAGGCTTGAGTGTGTGCAGCCCAGAGCTAGATGGAGGTTCGTGAGGAGGTAAAGAGACTCCTCAGGAAATATGGACCAAACCCCAGTATGGATCTATTCCAGACCGTGTGGAATGAGGTCTGCTTGTTGCGACAAGAGGGAACTGTGCTGGGACAGGAAGATTTTGACCATGTGGAGTACAATAATTACAAGGTCCCAGATTGGATTGAGCCAGGGGACATTCGTAGCCAGGAGGAGAACTGGCTGGGCACAACACCACAGACGCAGAGGGTGTCGTCAAACCTGGATTGGCGGAGACCAGAGATTCTGGAAGTATCAGCTTCTGCCAACGCCAAGATCCAGAAGAAATATGCCTGAATACTGAATATCTGCGGAATACTGACTTCAAGGGGAGCAGTCTGCACGTGGACGGAAACCCCCACGTAACAAGTATGTGCACCTGACGGATGCCATGACAAGAACTGACAGCCACGTATGGCTACGCCATCAATAAGGCACAGGGACAGACTTTGAAAGTGGCTGGTGTGCATCTGACGAGTGACGGTTTCTCCAATGGCCAGTTGTATGTGGCGTGCTCCAGTTAGTTCACCTGACCGCCTGGTAATCCTCCAGCCAGAGAGTAAAACCAGGAATGTAGTTTATAGGGAGGTCCTGAACAAATGATCTGAGGGACAAATTGAAAGTCTATGCTATGCAAGTAATTAGCCCGGCTACATGGACAAAAAACCCAGGGTTGCTGTGGGGATTAACCCTTTCGCTGCTGAGGCATTTCCCGCCTCTGTGCTGAGGTCATTTTTACCGGTATTGCTCATCATGTTTAAACGTGTTTTGAAGGCTTATTTTAGTATAACAAAAAATGCAATAAAATATGAATTTTCAATAATTTACAACGTGTAAAGTGGGTTTTTTTTTCACATTTTAACATGCAAGCAATTGCGGTTATATTTTGTATGGGGTGCGCTTGTTAAAAAAATTAGAGATGGGGTCTCGTTACATTTTTTTTTTGGGGAAAATTACGCGATTTTTAACAAACGCACCGCATACAAATATCGTTAGTGCAGCATCATTGTTCACATTATAATTGAAATGGGAACAATATATATATTTTTTTTAAATATTTGTATTTTTATTTATTTTTTTTAAAAAACTTTTTTCATGCTCATGTTTGGTATCGTTGGAACGCCCATGCTCTGGGCGATCCAACAATATCAAACATTAACCCCTAACTGTCACGGATCGGGAGATAGGGGGTTCATTGGAACCCCCTATCTCCACCATTGGTGGCAGTTAGGGGTTAACTCCAGGACTGGCGTCATCGTGCTATGCACAATGACGTCAGTCCTCAGGGGGCATTCCCAGAAGCTTGGCCGACATCCAAGATGTCGGCCAGCTCCGGGAAAGGATCACGAACCGGCGCTTTTCAGCGCCGATTCGTGATCCGGCCCCCATGGGGTTAATTCCAGGTACCGTTAGGCAGGGCAGGCTGTGCCCTTTCAAACGGTGCCTGGTATAACCCCCTGCACGCCGGCGATCGGGAGGGAGAGAGGTCCGAAGGTGGCGGCCGCCGCCGCGATGACATCTAATTGTGCCGGCGGCGGTTCCGGGTGCTGGGCTGACATTGAGGATGTCAGCCCGCACCAGGGGGCACAGTGATCGGCCGGAACCCGGCCGATCGCTGGCCCCAAAGGGAGGACGCGCTCAGCGCGTCCTCCGCAAGGAACGCTATCTGCGGGTGGACGCGCTCAGCGCGTCCTCCGCAGCGAAAGGGTTAAAGGGCTTTGGCCCATCTATTTTATCGATTATTATCATCCCTGATGTGTTTCAATCGCCAACGGATTGTGAATCTAATATCTCCTGCATAGCCAGACGTTTCATTGCGAAGCACGGGTATCTAGCTAGTATCTTATAATTTTCTATAAAAAAAAATGAAATAAGATGAAAAATGGAAAAAAACACTTTTTTCAAAATTTAATCTCCAATCTAAAACCGCTAAATATTTTGTCCTGAGAGTAGAAATTTTTACATGTTTTTGCTTTTTAACCTCTTCACTGCTGAGCCAGTTCACCTCAGTGCGCAGAGCTCATTGTCACCGTTTTATGCTCAAGTCCTATTTAATTAACCCCCCCCCCGCGAAGACATTGTTTTTTAAAAATTTATTACAACAAACCTGGTCATGTTTGGTATCATTGGAAAGGCTATGATCAGGCCTATCCAATGATATAAAACATGACCCTGTAGCTGCCACCGATCGGGAGATAGGGGGATCCTTTGGCACCCCCTATCTCCACTTGGCAGCTAGCGGGTTAACTGGCCCACTGATGTCCTCAAACATATAGTAAGGATGTCAGTAGGTAGGGGGTGTCCTGGAGGCTTGGCTGACATCCAAGATGTCAGCCACCTCCGGGTTTGAATCGTGATTCGGCGCGATCTGGCAGCAAAATGATTAATGCACAGCTGAAAGGGGGGGGGGCTCTCCACTTTCCAGCGGTGCAATTTTTTTTTTTTTTTAAACCATTGGAGATAGAGGGCTCCAAAGGAGCCCACCCCCTCCCCTTCCTCATTTTCACTGCACTTGCCGGGGGCGCCTGGCGATGACATCATCACGCACCGTGATGACCTGCTGGGCCCCCTGAAAAGGCGGGGAAGGCTTCTAGTCTGCCAGACTGCCATGGGAGTCCAGCAAGGGAGGTGAGTATCGGGAGGGAATGGTAGGAGACCCTGACGTACCATGTACGTCTGCAGGTCTAAGGCCCCGTTCACACTGTGCGACGTGAAAATTGCGCGTTTTTCCACACGATTTGCATATTCGCGACATTGAGCGATATCGTGGTTATGCGCGATATTGCACACCACCAAAGCAAATCGCGAAATCGCAAAAAAGAGTCATGTACCAGCAACGAGCTCTATGCGACATTGAGTGACAAGATGTGAACCGCTCCATTGAAATGGAGAAGCTACGTAGAGCGATATCGCGTGGAAATATGCATAATATCGCGGCAAAATCCGTGCGATAAATCGCTCCGTGTGAACGGGGCATAAGAGACTTCCTGATTGGACGTACATGGTATGTCAGCGATCGAGAAGGGGTCAAAGGAAAGCAGTCCTTCTTATATTGTTAAATGTGTTATTGTCAGTTCTTTGCCAGTGTATGCAATACTATGATTCTTTAATAACACCTCCCAACATAAACTTTTAAAACACAGAATTTTACAATAAATTGTAAATCCTATATACTGTACAACATGTAGTTCACTGCTAACATTACCATCAATGTGAGGTATGTATGCAGAAGGGGGAAGCAAGCAAATTTACACTGTTATACAAGCTGTAAACTCACTACTTTACATTGTAGCAAAATATAATTTCTTCAGTGTTGTCCCATGAAAAGATATAATAAAATATATACATATACACCCCTCACATTTTTGTAAATATTTTATTATATCTTTTCATGTGACATCACTGAAGAAATGATACGTTGCTACAATGTAAAGTAGTGGGTGTACATCTTGTATAACAGTGTAAATATGCTGTCCCCTCAAAATAACTCAACACATACAGCCATATCTAAACCGCTGGCAACAAAAGTGAGTACACCCCTAAGTGAAAATGTCCAAATTGGACTTAATTAGCCATTTTGCCTCCCTGGTGTCATGTAAAGCATTAGAGGAGCAAGGTCTCAGGTGTGAATGGAGAGCAGCAGGTGTGTTAAATTTGGTGTTATCATTCTCATTAAAAGATACTAGGGATTAATGATGAGCCGAACACCCCCGTGTTCGGTTCGCATTCGAACTCGAACAATTTCAACAGTTCGAGTTCGAACTCGAACCAAACTCAATGCAAGTCAATGGGACTTGAAAGTTCGATTTTTAGAGTGCCCTCCAAGAGGGCATATATGCAAGATATTTGCCATAAAAGGTGTATAGGGGTCCGGGTAGTGCCCTGGGGGACAGGAAACAAGGACAAAAAGTTTTTTTAAAAAAAAAGTTTTTAAAGGAACAGTGAGTTTTCCATGAAATAAGGATTAAAAATAAAAACATAAAATTCCTTCAAATATCGTGCCTAGGAGGTCCCCTTAACCTGCCCGTGAAGTGGCGGATTTGTAGGATGTATAGAAACCTTTAAAAACAAAAAAAATTACGTTTCAAATGACGGTAAATGGTTTTCCTTTAATCTATTCATAAACAACTGCTTGGGGCGGCAGCCTGTATGAAAAGAGACATTTTAGGAAACGCAGAACAAGTTTAGTGATTTTTTTTTTTTGGGCTAAATTATGATGAAACTTATGCAGGCTTTGGATGAAAGTAACAATAGGTGCTTTAAAATTGGGCCTTTAAGTGTCGGCAACAGTGCCGTCACACCGTAACCCATCTGTGGTACGTCACACCGTAACCCCTCTGTGGTATTGTGCAAGAGTGCAGGGTTGGACCCTGCGGTCCAATATTAAAATTATATGAATCTGGTATAGGAGTCAGTGGCAGTGCATCCAAATATTGTGCCTTTTGGTGGCAGCAAGTGCCTTCACACCGTAAGTAACCCCTCTGGTATTGTGGAAGAGCGCAGTGGTGGAGGTTTTGGGAATGCAGAAGAGATCCCCAATCTATTCAGTTACGTCATCAGGGGATTGAGAACTGCTGATCCAGGACTGATTCTTTTTTATAAATGTCAGCCGGTCTACAGAGTTGGTGGACAGACGCATTATTTTGTCTGATAAAACCTCCAGCGGCACTGAACGTCCTTTCAGAAAGCACGCTGGATGAAGGGCAACCTAGTAGCTGCATAGCATATTGGCTAAATTCTGGCCAGTGATCCAATCTCAACACCCAGTAAGCCAGTGGATCGTCTGCTGTAAAGGTATCCAGGTCTGCCGTTGCCCCTTGGTAGTCCTGCACCATATGGTGAAGACGCTGGCAATGGGTGCCTACATTTGACGTCCCTGGGCGTCGTGGACTAAAAAATTTAAAAATGCATCAGTCAAGCGGCCCCGGCCTTCACCGCTCTTCCTCTGATCATCCGCAGCCTCAGAGGCACCTGTGTCATCACTTGGTAACCTACCAGTGCCTGGAAAGGTGCTACACAAGTGTCGCTTTAGAGCGTACTCAAGTTGTTAAATCCGGTCCTCCCTCTGTGCGGGCAGGATGAGCTCTGCAACTTTACTCTTGTATCGTGGATCAAGAAGGCTTGCCAAACAATAATGATCCCTCTCCTTGATAGCACGAATCCTGGGGTCCTTTAGCAGGCTTTGCCTGATAAGGGAGCCCATGCAGCGTAGGTTGGAGGTGGCATTAGCTTCCGAGTCTTCCTGATCAATGAGGATGACCCCCATCGTGCACTTCCTCCTCCCAGCCATTTACTAGTCCTTGGGTTTCTGGGCACACAAAACCCTCACTTGAGGAATCCCCACCTTCAATGCCCCCACTAAAATACTCATTCCTTCCCTCCCTTCCTTCCTTTCCTTCCCTTCCTTCCTTCCTTTCCTCCTTTCCTTCCTTCACTCCTTTCCTTCCTTCCTGCCCCTCCTCTTCCTCCCATGCCACATCTATAATTCCCCGCAGAGTGCACTCCAGCAGGAACACTAAAGGAATTGTGTCACTGACCCTGCTCACCATCCTCGTTGCCTCCTCAAATGGCGACAGTACAGTGCATGCATCCTTGATCATCCGCCACTGTGGGGGGGAAGTTGACCTGAACCTGTCCTTGTGCCATACTTTCACAGGTACTCATTGATGGCCCTCTGCTGCTTGTGCAGACACTGCAGCATTGCTAATGTCGCGTTCCACCTGGTGGGCATGTCACAGATCAGACAGTTTGTGGGAAGGTGGAATTCTCTTAGAATTTCTGCCAGGCGAACACTTGCTGGGAATGACCGTCTGAAGTGGCTGCAGATTTTTCTGGCCTGGCTGAGAAGCTCTGCCAGCCCTGGGTACCTGGTTAGGAAGCGCTGTACCACCAGATTTAGGACGTGTGCTAGGCATGGTACATGCGTCAACTTACCCTGGTGTAGGGCGGAGAGAAGGTTGCTGCCATTATCACAGACGACCATTCCCAGCTGAAGCTGGCGTGGTGTTAACCATCTCTGCACCTGCCCCTGCAGAGCTGACAGAATTTCTGGCCCAGTGTGGCTCCTGTCCCCTAAACAAACCAGCTCAAGCACAGTATGGCATCTTTTTGCTTGAGCCATTGCATAGCCCCTGCCACGCATCGGTTTAACTGCCACTTTGCCAGAGACGGAGGAGGAAGAGGTAGTGGAGCAGACAGACCTCATATAAGCAGCTTTCTGGAGGCGTGGTGGATGAACAAGCTCCAGCACAGAACCCCGTCCTGGATCCCTCCCAGCTGCAATCAGTTACCCAGTGTGCCGTGAAGGAAATGTAACGGCCCTGTCTATGCTTGCTTGACCACGTGTCTAAAGTCATGTGCACCTTGCTGCTGACTGCCTTTCCCAATGATTCCATAACATTGTGTTCCACATGCTGGTATAGTGTTGGAATGGCCTTCCGTGAAAAGAAATGGCGTTTTGGAACCTGCCACTGTGGTGTACAGCACATTCAGCAAATTCACGAATGGGAGCCGAGTCCACCAGCTGGAAAGGCAGCAGCTGCAATGCAAGTAATTTTGCTAAACTGGCATTTAGACGCTGTGCTTGGGACTATATTTTCTCTTATGCTGCAGCAGCTGGGGCAACGTAATCTGACTGCGTAAATCTTCAGCTGATGGGATGCGGTCACATTCTGAGGAAGGACCTGGTATACCCATTACTGTAGCATCATCCCTGTCAGTGGAGGTTGTAGGCAATGACCTGGCAGTTCATATAGTGGGGGGTAGAGACAGATGAGGAGGAGGACCTATGCAAAGTGTTGTGCCAATGGGATGCGTGGCAGGTGGTCATATGTCGCCTCAAGCACGTGGTACCCAAGTGTGGGATGTCTTTCCCACGCTTGATCCTCATCGGACATAGATTACAAATAGCAAAGGTGCGGTCTGCTGCACATTTCTTAAAGAACTCCCAGACAGCAGACTTCCTGTACCTTTGCTTTGAGACAACAGCGCTCTTCACCTGAGCAGCTGTGACTTCTGATGCCTTAGACTGGCTACGGTTGGTCATAGAGGACGTTCTGCCTCATTTTTGTTGTGCCTCCTCCTCACTTGACTCCTCTGTTCGATCAGGCACCCAGGGGGAGTCGGTGACGTCGTCCTCCTTGTCATCACCCCCTATCTCCTCATCACTGGAGCCAACTTGGCAGTATGCTGCAGCTGCTATGGCAACATGAGTGCCAGTTATTTGTGTGTCACTTGGCACCCCCTTACTCTAGGTTCATTATATTCCCTTCCTCAACCTCAGATTGAATCAGAGCACTGTAGTTGCTGCGCATCCTCAAGCAGCATGTCACTGTCATTGTAGTCAAACAATTCAGCTGACTCCTGTGTGTGTGATAGTGAGGCTACGACAGGAGTAGCTGTGGACATGGAGGCTGAATTAGATGTTTTGGCAGCTGAGGTGGACTGTAAACCACTACAAGCCTGGCTGGCGGAGGATGAGGATGGCCTGGTTAGCGAATCCTGCATATCCTCTGTATGTTGCTGCTGCTTAAGATGGCCAGCACCAGTTAGGACAAGCGTGCCCCTGCAGAGGATGCACCACGTCCACGATGACCAGAGGCACAGCCTCCCGACACAGAGGCTGCTTGCCCTCTTATCTGTGGGAGCGTCTGCCTGTCCTTTTTGGTCTTTCTGACATGGTGAGTGATATATAGATTAAAGATAAACACAGTTGAATCAGAGTTCTGTATATCTAGATTAAAGATTTCCAGAACTCTGGTATAACTCAGTGAGACACCCTGATAGCTGGCAGCCAATGACAAGACACAGATTAAAACAATTCCCAGATATCTTGTAGAAGTGAGACCCCCCCCCCCAATAGCTGCTGGCTCTGAGAAGACACACTAACAGAACAATCTCCTCTCAAAAAACACGTGCTGGGGCTGAGTAAAGTCTTCTATAGTGTGCTGCGGGACTTAGCTCCCTGAGCCCATGATTGGGCAAAATTTGCCCAATCAGGACTCTGAGCCGTGATTGGCATAGTCTTGCACCTGACCTGTGGTCAGGTGCAAGGCTGTAGCCAATTACAAGCTTCCGGCCAGTGGGAAAGTGCATTGTGGTCCATTGTGGTGCATTATGGGCGAACCCGAACCGAACATGCGGAAATGTTCGGAGTTCGGCGAATTGCCGATGTTCGATGCGAACTCCGAAAAGATCGAACCGAACAGCTCATCTCTACTAGGGATGCACCAATACCATTTTTTTTTAAGACAGAGTACAAGTATCGATACTTTTTTAAAGTACTCACTGGTACCGATAGTTTTATTTAAAGTCATGTGACCGCTTTTCAATAGGAACAGACCTTATATATATTGCCCCTTGCTCACATTGCCCCAGCTCAGATATTGCCCCCAGCTCAGATATTGCCCCCGCTCACATTGCCCCCTGCTCACATTGCCCCCTGCTCACATTGCCCCCTGCTCTCATTGCCCCCTGCTCTCATTGCCCCCCTGCTCCCATTGCCCCCCTGCTCTCATTGCCCCCTGCTCTCATTGCCCCTGCTCTCATTGCCCCCTGCTCTCATTGCCCCCCTGCTCTCATTGCCCCCTGCTCTCATTGCCCCCCTGCTCCCATTGCCCCCTGCTCTCATTGCCCCCCTGCTCTCATTGCCCCCCTGCTCTCATTGCCACCCTGCTCTCATTGCCCCCTGCTCTCATTGCCCCTGCTCTCATTGCCCCCTGCTCACACATTGCCCCCTGCTCACACATTGCCCCCTGCTCACACATTGCCCCCTGCTCACACATTGCCCCCTGCTCACACATTGCCCCCTGCTCACACATTGCCCCCTGCTCACATATTGCCCCCTGCTCACATATTGCCCCCTGCTCACATATTGCCCCCTGCTCTCATATTGCCCCCTGCTCTCATATTGCCCCCTGCTCTCATATTGCCCCCTGCTCTCATATTGCCCCCTGCTCTCATATTGCCCCCTGCTCTCATATTGCCCCCTGCTCTCATATTACCCCCCTGCTCTCATATTACCCCCCTGCTCTCATATTACCCCCCTGCTCTCATATTGCCCCCCTGCTCTCATATTGCCCCCCTGCTCTCATTGCCCCCCTGCTCTCATTGCCCCCAGCTCAGATATTGCCCTTGCTCACATTGACCCCAGCTCAGATATTGCCCCTGCTCACATTGCCCCCAGCTCAGATATTGCCCCCAGCTCACATTGCTCAAAGATCACACATATATTGGCCCCCAGCTCCCCCTCCTGTGCTGCCAGGCTCCTCCGGCGCTCCTGCCAGGCTCCTCCTTGGGGCAGCGGCACATTACGAGATCTCGTGATCTCCGGGATCTCGCGAGACCGCGGCTGTGCGTGGTTCCCAACGAGCGGCCGGGCTACAACTACGGCCGCTCGAGGAAGAAGATGCCGGAGGAGCCTGGTAACATGCCGCTGCCTCAAGGAAACCGGCCCGCAAGCCAGCTCAGCGCTGGTTTCTGGTATCGAGGGCATCTGCACGAGTACCAAATACTCGTAAAGGTCCCGGTATCGGTACTGATACTAGTATCGGTGCATCCCTAAAAGATACATTAAGATTAGGGATGCACCGAAATTTCGGGGGCCGGAATTATCGGCCGATAATGTCACTTTAAGCTGTCTGCCCATAGGAAAAAAGTGGCCGAAAATAAAATCCGAAAATCCAGCATGTAATACGGCTGGTGCCTCCCAGGTGGCGCTGTAAGCAGTAAACAGTAAATCTGCACTACATCTGCACAGGAGTAAGACCCAGGTTGAGCTCTGATTTTTTTTTTTCTGTCGGGCAGACAGCTGGAGATTCATGGCCAGCTTGTAGCACTCGGCCCTGTGCTTTGATCAGCCTCACAGAACCCGGCACTTAGAAAGAAAAAAAAAACTGTGCTCCCTGTGGGCAGAAGCTGAGAGGTAGAGCTGCTCTTTGAAGCTACAGGCAGCATGTTTCCAGGCACAGCGAGACAAGGATGCTGCTGTGTAAATATCCTCCCTCCTCATTTAAACTTCAGTTATGTGCCACTAGGGAGTCAGAAGACATAGGTCGGGGTTGGGCTCTCACCCCTCCCGTTTGTAAAGACAACAGCTACATCTTCCAGGTTAACCCCTGCATTGCCAGGGATCTGCAAACACTGCTTCATTTGTATGTTTACTCTCCTGCTGACTATGCTAATATTTTTTGTGCATGGTGTGTATACGTGTGGGTGTGTAAAATGTACGTATGTGCATGGTGTGTATACACGTGTCTGATGTATGTATATGTGTATACATATACACACATACACATCAGACACATATATACATACCATGCACACAATATATATATATATATATATGTGTATATATATATATATATTTACACACACACAAAGGGATGCACCGATACCACTTTTTTAAGACCGAGTACCGATACTTTTTAAAAGTACTCACCGACACCTAGTACCGATACTTTTCTTTAATGTCATGTGACCACTTTCCAATAAGAGCAGACCATATAAAAATGCCCCAGCTCACATGTATATATCCCCCCTAAGATATATATATATATATATTATATTCATACTGCCTCAGCTCACACATGGATCCCCCCCCAGCTCACACATAGATATGCCTCAGCTCACACATGGATTTGCCCCCCCCCCAGCTCACCTGGCACTCTCCGCGATGATACTTACCTTCCTGGGCAACGCCGGGAAATTGTTCGCGCGTGCACTCGTTGGAAGGCCCCCAGCCAACTTTCCTGGCGTCGCCCAGGAAGGTAAGTATCATCGCGGAGAGTTCCAGGTGCCTGTCCGAATGCTCTATCGGCATTCGGACAGGCCCTGCAGCTGCTAACGGTGTTCATACTTACCTTCCTGAGCGACGCCGGAAATGTTTCTGCGCGTGCGCTCGTTGGAAGGCCCCAGCTGCGATCACATGGTCGCGGCTGGGGGCCTTCCAACGAGCGCACGCGCGGAGACTTTCCCGGTGTCGCTCAGGAAGGTAAGTATGAACTCAGTGAGCAGCTGCAGGGCCTGTCCGAATGCCGATAGAGCATTCGGACAGCCGCCCCAGCCCCTCGGATGCCGGCTCAATGCCGGCTTCCGGTATCGGGGAAAATATCAGGGGTACTGCACGAGTAGCAAGTACTTCTGCAGTACCCGGTATCGGCACCGATACCAGTATCTGATATATATATATATATATAACACATACACACACGTCAAGAAATATTGGGATATCGACACAATTCATTCTAACTGTGTTTGTTTCATTGCAACTCCATTGTGGTGGTGTATAGAGCCAAAGATGTTAGAATGAATTGTGTCGATATCCCAATATTTCTTGACGTGTGTGTATGTGTTACATATATATATATATATCAGATACTGGTATCGGTGTATATATATATATATATATATGTACAGAGACAAGAAGGACGTATACCTTCTCACAACCATCCACTCTGATAGGTCTGTGGAGGTCTCTGTACGTGGCAGAGCTGAGAGCATCAGGAAGCCAGTGTGCATCAAAGCCTATAACCGGCATATGGGTGGGGTTGATCTGGCAGCTCAGCTGCTCCAGCCCTACCAAATTATGCATAAGTCAATGGCCTGGTACAAAAAGGTTGCAATTTACCTGATGCAAATTGCAACCCACAATACCTTTTTGCTCTGAAAAAAGGTAGACACTGGAATGACACTGTCCTTTTTACAGTTTCAGCTCCAGGTCATTTCGGG
This sequence comes from Leptobrachium leishanense, assembly GCA_009667805.1. Taxonomy (NCBI): domain Eukaryota; kingdom Metazoa; phylum Chordata; class Amphibia; order Anura; family Megophryidae; genus Leptobrachium; species Leptobrachium leishanense. The sequence goes on from CM019066.1 coordinate 243,240,043, forward strand.
GATTTTGTACCAGGATGCACCTGCTCCCCGGGCGGTGATGGGGGACAGAGTTGGGGCTACGCATTTTATTTATAAAATCCCCCCCTACTGAGGGCAAACAGAGACCCCTAAAAAGATGCAAGGGTGTGTTTCAAGAGGGGGCAGAGGAGAGACAAAACAATTTTCTGCCCAGAATGCCCTGGACAACCCGGTCTGTGTCTTGGGGACTGTTTCAAGGTATATCACACTGTGCGTGATCTGTGATTTTTTTTTTTTTTTTCCTTTAGATTTTTTCTTGGTCTGGTTAGTTCGTTCAGTGTAGTTTTTTTTTTTTACTTTTACTGCACCAGACTTTTACATTTTATTCCTACATTTTTATGTTCTACAATCAGGGGCGGGCTGACCAGTCGGTCAGATCGGACCGGGGCTGAGGGCCCGGACCTGGGAGGGCCCGGACCAGGGCCTTGCCTGCTGTTAATCGGCCAGAAATAAAGCAAATCGCAATGACCGCAGGCGGGCGGTCATTGCCATTTGCAAAGGATGTCACCTAGTTAGGGGAAAATCGGAAGAGTGAAGGGGCCCAGAGATGGCAGGAGGCCTTGTGGCTGCCTATCTTGCCTGCCGCAGGTGATGAGGGGCCCCTAGTGAAACTCACCAGGCTCATACACAGAAACGAGCGGTGGGTGGTTCGAAACCTTCAAATCCCCGTCAAGCTTTCGGACGGGGATTTGAAGTTTGCCCAGCGCAGCGGCTTCCCTCTTTCCTAGCCTGCAGCCTGAGCCCAGGAACTGAAAGATGGTAGCCGGCCAATGAATGAGCCTGTCTGTACCATCTGACGAGGTCAGGGTTGCCGAGTCATGTGACCTCTCCCTGCCAATCCCTGAACTCCCCAGCAGTATTCACGTGTACAGGTCAAACCCTAGAGGAAGAGTCAGTGACCGCTTTTGAAACCAAGCTGCCTGCAGGTTCCATCCTGGACTGATCATAACCAAGAGGTAAAAACACCACTGGTTAAGCCCACCTCTCCCTAGAAAAAAAACAAACAGCAGCTTTGGTTTATCTGTCGTCCCCCCCCCCCCCCACACACACACACAGAACAACCCCAAAGCAGCACCAATTTATGTTATTACTTTACTTGCCCCTTCTGGAGAAAAAACTAATTTATTAGCCCCCCCCCCTTCCCAATGCAAAAAAGTTTTATTTGCCTGCATCCTGGAAAAATTACCTTAACCCCCCCCCCCCGGAAAACACCAAACAAGCCAGACAAATTTGCTTTCCTCCCAGAAAAAAAACTGTATTTGTCCCTCTGGAAAGAAATTACTTTATTTGACACCCTCTCCCCCTTTTGAAAAACTTCTAAACAAAACCTTTTTAATTTATTTGACCCCCCTACCCAATATCCAAAGCAAAACAGACTTATTTGCCTTCACACCTGGGGGGGGGATTACTTATTGCCTGCCTCCCCCTCCCTGAAACCAATATAAAACTTGAATATGTTGTGTGTTTGAGAATAGTTCGAAAGATGGACTGACTAGGAGAGAGGACGACTTAAGAATTATTCCTAAATTGTGCAAGAGGTAAAAGGGAGTGACTTCCCTTTGTCTATGGGATCAGGCATGGGTGCCTTTTGTTCTATGGGTTTAAGCATGGCTCTTTGTGATTGGATGCACTAGGGAGATAAGCAGTGAGCGGGGGGAAGGGGTAGAAAAAGGAATACGTGGGACATTCTGGTATTACAGGTGAGGGGTGTTTACTTGGTTTAAGAAGGTAACTTACATGGAAAAAGTTGTAAGAAGAAAATAAAGGTATAATTCTTATGACAAGCTCCACAGCAATAATGCTCATGCACACTGCACATTACTGTGAGTTTTATTGCTGTGGAGCTCTGTGATACAGTAATGTGCAGTGTGTATGAGCGTGAGTTTATCTTAAGCTCCAGAACAATCATACACACAGTAATGTGCGGTGTGTAAGAGCACAGCACAACACAGCCCTGGAGAAGCTTTTGAGAGTTGTCCTCTTTCTTAGGTCTGGAGCAATACAGGAGAAAGAAAGGAAAACTCTCTCTAGAATCTTATATATACTTACAGGGCTGAAGAGAATAATGGTCTCCAATTGTCCGTCCTTAACCCCTAAGATCCTGTCTTAGGCACACCTTGAGTTAACTCTCCTTCTGCGCAGGGAGAGAGAAATCCGTTAAAAAAACACACAAGGCATGTAATTGTGTCTGGCAATTTCTCTCTGCCTTCCAACGGTTCTTGACACATATTTATACCTATGTCAAGGCGTTGTCTTTTTATTTCATTAGTTAGCATTTCAAAACATAACATAGTTCATTGGCCAGTTTCAATACAGGTCTGGTGACACATTTCTAGACAGTCCCGTGGCCTCGGCATGTGATTTCTTGAGATATCAGCATTTCTTAAGACATCAGTACTTTTTTAAGACATCAGCACTTTTTTATCACTTCAGAAAAACATTTGCAAACATCAGCATCCTTGCCATTCTAAAGACATTTGCAAACATCTTGAGAAGTGAACCTTAGTCCTATAATACTGCTGATTATCAATTTATCTTAAAACTATTTCTTATATTTTAAACCTTAATTTATCTATTAATATTATAATTCCTGGGGTGTTATTTAACTACTTATAGGGTCCTTCTTATAGGTTAGCAGATGGTGGTCTGAGGATTCCTTTTCCTTCAATCCCCTCTTAGAATCATAGTATGATGATACTATTTGATTCTTTCTTTGTTTCATCTATCTACTGTAAGTTAGTATGGGTTGGGGAGCGAGACCCTCAATACCCATGTGGATCAATATAGAACCAGGGGGGCTGTACCTGCCACGGAACGGGTAACACATGGCAGTCTCCCAGTGCCTATTTATCTTCCTAACCTACATTCTTATTAATAGTAACAAGAGGTGCTAGGAATGACTCAAACCATGCCTTTACCTGATCCCTTGCTTTAAATTCATCAGGGACCCCTCTTGGTACCCCTATAACATCAATATAGACATGCGGATCAAGACTACCTTGTGGGCTTGGGACTTCCCTTTTCCTGCGACGTGAGCTAATATTTGGAATTTCCTCAGGATCCGAAACAATATGAAATCCCATTATGGCCTTAGCTAGGGCACATTCACCTGACCATTGAAGGGGCAGACGCGCCCTAATCTTGAGGTCTCCACATATCCAGTAGAGATCCCCAATCAGAAAAACTTGATTCTGTAACTTAATACTGTTGATATTGCTATAATTGGCACAATAACCCTCGGGGAAGAAGGTGAGGTTCCTACCTATTTCTGCTGACCTATAGCAGGTATAGTTCCCTGGGTAAACATGTATCCCTTCTCCTGGTTGTGGGAGGCGTGTTAGTATAGGGTAGCTATTCTTCCAATATTCACATAAACTCTGGCTATCAGTGGTGTTAGTATATAAACTAAGAAAACATTCTTCTACATCTTGCGGAATATTAAAAGGTACGGTGCCTAGATGCGGCCTAGCAGCACCACACACATAACAATTTGTACGGTTATTGTTTAGGGCACAAAATTTTACCCATTCTATCCAAACATTTACATCTGAAATTGTACTGTCTGAGCTCCGCTTCTGATTGAGCACCGCCACCCACCTCTCCCAATTAAAGTCATACGATTTAATAGGCTTTGTCCCTCGGAACTGCGTCGTCGTGCGGCGCTATCTGGTTTATATCCCCATCTGTTAACTAATGCATCAGAGGTACCATATCCCATATTGCCCGTGTCCCACCCCACTGCGCCCCAATAATCACAATTATGTCCCCAGTACTCATCGGTTACACATATATATACAGTTGCCTTGTACAGTATCATACTGCAGTAATGGTGGACAATAAAAAAAAAACAGTGGCCAGACAGTGATGGTTTGGGTTGGGGTTCTTTCTGGTAGGGGGTGTGGACAATAGGGGTTGTGACATATGTTCCGAAGGGGGGGTAAACATTATTATTTCAGTCTTTTTCTTCCCCCCACATGCGTCTCCATACTCTTCGAAAAGGATCCTTGGTTGTCATCTTCTCCTTGTTGGAAGCCAGGGCTGTCTGCCCTCGTGAGTGTCTCTTGTTGAGTCCTTTGTTGAATCCGCTTGACTCGAGAGGGTCCCTTGTTGAATCCGCTTGACTCGAGAGGGTCCCTTGTTGAATCCACTTGACTCGAGAGGGTCCCTTGTTGAATCCGCTTGACTCGAGAGGCGTGAATCCAGACTGGGCTGTCCTCTGTCAGTATAGCTGTGCGGGTTACGGCTACCACCGTGGTCTCTGGTCCATAGGCGAAATCCTCTGGTCTTTTTTCTTTCTGTAGCCGCTTTACCAGCACCTTGTCTCCTGGATTAAATGGGTGGGTAGATTTGTCTGAAAGAAAGGGAGACTTAAATATAACTTCGTCTCTGGTTGTCTCGAGGGTTGAGATCAGCTGCCTAACATATTCATCCCTTATCTGCTCTAAGTCCCCTGTCTCCACTGTTAGCCTACCTGTAGACCATAATAATGGAAAGGGTCTGCCCATAAGTATCTCGAAGGGGGAGTAGCCTGTGTTCCTATTAACCGCCATTCTGATTTCAGCCAGAATGATGGGGAGTACCAATTTCCAATTCTTTAGCTCTTCTGTGGTTGCATATTTTTGTAAGGTGCAAAATAATTGGTCCCCATCCATTGTGGGAGGTCGCAAAACCCGGCATTACTAGTTTAGCTATGTCCTGTTGTGCTGCTCGTTTAGCTGCTTGGTCAGCCAGATGACTCCCTTTTGCAATAGGATCTGAGGCTCTGGTGTGTGCTCTACAATGTAACACCGCTATCTGAGAGGGCATAAGAATGCTTGCTAGGAGGTCCGTGACCAGGGTCGAATGGGAAATCTTCTTGCCATCTGCGGCCACAAATCCCCTCTTTTCCCATATCGTCCCATGGTCATGGACCACACCATAAACATATTTGGAGTCAGTGTATATCGTGACAGGTCTACCCGCATAGAGCCTGCAGGCTCGTGTTAATGCAATCAGTTCTGCTGCCTGGGCAGACTGGTAGGGTACAGGGCCTGATTCTAGAACCGTGTCAGGGAGTTGAACCACTGCATAGCCTGCATGATAAGTGTTGTCATTGGGGCGGGTACAGGAGCCGTCAACAAAGACGACATCTGCGTCTGGAACAGGTGTGGACATGAGATCAGGGCGGGGTGCAGTTTCAGACTCAATGGAGAGAGCACAGTCATGTTCGAGTGGGATGGTATCTGAGGGATTCTTAAGACCCAGTAAAGCGCTTAGGATTGGTGCTGGACCAGAGACACTTGAACTGTATTCTATGTGCAGTGCAGGGTTGCTTAGCAGTGTGACTTCATATCCACTAAAGCGCTGTGATGACATGTGCTGTGTATGTATGCCCTTAAGTAAAAATAAAACATCATGGGTTGTGGGTAGGTGAGGTTCGTACCCTAATGTGTATTGGCTTGCCATACTAACGGCCATTGCACATGCTGCCAGGGCACGCAAACAGGCCGGCATCCCTTGTACCGTTACTGGCAAAATCTTTGAAAAAGAAAAAAAATGCTATGGGGCGCAACCGGCCCCCATGTTCTTGCGTCAGTACCGCGGCCATGGTTTTACAATTGTCCCTTGCAAACAGATGAAATGAAAGTACATAATCAGGGAAGCCAAGCGCGGGGCTTATTAACATCATTGCATTTCTGAGAACCCTAAAGGCATTTAACATTTCATTAGACCACGTTATCACATTGGATTGACCCAACAGGGTGGCTTGTCTCAGAATGTTATCGTAGTAGGAGCAGTCAGGGATCCACTGTCTGCAATAGTTTATCATGCCTAAGAATGACAGCATGTCCTTCTTAGTTTTCGGGTTGACCAGGCCCGTGACAGACTGGACTCTCTTCTGACTGATGCTCCGTTCCCCTGTCTGAGAACAAACCCTAAATATTCAACTTGCATTTGACACCACTGCATTTTTTTTTAAGGGAAACCTTGTGCCCACATTCCTGTAACCAACTGAGAAGTGATTTACCATCCTCCCGGCAGGCCTCCTCTGATGGACTGCATACGAGGAGATCCTCCACGTATTGCAGCAGGACAGAACCATGGCTGGGGTGCCAGAATTTCAGAGTGGCCTGCAGTACAATACTGTAGACCACCGGGGCGTCAACGTACCCCTGAGATAACCTTTTCCATGTAAATTGGGTGCCTTCGAATGAAAATGCAAAAAGCAATGCCATTTCCGGATGTACAGGGATGCTAAAAAATGCATTCTTCAGGTCAATTACCGAAAAATGTGTATGTGTCGCTGATATTGATGACAGAAGTGACGTGACATCTGGGACAATTGGCGCAATTAGAATCACTAGGGAATTAACTGCGCGCAAGTCTTGAACGAACCTGACAGTCCCGTCAGCTTTGTTCACGGGGTTATTTGGGGTACTGAAGGGGAAGACTACAGGTTCCAGGATACCATCCTGTAGAAACTGGTCAATCATAGGACGTAGTCCGTCCTCTTTCTCTTTTTGACAATGTTTAAAAATTCTATTAATATCTTCTATTTCTAAGTAACTTATTCCCCACGGTCATAAATGGAAAATGGGTTTTGTTGGTGTTATTCTCATATCTTAAGGGCTTATTAATGGCGATCCTTTGTTATATGCGAGTGGCCATAATAACGAAAGGCAGTATATATTCTTCTGCTTTTTTTTTTTTTTCTCTTTTGCTTCCTCTTTCTTTTTTTTTTTCCCGTCTTTGGATGTGGATGGGGCCGAAGGTTTCAAATCCTCCATTGCCCCTACCGCACCCAAGACCTCTGTATCAGTAAAGGGACGGATATATGGATTGTCTATAAGACGGAGGGGGTCGTGGTTCCCAGCTGGCACGGGGTATTTCTTGTTTATTCCGTGGTATACTCTGTTCTATTTTATGCAGTCTGGCGCTGTCAGAGGACAATGGGGTCCCTCTTCTACATTGTTGTACCATTAATCATTGTCGTCCCCCCCCCCAATTTCATATACTGCATGTCCCACTGAGGGTCTCCCTGATAATAGGGCCATGCCTCGGTGTCGTCGAGACATAATCCTTTCACTATATCCATATGAAATGGACTGTTATCTCCTTGTCTGGGAAATGGGTCACAGCTCCCAACTGCCTCTGTCCAATCTGCCATATTATTCACCCAAGGGTTAATTAAATAGCAATCTGTGCCCCCTACTCGTGCTACATAATCTTTACAAAACTCTCCTATTTTCAGTAAGGGATATTCTTTAACCTTGCTACTTTAAATACCCATGGTTAGTTGTACAATTGAATAATCAGGCAGGTAAAATAGAGAAAGAAAGAAAAAAAAGAGAGGCTCTTCACAGTGCTCGAAAAGAAAAACAATTTAAATTCTTACTATATATATATATATATCTCTATGCCACATAGATCAACAAAAGATGAGCTAATTTAAGGATAAGTAATAAAAACTTATTTAGTGAATCCTCCCCTAATCTCGAGAATCAAACTTCTAATCTTTTGCTTTTTATTTTGTAGTTATATAATTCCTTCATATCATAAACAAAAATTTATAAACCACAATCCAATAGTATATAAAAACTAGCTTCACAATATATATATCTCCAGTTAGTAACTGCATACATGACCAACATCATCCACCCCATCAGTCAGCAACTAACACACAAATGGCCAACAAACACCGCTGCTTAATACAACATACACCTCACAGCAAACAATGTCCAACCAGTCAGCTCTTATATATACATATATATATACACAGTACCATCAGTATACAATGGGGCAAAAAGTCTGCCCTACCTTACAGACCACTCGGCACCTTAACTTATACCTCTACAATTTATATAATTTACTCTATTATCACAACTGAGGGACGTCTGTCTTACCTTACAGATCGTTCAACAGTGAATCTTAACACTCTAATATTCTTATACTCTAATATTCTTATACTCTATACATTTTATGAGGGTTAACGCAAGGTGTGATCAATTGGACATATAATGTCCCTTCTATTGAGTGTGGTCCCTGACCCACTCCATCTTTAAATAAACGGCCCCTGGCAACGTTTTCTTTTAATTTGTAATAAACGGCCCGTGGCAACGTTTTCTTTTAATAAACGGCCCCTGGCAACATTTCCTTTTAATAAACGGCCCCTGGCAACGTTTCCTTTTACACTATAGGACATGGACAACTAACTTTAGTTCGAGATAAACGTTGTCATTGCCCTCGTCCAGACAAGACAATATACTCACCAGGACGAGGGGTGACCGTTCATCTCGGCAGTGCCTCCAGATTGAAGAGAATAATGGTCTCCAATTGTCCGTCCTTAACCCCTAAGATCCTGTCTTAGGCACACCTTGAGTTAACTCTCCTTCTGCGCAGGGAGAGAGAAATCCGTTAAAAAAACACACGAGGCATGTAATTTTGTCTGGCAATTTCTCTCTGCCTTCCAACGGTTCTTGACACATATTTATACCTATGTCAAGGCGTTGTCTTTTTATTTCATTAGTTAGCATTTCAAAACATAACATAGTTCATTGGCCAGTTTCAATACAGGTCTGGTGACACATTTCTAGACAGTCCCGTGGCCTCGGCATGTGATTTCTTGAGATATCAGCATTTCTTAAGACATCAGTACTTTTTTAAGACATCAGCACTTTTTTATCACTTCAGAAAAACATTTGCAAACATCAGCATCCTTGCCATTCTAAAGACATTTGCAAACATCTTGAAGTGAACCTTAGTCCTATAATACTGCTGATTATCAATTTATCTTAAAACTATTTCTTATATTTTAAACCTTAATTTATCTATTAATATTATAATTCCTGGGGTGTTATTTAACTACTTATAGGGTCCTTCTTATAGGTTAGCAGATGGTGGTCTGAGGATTCCTTTTCCTTCAAGGGCTATTCAGAGAGAGATGAAAATCAGGAGAATAGCAGGAGAAGAGAACCATCTAGACCAAACAGCCGATTTGGAAAGTGAGATAAATGAGAGAGCATTTTTCTGGTTTGGCTATTTGGTCTATAATTTTTGCTTCTCCAGTCATTCTCCTGGTTTTCACCTCTCTGAATAACCCTGTTAGTTTTTTCCCAGTGGTATGGTTTAGTGGTGAAAATTATTAGTGCCCCTCACCCATTTTGACTGTGGTATCTTATGTGAACCTCCATATATTGTTCCTAGAGTCGCCACTGCTGCCAGCAAACCAGACCAGTGCCTACCAGCAAGACCAGCGCCTGCTAGCACACCAGTGCCAGCAAGACCAGCGCCTGCTAGCACACCAGTGCCAGCAAGACCAGCGCCTGCTAGCACACCAGTGCCAGCAAGACCAGCGCCTGCTAGCACACCAGTGCCAGCAAGACCAGCGCCTGCTAGCACACCAGTGCCAGCAAGACCAGCGCCTGCTAGCACACCAGTGCCAGCAAGACCAGCGCCTGCTAGCACACCAGTGCCAGCAAGACCAGCGCCTGCTAGCACACCAGAGCCAGCAAGACCAGCGCCTGCTAGCACACCAGAGCCAGCAAGACCAGCGCCTGCTAGCACACCAGCGCCAGCAAGACCAGCGTCTATTCAGGTATTAGTGACAGATATCAGTGTTACAATGTCACTATCGCTAATTTTGAAAATAAACCCTTTGGAAATGGCAAGTGCTACTTGCACTTATTCCTCACTTTTTTCCTCCTCTTATATGACAATATGTAAACATTGGGTATTGCTAAACTCAGGACAAAATTTAGAAACTACTAAGCAATTTATGTTTTTTTGTATTCAAAAGTTTTATTTTGAAATAATGTCATCGCTATAATCAGCCACTGAAAATAAATGAAAGTGATCACACAGGATCATCATACAGTTATACAGCAAATGGTAAAATAATAAGCAAATAAGAAGGTGAAGGGGGAGAGAAATACCAAAAAGTGCACCAGAACCGAAAGGAAAAAAAAAGGTGGCAAAGGAAAGTGACTTTCCTGGCTCACTCCTAAAGGTCCAAGGACCGTAGGAGGCCATGGAAATGTGCAGGTCACAAGGCCAAGGTACTCGAGGGCCAGGTATGGTGGCCGCCACAATGGCACACCCCGAATGAACCCCAAACGCCAAAAGTTAAAAAAAAAGGTGGGTCTGCAGCACGAGGTGGCATGTAAAAAAATAACATAAAAAAGTGGGGAAGGGAGGAATAACGGGGGGGGGGGAGGGAGGAATAACCGGGGGGGGATAACGGAGGGGAAGGGAGGAATAACGGGGGGGGAAGGAGGAATAACGGGGGGGAAGGGAGGAATAACGGGGTGGGGAAGAGAGGAATAATGGGGGGGGAGGGAGGAATAACGGGGGGGAAGGGAGGAATAATGGGGGGGGAAGGGAGGAATAACGGGGGGGAAGGAGGAATAACGGGGGAAGGGAAGAATAACGGGGGGGAAGGGAGGAATAACGGGGGGGGGGAAGGGAGGAATAACGGGGGGGGGAAGGGAGGAATAACGGGGGGGGAAGGAGGAATAACGGGGGGGGAAGGGAGGAATAACGGGGGGGGAAGGGAGGAATAACGGGGGGAAGGGAGGAATAACGGGGGGGGGAAGGGAGGAATAACGGGGGGGAAGGAGGAATAACGGGGGGGGAGGGAGGAATAACGGGGGGGGGAAGGGAGGAATAACGGGGGGGAAGGGAGGAATAACGGGGGGGAAGGGAGGAATAACGGGGGGGAAGGGAGGAATAACGGGGGGGAAGGAGGAATAACGGGGGGGGAAGGGAGGAATAACGGGGGGGGGAAGGGAGGAATAACGGGGGGGAAGGGAGGAATAACGGGGGGAAGGGAGGAATAACGGGGGGAAGGGAGGAATAACGGGGGGGAAGGGAGGAATAACGGGGGGGGAAGGGAGGAATAACGGGGGGGGAAGGGGGGAATAACGGGGGGAAGGGAGGAATAACGGGGGGAAGGGAGGAATAACGGGGGGGGAAGGGAGGAATAACGGGGGGGAAGGGAGGAATAACGGGGGGGGAAGGGAGGAATAACGGGGGGGGGAAGGGAGGAATAACGGGGGGGGGAAGGGAGGAATAACGGGGGGGGAAGGGAGGAATAACGGGGGGAAGGGAGGAATAACGGGGGGGGAAGAGGAATAGGGGGGGGAAGGGAGGAATAACGGGGGGGAAGGGAGGAATAACGGGGGGGAAGGAGAATAACGGGGGGGGGAAGGGAGGAATAACGGGGGGGAAGGGAGGAATAACGGGGGGGGAAGGGAGGAATAACGGGGGGGAAGGGAGGAATAACGGGGGGAAGGGAGGAATAACGGGGGGGGAAGGGAGGAATAACGGGGGGAAGGGAGAATAACGGGGGGGAAGGGAGGAATAACGGGGGGGGAAGGGAGGAATAACGGGGGGAGGGAGGAATAAGGGGGGGGAAGGGGAATAACGGGGGGGGGAAGGGAGGAATAACGGGGGGGGAAGGGAGGAATAACGGGGGGAAGGGAGGAATAACGGGGGGGGAAGGGAGGAATAACGGGGGGGAAGGGAGGAATAACGGGGGGGAAGGGAGGAATAACGGGGGGGGAAGGGAGGAATAACGGGGGGGGAAGAGAATAACGGGGGGGGAAGGAGGAATAACGGGGGGGGGAAGGGAGGAATAACGGGGGGGAAGGGAGGAATAACGGGGGGGGAAGGGAGGAATAACGGGGGGGAAGGGAGGAATAACGGGGGGGAAGGGAGGAATAACGGGGGGGGGAAGGGAGAATAACGGGGGGGAGGGAGGAATAACGGGGGGGGGAAGGGAGGAATAACAGGTGGGGGAATCGCGTCTAGAGACCTCGTTTCAGGGCCACCGACCCCCGGCAGCATCGCATCGCAGCCATCATCTGCCGCCAGACACCCCTGGTAAGTGGACCATCCTCATTCTCTCCCGCCAGGATTAGCAGGCAGGCCTCCAGGCCCAAAGCTATGGCTCCCTCATCTCCAGTGTAAGGGGGGATCCGTCCTCCCGCCCACTCGTAGGTCCATCCGCAGCCCTCGGGGGACAATCATCCAAATCGACTGGAAGACGTAGGCCCACCAACTCCTCAGCCCTCGACAAGAGTCCAGTCTGGGGTAAAGCGTTCAAACCGGCAAGACCAGCAGGCTTCTGGATCTGGGAAGTAGGCCACAAGATGGCCGCCGGTATCTCGCTCCAGCCCGAGTCACCAGTGGATTCTCTGGTCCGGAGGGGGGGCTAAACGGGCTCCAGACGGGTCAGTACCGATGGCCAGACGCACAGGTACCCTTTAATACTAAAATGGCAAAGGGAGAGTCAGCTGGGGGTCCTTGAGCAGGGAAGACGTGCGGAGCTCCACCAGAACACGTCTGCTCCCGCTCGCTGCCGGCCACGCCCCCCCAATTTTTTATTTTTTTTATATATTTAAATTTTTTATTTTGAAATGAAGGCATCATATAAACAGGGAGTGAGGGCCTCGCAGGGCCACAGGTAATGTTATCAACATAAGCACTTTGGTAGAAAATAACAAAAGGGTCATATGAAAAATCGGCCGGATTTCAGAAAACAGGGGGGGGGAGTAGTAACGATAGCCATCAAAAGGGCTTCAGAAGAATACAAAAATAAAAGTAAGAGAGAAATCAGAAGTCTCAAATTTATCCCCATCCAGGGAATGTCAGCAGGGAAAAAGAAAAGAAAAAAAATAATATCCGAAGTGTCTCTGAGCAGCATAAAACAAGGGGGAAAATGGATAAGATACACAGAATCAAAGGGGGAGGGGGGGTCTTGCCGCCAAAAAGAAAAATCAAAGTCTCAACCTGGGGGGGTGAGGGAATAAAATAAAATGTTTCAACTTTCGCATATTACGGCTCAGTGAAATCAGAAAGTCAGCAAATAAAGAGTCCTCAAAAGTGTCTCAAAATTCGGAACGAAAAAAGAGAGGGGTAAAAATAAAAATTTCCTCAGAAAAACAGAGCTAATTAAAGGAAATGAAAGCAAAAGGGGGGGGTTTTCGATGGGCGATCAGAGAAATCAGTATAAAATAAAAATTTAAAAATTTGGAGGAAACTTCACCGCAAAAGGTCTTTCAGCCCGCATCCCGAAATGATACCTCTCGTAATGCAGGGGCACCGCCATTCGCGTGGATGGCACATCGGGAAGGGTACGGGTCACGTATGCTCTGCCTCCATGGCTCTCCCGGGGCCGCACAACCCAGTAACTGGAAACAAGGCCAGTACATCCATTCTTCGGCAGCTAGGCCTCCGCTTCCCTTTGCCTTCACCACAGACCTCACAGACGCGGTCACCTCCGTTCTCTCAGCGACCGTCAGCTCATCAGGGTCCACGCAGGCAGCACTGTCTCCTCGTGACTCAGGGATCCCCCCGGTCATCCGGCAGCTCGAGCCCGACTCAGAAGCCGGTCGTGTCGAATCAGCGCTACGCGTAACCTCCTCCTCAATAGGATCTTTATACGCCGATCGTCTGATAAGCACCCCGGTCCTCTCCTCTTCAAACTCTGAATCCGCAGGCATCTGGCCAACCGTCAATACAGTCAGTAGTCGACGCCAAGAACTGCATAAAAGTGGTTTTCCCTCCTCCTCCGGCCTCCACTTCAAGCACCGTTCCATGTCTGCAAACATCGCCTCCATTCCGCTTACCGGGGGGGAGGGGCGCTCCCAGTCCTGCCACGCTGTACACTCCCGTTCCCATCTGATCAAGGGGACCTCCGTCACAGTCGGAAGATGGGGGCCCTCCATCTTCACTGCTCGCGACCAACGAGCGCCCAACACAGGGGGAAGCTGGAGACCCGGCAGGCAATACAGGGTAGGCTGCAAAATGGCTGACAGCCAACCAGGCCCGAAAATAAAACCACAGAAAATCTCAGCTGCACCCCGGGGGGGGGGGGACAGAAACTGGCCCCGGAGCAATCCACGTAGTAGCCAGCCCCGCAGGAACTCCAGTAAAGGGTTTTCTAGGTGGAAACTCCAGTAAAAGTTGCTGAAATCATGAAAGTCTTGCGGAGCTTCACCAGAGCACGTCTGCTTCCATGCGGTGCCGGGAACGCCCCCCCAATTATTTTTTTTGACGGTTCTTGATACATAAGAAATTTTGGGGGTCAAAGTTTGAAAACGTGTTTTGTTTTTTTTATTTTTATATTTCACAAATTTTTTTTATTATAGTAAATTATATGAAATGATGAAAAAAATGGTATCTTTAGAAAGTCCATTTAATGACGAGAAAAACTGTGTTAAATATGTGTCGGGTGCATAAACGAGTAAGAGGAAAATTTAACCTAAACACTAACAGAGCGAAACGTAAAAAGAGCAGCGGTCACTAAAGGATGGATTTGTGTAAAATCGTCCTGTCACTAAGGGGTTAAAGGCTCAGGAACCCTTTGCAGGTGTTATATCTTAATTAGCGGATTAGAGTGGGACACTTTGAGCCTAGAATATTGCACTTTTTCACAATATTCAAATTTTCTGAGATTGTGGATTTGGGGTTTTCATGAGCTGTAAGCCATAATCATCACAATTATCACAAATCACGGCTTGGACTATCTCATATATTAGTTTCACCTTTTAAGTTGCATTACTGAAATAAATGAACTTTTGCACGATATTCTAATTTTTCGAGTTTCATCTGTATATTCCAGGCATTTTTATGAAGTCGTTTTTTGCACACGCCATTTAAAAGTTACGGGGTTGTGGCCTGGCTCGGGAGCAGACGTGCCTTAGCAGAGCTCCGCTGGTGATCGCTGAGAAAGATTATTATGCCCAGGATTTGCTTTTGGAATACCCCATACAGGAGTCCCGACGTGGCTGGCCACCAGGTGAAGTGCTCTGGAGCCTGCTTGGTTCCCCCCCTCCAGAGCTTAGAGGAGTTTGCGGCCCGTCTCGTGGCTGAAGTGCCTGACCGGCGGCCATTTTGAGGCCTGTCTTCTGGGTCTGCCCGGACCTGCCCCCCCTTTACTGTTTCCTGACTCGGGTGGTCGGCTGTTGTTAGATCGGAGGATGGAGGGCCCCCATCTTCGGAGTGCGGCAGCTGGGTGCCCGATGGAACTAGCGGTGGTGCACATGGCAAGGCGGCTGCCGTTGTGTCCCCCCCCTTCCAGAGACCTGGGGGCTGTTTTGTCGGATCTGGAGGACTGCCTACGGCTGTTGCCGGGAGATGAGGGGAGCCCGCTGACCCGCGACTCCTGGCGACGCTTGATGACTGTGCTGCGGGATGGCCGGGGGGCTGAGGCGGAGGCCCCAGCTGAGTGTCAACTGGAGGATGCCTTACCTGTCAGACGAGGTGAGAGCTCTTCCGGCACAGAGGAGGATCAATGCGATGGAGACGAGATGGAGGCAGCGGTGATGGGAGATGCGGCGGAGATCCCCGAGCTGGCGTCTGCTGGCCCCCGGGAGCGTTTTCCGGAGGTGGAGTGGCCGGATGCTGTGTTCGCTGGGGCCCATGCGTCCAGAGCTGGTGTCCTGCATCACAATGCCTTATGGAAACTGCGGGTGCTGAGGGACTGGCTCTCCAACGTCGGTCCTGCAGAGGTGACATGCCTTGGCTGCGGAGAGTTGCCTGCCGTAGCCACCGTACCGTGTTTGGACACAGGCTGAAGTGACTCGCCCCATATTCTTTGACGGGACACCCGTCCTCGTTACAGTTATCACCCCCCCCCCCCTGTGAGATCTTTCTGATGTGATCCCCTCTTCTGTCTTACCCACAGAGGCCTTTTTGGCATTTTCGTTTTGATCCCGCTGTGTTTTCTTATTGTTCCCCCCCGTTCTGAAGACTTTTTGCTAGTGACTCTCTGCAGACTTGATTGCTCATCTGATGAGCCATTCCCCCCCCTTTTTTTTTCTTCTGAGTGTTTTTGAGATGACCAAAGTTTTGGGGTGACTTTAGCAGATGTTCCCGGTTAACCCCCCCCCTTTATTACTGATACTGATGTCTTTTGATGATTTCAAATATTTTGCTGTTTGTTGTACTGATGACTTATTTTCCAAAATAAAAAATTTTGAATACAAAAAAAAAAAAAAAAAAGTTACGGGGTTGTTTTTTTTTTTTTTTTTTTACCCGTTCAGCGACTGGTCAGCTTTTCCTGTCTGCGTTCGTCGGCTGCGTTCAGCAGTCTTTTTG
Organism: Leptobrachium leishanense; assembly: GCA_009667805.1. NCBI lineage: Eukaryota > Metazoa > Chordata > Amphibia > Anura > Megophryidae > Leptobrachium > Leptobrachium leishanense. The sequence continues at coordinate 243,256,141 of CM019066.1, forward strand.
GCGGCTTGCGGGTGCGTTTGGCGGTTTTGTTCAATAGGTTTGCGGCTGCGTTTGGCAGGTTTATCAACGGCGTTCAGCCGGTTTTCAGCGTTTGAGTCAATTCGTTGCACTTCGGGGACCCTGTAGTGAATGCTGAATTCACTGCAGGGTTGGCAAATTTTAGAGATGTGCAATTCGTTTCTTTCCAAATTGAAATTCGGCGAAATTTATCATTTTAGTGGTTCGGGAGCATTTCCGAAAACGAAATATCGCCACCCGAAATTTCGGATTGATTCGGCGATCCGGCACATTTCACAGATCCGGCTCATTTCAGGTGATTCAGATCAGTTGGTTTTTCGCTTTTTTTATGAGTTACTTCATTTTTTATTGCTTATTTCAGAATGGCAAGTATGGGGCGTAAAAAACCCAAGGGCTGAATATAGAATATTTGATTAGTCCTAACCTCAACATCTGAGGAAAGGGATTTAGGGGTTATTATTGCAGAGGATCTAAGGGTAAGTAGTCAATGTAATAGAGCAGCAGGAAATGCTAGCAGAATGCTTGGTTGTGTAGGGAGAGGTATTAGCAGTAGGAAAAGGGAAGTGCTCATGCCACTGTACAGAGCACTGGTGAGACCTCACTTGGAGTACTGTGTGCAGTACTGAAGACCATATCTCCAGAAGGATATGGACATCTTAGAAAGAGTTCAGAGAAGGGCTACTAAAATGGTGTACGGCTTGAAGGAGAAAAGTTACCAGGAAAGGCTTAATGATCTTAACATGTACAGCTTGGAAAAAAGACGAGACAGAGGAGATATGATAGAAAAATTTAAATGCGTAAAGGGAATCCACAAGGTAGAGGAAGGGAGTATATTTAAAAGGAAACAAAGTAGCAAAACAAGAGGACATAGTCTTAGAGGGGCAAAGGTTTAAAAGTAACATCAGGAAGCATTATTTTACTGAGCGGGTGGTGGATACATGGAACAGCCTTCCAGTTGAAGTGGTAGAGGCCAAAACAGTGATTGAATTTAAGCAGGCATGGGATAGGCATTAGGGATGAGCCGAACACTCCCCGAGTTCGGTTCGGAGCCGAACCTGAACTTTCCAAATGTTTGGATCCGAACCCGAACCTGAACTCGAACTCAATACAAGTCAATGGGGCTGAAAATTCGGTTTTTAGAGTGCCCTCCAAGAGGGCATATATGCTAGATATTTGCCATAAAAGGTGTATGGGGGTCCGGGTAGTGCCCTGGGGGACAGGAAACGAGGACAAAAAGTAAAAAAAATAAGTTTTTAAAGGGACAGTGAGTTTTCCATGAAATAAGGTTAAAAATAAAAACGAAAAATTCCTTCAAATATCGTGCCTAGGAGGTCCCCATAACCTGCCCGTGAAGTGGTGGATTTGTAGGATGTATAGAAACCTTTAAAAACAAAAAAATGACGTTTCAAATGACGGTAAATGCTTTTCCTTTAATCTATCCATAAACAACTGCTTGGGGCGGCAGTCTGTATGAAAAGAGGAGACATTTTCAGACACGCAGAAAAAGTTTACTGATTTTTTTTGGCGGTGAAAAGCAGGAGAATGACTGGAGAATGGAAAATTCTAGACTAAATAGCCGATTTGGAAAGTGAGATAAATGGGAGAATTTTTCTGGTTTGGCTATTTTGACCTAGAATTTTCTCTTCAGTCATTCTCCTGAGTTTCACCTTTCTCTGAATAACCCTGTCAGGGTTATTCAGAGAGCGATGAAGAGCAGGAGAATGACTGGAGAATGGAAAATTCTAGGTCAAAATAGCCAAACCAGAAAAATTCTCCCATTTAGGCTAGGGTCAGACTAGCAAATTTTTAACGTGCGTTTAGGCGCACTTAATCACGGCCGCACTAGCAGCAAATGACTGCCAATATACGAAGTACGGTCGCACGAAAGTCCGGCTGCGCAACGCAAGTGGAAAATGAACGCTTTTTTTCGAGAACGCAGAACCGCTAGTACGGACGTACAGAGTGCGCTGCGTCCACTAGCGGCGTGTGTGCGTGATTTGGAGATGTCAGACCCTGCTCATGTCCGGCCAACATAACGTCCAGACACCCAAAGTTTCCTGTTTTGGATCCGTAAAAAATCCCACACAAAAATGCGCATCGTATGACCGTTTTCGCGCATTCCGTGAAAAAATACGGCAATGCGTTCGGACGCACTTTTTGACGGTCACTGCGAAAAATGCGTTAGTCTGACCCTAGCCTTAGCTCACTTTCCAAATCGGCTATTTGGTCCAGATTGTTCTCTTTTCCTGCCATTCTCCTGGTTTTCACCTTTCTCTGAACAACCCTGAGAGAGAGGTGAAAGCCAGGAGAACTGGCAGGAGAAGAGAACAATCTAGACCAAATAGCCAATTTGGAAAGTGCGTTAAATGGGAGAATTTTTCTGGTTTGGCTATTTTGACCTAGAATTTTCACTTCTCAAGTTATTCTCCTGCTTTTCACCGCTCTCTGAATAACCCTGTGAATGTTTAATCCCGAGGTGAAAAATAACATTGCTTTAGATGTTATTTAGAAATTTTTTCAAACACCAGTTAAATGCAGCATATTAGGAAGTTTTAGGAGGGAAATTAATTCTCAAATCTCAATCAGAAGCAGACACCCTGCCACCCCCTCAGTACCTCAGTATAGTGTACAATGTATCAAATTGATTACCAGACTAAAAACACCTGGTGTTATGCCCGTTTGTGAACAGAGGTCCTTTAGAGTTGAGAATCTTTCCACGTACACATTAGTTTTTAATTCAATATCTAATAAACTGTTGCTTATAATATTCTGCAGTAAAGAGTCTCTTTATTTCTAGATTTTTAGTATTTTTTTAAGCATTTTCTATACTTTTTTCAAAATTTCTTTTTTTTTCTAACTCAAACCGAACACACCCAAAAAGTTTGAAGTTCGCGAACTTTCGAACTGCCAAAGTTCGGGCCGAACCGTCCGAACCCGAACAGCTCATCCCTAATAGGCATAAGGCTATCCTAAACAAAAGATAAATCCAGGTAAAGTATCCTTGTAATTGGGCAGACTAGATGGGCCGAAAGGTTCTTATCTGCCGACATTTTGTAGGTTTCTAAGTAGATTACTACCAATAGAATGAAAGTTTCTTTACTTTTAGGAATTTTTAGGCTTTTTTTGGGTGAAATTTTAGGTTTCCTAACTTTTTAAAAAAACCAGGCTTTTTATCCTATAGGTTTCAATGCAGCGTATTAATCCACACAGTGCCAGGCAGCGCCTCTCTGCAGAATAATTTACCATATGAATTTGCACACTGCCGGGCAGCACCTCTCTGTAGTATAATTAATACAGCATATGAATTTGCACACTGCCGGGCAGCGCCTCTCTGCAGTATAATTAATGCAGCATATGAATCTGCACACTGCCGGGAACTTCCCAGCAGAGTGTGGATTCATTTGCTGCATTAATTACTACTCAACTATAACTAAAAACTAACTGATCAAAAAATGAATTGCTCTCCAGAGAGGTGCTGCCCGGCAGTGTGCAGACTCATTTGCCGAATTATATTAATACGCAGAGAGGCACTGCCCGGCAGTGTGCGGATTCATATGCTGCATTGAAACCTATTGGTTAAAAAGCCTTGTTTCTTTAAAAAAAAAGGTTAGGAAACCTAAAATTTCACAAAAAAATGCCTAAAAAATTCTAAAAGAATGAGTAAAGAAACTTTCATTCTATTGGTAGTAATCTACTTGCCATTCTTAAATAAGCAAAAAAAAACTGAAAAGTCATAAAAATTTGAAAAACCAACTCATCCGAATCAACCGAAATGAGCCGAATCACCAAATCGAAACGATCCGAAACAAAAGAAAAACTGTCTGAAATGATCCGAAACAAAAAAAACAAAACGAAAAAAAAAGTCATGCACAACCCTAGCAAATTTAACTTGCCAAAGTGAGGCGAACCAGAGCGCACCGAAATGTCAGTAACATTTCGGTGCTCTCTGTATAACCCTGATGTTCTGTGCACATTAAACAGTCATTTAAATAGGACTAAATAAATCATATAAAGGAGAAATATCAGGAAAACTTCCCTAGCCAAGAACCCCCCCCCCCACCCCGCAAATGAATTTATTCACTGTGTGCCTATTTACTTCCCTGTCAGGACCCGAAGCTGTTGCCGGAATGGAGGAGGCAGGACCATGGCACAGGGGAGATCCAGGGAGACTGCAGCTGTGCTGTTTCCAGGGCTGCTGATCTGCACGCTGCTGTGCCTGCTGGGTCAGAAGAGGAGCAGGGGGGAGTTGTCCTTTGTGTGCCCCTAGCTGGTTGCCAGGCTGTCTAGCTCCATTCTACTCGCAGTGTAGAAAAGTGAAGCGCCCACCAGAAATATGTATACAATCAGTTCGCTAGATGTGGTATATGGAAGTTCCTTTAAAAAAAACCTTGGACAATTAAACACACAGAAAAAAACAACGTAGCGCCAGTGAGCAAAAGCACGCGGGTTGGCAAAATTGTACACACTTCATGTCCATAGATATTCTTTTTTTCAAGGATTCACCTCTTTTAAGGGAATACCCCTTCAATATTACTGCGGTAGAGAAAAAGAAACCCAAATTGCGCAGAACATTGATTCAAGTTTGTAAATGTGATGAAAGTATGTTTAACTCATATTTTCGTGAGCCCAAACCTGGCTCTAGGATGGATCTCTTTATGGGTCTTTTATTTGCTTTTTAAGGTGCCCATAAACCCCTTGATGGATCCTATGGTTTCCAGTTGGGTTCCCTTGCAGTGGAAAATAGACGTATACCAGGGATACCCCTAGTGTAATCTTGTAACCAGACAATAAGAAGTATAGAGACAAGCCAATGCAATACTCACATGTCCCGGAGTCCCAAATGGCTCTGTATATACGCAAGAGGAATTTGTAGGGAAATCCCCAAAACTTTCTTGGACAGGAATATAGACAGACAGCGGTCTTAAAAACATTTTATTTACAATGGAAAACAAAACCTAGCTACCAGAAATACCAGGACGCGTTTCGTTGGAATGACTTCTTCAGCTGGTGTCTCCTGTGTTGTTCCCGCTGTCACCTTTTATGTACTGCCCATAGAGTTCAATTAGATGCATAAATGAGCAATTAAAATACAATTTAAAACACATATGAAAATCAGCTTGTCTGACATCTTTGCATGTGCACCGTAACTCCACTATGCACCTTGAATGCGGAAGTATACAATGTTTGTCCGCCATCTTGACGCATGTCACCACGTCTCACCCTGAAACGCTGAAGTGATGCGCTTCTAACAAATTACTTCTCCACGTATCGTTACAAAACTCGGGGACTCTACAACTATCCATCCTCCAAACTCTACAGAGGCCACAAGGGCCCAATCTGATGTTCATACACAACAAATTATATTAACGTTTCCTTTTAGTTGTAAGCGTACGTGTATCTAATATCTATGGTGCCTACGGCTCAAATTATGTGATTAATTAGTCCATATGACTAGATGGATAATTTAAAGTGCTACCATTTGTGATTAAATCGAAGTGCTATCATGTGTAGTGATGTAGTATACACTATATTGTATGTACCATGTGCTGTATGGAAATGATTGAGGTATTCTGTTATTAAACTATACATCATTAATTTATTAAAAAGCGATATATATATATATATATATATATATATACAATTTAGATTTATCAAAATACCATCATTATTCTTGAGTGAATTTACATAATATACCTCTAATGACCAAAACCATGTCCCTTTTATGTATTCAAATATTGAAATGTTACTTAAAGTGCCATAGTATTTAGTGCAATAGATTGTAAAACTATATATCTAAATCTGGTTATAAATCTATGTGATAAATGTGGATAGCTAATATGCATATCTAGTCTCTATATATTGAATTATAATATATTAACTAGAACATATATCAACCGGGCCGGCCCAAGACATTGTGATGCCTGGAGCAAAGGCTGAAATGCTGCCCCCCCCCCCACCACCACCACGCAACGCCAAAATACGCCCACGTGACACGTCCATTGTGTTATATCATGACATTTATAACGAAGATCCAAGAATAGCACCAAGTATTATATTTTAAAGAACTTTATTGCGATAAATACGTTAAATAGTTTATAGTTTTATTGAACAGCAAAACAAATAGTGATATTCCGTATATATTGCCCCCAGCTCACATGGGTATATAGTGCCCCCAGCTCACATGGGTACATAGTGCCCCCAGCTCACATGGGTACATAGTGCCCCCAGCTCACATGGGTACATAGTGCCCCCAGCTCACATGGGTACATAGTGCCCCCAGCTCACATGGGTACATAGTGCCCCCAGCTCACATGGGTACATAGTGCCCCCAGCTCACATGGGTACATAGTGCCCCCAGCTCACATGGGTACATAGTGCCCCCAGCTCACATGGGTACATAGTGCCCCCAGCTCACATGGGTATATAGTGCCCCCAGCTCACATGACACATGGGTATATATTGCCAGCTCACATGGGTATATAGTGCCCCCAGCTCACATGGTTATATATTGCCAGCTCACATGGGTATATTTGCCCTAGCTCACATGGGTATATATTGCCAGCTCTCATGGGTATATATTGCCAGCTCTCATGGGTGTATATTGCCAGCTCTCATGGGTGTATACCGCTAGCTCTCATGGGTGTATACCGCCAGCTCTCATGGGTGTATACCGCCAGCTCTCATGGGTGTATATTGCCAGCTCTTATGGGTGTATGCTGCCAGCTCTTATGGGTGTATACTGCCAGCTCTTATGGGTGTATATTGCCAGCTCTCATAGGTGTATACCGCCAGCTCTCATAGGTGTATACCGCCAGCTCTCATGGGTGTATACCGCCAGCTCTCATGGGTGTATACCGCCAGCTCTCATGGGTGTATACCGCCAGCTCTCATGGGTGTATACCGCCAGCTCTCATGGGTGTATACCGCCAGCTCTCATGGGTATATTTGCCCCCAGCTCTCCCCTCAGGCGTAGATCCCCCCCCCGGCTTACTTTTGCGGTCTGTACAGTGTCACACACTGGTACGTAGTGCTGGCAGTAGCTGGTCCAGTCCTCCAGGGCCTGTCAAAAACATGTGGGTCACCTCACAACAACTTGTGAGCTTGAAGAGGAAGAAGAGAGGATCTATCCGGGGCCGCCACCCGTGCTCCCCTGGACGCATGCCTGGCATGCGTGTGGGTGGGCGTGGTCAGCGGCGTGTAGCCAATGTAGCCACGCGCTGACAAAGATGCTGCCGCAGCACTGGGGAGAAAATAGTGCAGCGTCAGGAATCAAGATGGCGGCGGCAGCAAAAATTTGCCGCTGGGTGATATTTGCCACCTGGCACAAGCGCTCCGCGCTGCTCCATCGTCGGGCCGGCCCTGTATATCAATATACAGGTATATATAATCGGACATTAATCATCCAAATAAATTAATTTAAATCTATATTCCAATTTTATAAATATTATTTTATATATAGAAAATGTGAAATTTTTAAATCTTGAATAACACTATATAACCTAATTAATTTTTACGTGAATATTTTAAAATCTAGTGACTCCATTCTATAACGTGTTGAAATTTATCATATTTGTCTTAAGTGATAAAGTGCCATAGTGCTCAATAATAAAGTGGCATTTACTCAATTGAGTTGCTATACATTAATCCCTCCAATCAATATTAAGAAAAAAAAAACATTAAACTATTATTATCCTTTATTTATATAGCGCCACATATTCCGCTGCGCTTTACAAGTTCAGTGTACAAGGTATTGATACATTAGAATACCACACATGGATGATACGGCCTGATTTAGGGGGTCCCTGTTCCCAAGGGAACTTACAATCTATGAGATGTACAAGTATTTTGTGAGGTAAGCTAATACCTAATATTTATAAAAAGTGAACCAACTCAAAATCATTATTAAGGCCAATCGCTAAGGTTCTCAAATCAAAATCTATCTAATTTCTTTTCTTATTGAGCACTATGGCACTTTATTAATCACTTAAGACAAATATGATAAATTTCAACACATGTTCTAGAATTGAGTCACTAGATTTTAAAATCATTCATGTAAAATTAATTAGGTTATATAGTGTTATTCAAGATTTTAAAGTTTCATAAAATAATATTTATAAATAGAAATATAGATTCAAATTTTATTTGGATGATTAATGTCCTATTAGATATATATTGATATATGTTCTAGTTAATATATTTAAATATATAGACACTATAAATTAGCAATTTAGATATGCATATTAGCTATTCACATTTATCACTTAAGTAACACTATATAAATATAAATATTTTTATACATATAGGGACATGATTTTAGTCATTAGAGGTATATTATGTAAATTCACTCAAAAATAGTGATGGTATTTTGAGAACTATAAATTGTGTGTGTGTATATATATATATATCTATCTAGAATAATAAATGTCTTATTAAACTATATTTCATTATTTATTAAAAACCGTATACCTCAATAATCCTTTCCATACAGCAGATAGTATATACAATATAGTGTATACTGCATCACTGCACATTATAGCACTTAGATTAGTCACAAATGGTAGCACTTTAAATTATCCATCTAGTCATATGGATATATATCTTAATCACATAATTTGCGCCATAGGCACCATAGATACTAGATACACATATTCTTACAACTAAAAGGACGCTGTTAATATAATTGGTTTTGTATGAACATCAGATTGGGCCCTTCTGGCCTCTGTAGAGTTTGGAGGGTGAGGTGGATAGTTGTAGAATCCCCCAAGTTTTGTAACGATTTGTGGAGAAGTAATTCATTATAAGGTCATCACTTCCGCCTTTCAGGGTGAGACGCGGTGGCGTCGTGCATGCGTCAAGATGGCGGCTGATCATTGTATACTTCCGCGTTTCAAGGTGGAGAGCGGAGTTACGTCGCACGTGCAAAGATGGCGGACATGCTGATTTTCAGATGTGTTTTAAATTATATTTTAATTGCTTTTAATTGCTCGTTTATGCATCTAATTGGACTCTATGTGCAGTATATAAAAGGTGACAGCGGGAACAACACAGACACCAGCTGAAGAAGCCATTCCGGTGAAACGCGTCCTGGTATTTCTGGTAGCTATGTTTTGTTTACCATTATAAATAAATGTTTTTAATACCGCTGTCTGCCTATATTCCTGTCCAACAGGGTTTTGGGGATTTCCCTACAAATTCCTCTTGCGTATATACAGAGCCATTTGGGGCTCAGGGACATGTGAGTTTTACATTGGATGCCTCTATACTTATTATTGTCTGGTTACAAGATTACACTGGCATACGTCTGTTTTCCACTGCAGGGGAACCCAACTGGAAACCATAGGATCCATCAAGGGGTTTATGGGCACCTGAAAAAGTAAATAAAAGACCCATAAAGAGATCCATCCTAGAGCCAGGTGTGGGCTCACGAAAATGTGAGTTGAACATACTTTCATCACATTTACAAACGTGAATCAATGTTCTGCGTAATTTGGGTTTCTTTTTCTCTTCCGCAGTAATATTGAAGGAGTATTCCCTTAAAAGGGGCGAATCCTTGAAAAAAAGAATATCTATGGACATGAAGTGTATACAATTTTGCTAACCGGCGGGCTTTTGCTCCATGGCGCTACATTGTTTTTTCTGTGTGTCCATTATAATCGCAGCCCACTCCCCCCCCTTCCCTTCCTCCCCGTGCACACAATGTGCGGTGTGCGGGGACAGGAAGATGGCTGGGGGGGTAGGGGAGGAGCTGGATGCAGAAGCCTCGTGTTCTTCTCTAGCAGCATGTCTCCTCAGCACAGGCTTCCAGATTCCTCCCGGTATCCCAGTCCGCCAGTCGTCCACAGTTTACGCGGTCCCAAGGGGCATCTGCTTTGGGCCCCTCAACAATGACTGGGCATGGGGCAGCTGCCCCTTTTGCCTCGCGTTAAAGATGGCCCTGGTTTCATTATCAATCCCTGGTTTACCGTCTTCCCTTCCAAGGTCTACTTTACTCGATCTGCAAGCCTCTATATTTATTATAGTTGATATGGTGTTCCATAAGATCAGTGAAAAAGAATTTAGTTTATCACAAAATAAATTGGTTTGCAATTGGGCTCCAGTACATTCCCTTCTGTTACAGTGGGCATCACACCTGAAGTGCCAATGTTCTTTAAAACCTTCTGGGAATATGTGTCTAAAAAAGCACACAATCCCAGGCACTCAAACACTGAGCCTAGTGTTGCCGTAGCTCCTTTTGGCCAGAAGATGGCAACATCTGCAGCCAATTAGGTTATTACAATTGGAATATTTCCAAACATTTCATTCTGTTCAGTTAATTCAAAATGATTTAGCAAAACTCCACTCGTTCTTAATAGCTATTTTCTGGAAAATTCTTTGGTAGTGAAGTGGAATTGGTTAAAAGGTCATCAACTTTCCAAGGTAGCGTGCCCTTTCAAATCCGGTTTTGACTTTAAATATGCTTGCTTTGGCTTTTCAAAAGTGGGTTAAAAAACACTTTGTACTCTGCAAATAAAGGAAAGTCGTATGCAAATCTATCATTTCTTGTTAACGTTGCCCAAGTTTCAGCCTTTTTCAGTCCAAGCTTTTCGACCACCAATGATTTATGACATGTGCATTTTAGCAATTGACTACAGTTTCATTCACTTTGGTTTGAATGAAGCTACTCCAGCAAATGACAGCTGAAATGTGACTTGCGCTAGCTGGCCTGGTTCATGGATACCTCTCTTCGAATTAAGCACGATAAGACCACCCCACAGGCTATCAACAATCATAGAAATTATATAAAATATCAGTGGGCTTGCATAGCTTGAGTTCATAGGTGTCAATATGATTTTTATGTGTTGTATTGAACCAGCGATAATGTTATCATACAGCATCAATGTGCTTTCATGTTTTTTTTGTTTTTTTTTATCTCAATCCAGCATTTAACTGTACAACACATCATCCTTGGGATTCATGACCAACTTTCCAAATCACAGATACTTGAAACGGGACTAGCAAAACCTGTGTTTGATTGCCTTCTACGAATTGCTGCTTCAAACTCAACCTTTGAACTTTTTGTGGAACAAGTTGAAAAGGTATGATTTGTAGTTCTGAAAGAAGTAATTGTGCTGTGCCTTAATTTTTAAACACTTGTAAATATATAGATAGATGTCACTCTAAAGCTATAGAGTCCTTGGGCAAAACTCAAAAATGAGTCCCCTTTTGACATACATGAAAGAAAATTAACCAATAAACGAATCATCCCCCTTTTATCAAGACGTTTTAAGGTACAGGTTGTATGGGAAAATTATACTGCTCATGTGTTAGAGCCAAAAGGCTATAGATTCCATCCACATAATTTTGTATTCTTGGAGAATAACAGTAACTTTAATTTTGTTTGATCAGATAATTAATGTGTCATGTGACAGTAAATGGACTGGACAGAGAGGTGTCTAATGCCACCTTTGTTGTTTTTTGTTTACCTTCTAAAGAATTATGTACTTTCTACAAATAAAAAAAATACTTTTTTTAACCCTTTAAGGACTTCCAGGCGATGCTGTGCTTATTTGTAATGCCCAGCTATGGCATAGACTGGGAGTATGTAAGGGGACAAAATAGCATACTATGGGATCAAAATGCAATATGCCAAATTCAGTTAAACTAACATTATAGGGAATATGCACAATATAATACTATATAAACAGGCAAAATGAACCATATGGGGGCAAAATTACATTATTATGGCATCTCCTTTTGCAAGGGAAATAAGCAATATGCCCAGAAGATCTAATCTCTTTTCATTAAAGGTGCACAGCGTTTCCCATACGTAAGAAACACTTACGTATAACATTGATACCAAATGAAAATAAATTAAAACCTGCACTATTTTGGTGCGTCACACATGCTATCCTGAGCCTATAGTACTGTAATAATATAATATCGGCTAGCTCTAGAGTGATTGACAGCAAGGTTTTAGCTGGAAAGGTGGTGCTTCTTACAAACAGATTGCCTGTCCTGCGGAGTACAAGTAAGCATGTAGATTCACCAAAATTTAGTATTTATGTAAATATAATTTTGTTACAAAACAATAAACAAAGTTGCTCCGTTATATATATTTATAGATCCTTTTTTTCCTAGAAAAATTATGCTTTCCTCTTAAACTGTCATATGAAGCTTCTGAAATCTGTACTTTTACCAAACCAAGTGATGTAACTGGCATAAAGAAATGTTTTTCACAAATTCCCAGATAGGGAATTATATAACCTATATTGAGAGGATGTAGAGGGTCAGGGGTTGAAATGCAGACTGTGTATAGCACAAAATGTAATACTCTATGACAGATCAAATAATAGTAAATTTTTTCTTAATACATGCAGTTAAAATGGAAATTTACTGGGTTACCAGGCATAAGTTTTGAACAGTGTCAGTGGGTTGGGTATTGGACTTGTTTTATTACGTTACTCATACTTGCCTCTAGTGTAGTCCTATTTGTTTAATGGCATGGTTGGAATATAAATGAAGGTAAAAACAGGAGAGGGTGCCAAAGTTGCATATTACATAGGACAACGGTAAATCTAGGGCAGCACCTCCTGTGTGGAAGAGAATACACTCAATATTTTAAATTAAACTCACACATTGCTGTGTGCATTTGATGTGCTAATTTAGAATTTGGCACATTGATTTTTTTCCCTCAACTGGCAATCTAGAATAGGTGTTGAAGAAAGTGACAAATCAAACCATAATTATTCATTGGCTTGACTAATTGTGTCATGTTTTTAGAGGGCTTTTACCCTCTCTAGACTCTGCCCTTTCCAAAGATATCTAGATTGATCACGTACGATGCACGGGGATACAGCGGTCCGAAGATATGGTGGACGCTAGATGCTGATCCCTTGTGGGGGGGGGACATGGGGGCAAGGAATAACCTAGGGGGGCAATTGCCCCCCCTAGAGACTCCTTTGTATTGAAGTCCTTCAGTTGCCTTTAACCTGCGTGAGTGCACATCAGTGTTCTGAGGATCCTGCCAAATCTACCATACTTCTACCATTGGATTTCCCCATGCGTATGAACTTTTCTCTGGACTCTGATTATTCTGCTGTCAGCTGCCTGACTCGACCAATGCTATGAACTTTGAAAACTCTCTTGGATTGCCTCTTTTTGGAGACCTTGCCTGATGCCCATACTGGTCCTCAGCCCCCTCCTTTGTTCTGTCTTTTTTTCCAGTAAGTGTCCTTGTTTCACTGTGTCTTGGTTTCTGTTATAGTCAGCCCTCGTCCTGTCCTGTCCCTTTGTCTTTTGTTTCAGTATTCTGTATATACTCAGTCCAGTTCCTGTCCGGTTAGCCTGGTGTATTCTAACCTGTGTCTTGTGCTTAGTAATTCAGTCCCATTCTTGTCTTGTCCTCGCCCAACCTGTTATATTTTTATTATTCAGTGTTCCCTCTGGTTTATCCCTGCTGTTGGTCCTCTTATAATAAACCTTTTGTATTGGCCCTATATTTGCCTCGCTCCACTTTGCCTCCGCACCTGTGCTTGACCCTGCAACCCCGGCACAACATAGTCGTGACAGGGGCTCTTTGAGTGGATACTACGAACTTGAGAGGACATGAGGATCTTGTAACTCTATTATTCTTATTCTTTATAAAGTGCCAGCATATTCTGCAGCATTGAAACTGCCTCTACCTCCCTTAGTTCCAGATTCCAAGTATTTATAAAGCGCCAACAAATTCCTTAGTGCTGTATAATAGGAGAAACCAAATACTAAATATACATACAAGTTAAACGCATGGAACAGAAGGAAGGAGGACCATGTTCGAGAGCTTACAATCTGAGAGGGGTGACACATTAGGTGAGGGTGAAGTAGCGGGTCGCATGAAGGCTGAATGGAGAGATGGAGCAAGAAATGTGCAGTGGTGGATCCTGGAGTCAGCCGATTGGCCTCTCTAAATGCGCTTTCAGAGACTTCTTGAAGGACTGAAGAGAGGGGGAGAGTCTAATGTTGCTTGGGAGGGAGTTCCATAGAAAGGGAGCAGCTTGAGAGAAGTCCTGAAGATGAGAGCTGGGGGTTGCGGGTACGAGGAACTGATAGTATCAGATCATTGGCAGAGCAAAGTAGTCAGGATGGGATATACCTGCTAATAAGGGAGATGTAGTCAGGGGTGCAGTAATGGAGAGCTTTGTGAGCACCAGTATTTTTAAATGGATTCTAAAGGTAACGGAGCCAGTGTTGAGATTGACAGAGGGGAGAGGTGCGGGACGTGAGGTGTAGGAGTCTGGCACAGGCGTTCATTACAGACTGCAGAGGGAGAATCTGGGATCTTTTAAGGCCAGAGAGAAGGAGGTTACAGTAGTCAAGGCAGGAGATAAGAGCATGGATGAGCATTTTAGTAGAGCCTAAGGGACTGTGTAGTTTTAGACCAATTCGTCCTTTAGTGCCCGCTGCTGTTTTTACGTTTCTGCGCTGTTTGTGTTTAGGTCAAATTTTCCTCTTACTCGTTTATGCAACACACATATTATACACCGTTTCCCCTGCCATTAAATGGACTTTCTAAAAATACCATTATTTCTATCATATCGTATTATTATTTACTATAAAAAAATATGATGAAAAAATTGTAAAAACACACTTTTTCATAATCTAATCCCAAAAATCTACAACCACCAAAAAAAAAAATGGCTAGTTTCAGAATTTTGTCCCGAGAATGGAAATACCCAATTTTTACATGTTTTTGCTTTTTAACCGCTTAACTGCTGAGCCAGTTCACCTATGTACACTGAGCATTCTGACCATTTTATGCTCATTATTTTTCGATGACAGCCTAGGTCATATTTTTTTTTTTTTTTTGAAATTCAAAGTTTTATTCAAATAACAAAAAACAGATAACACAGAATATCAAGAAAGATACAAATACAAATAATGTGAGGTGAAAAAGATACAGATAATAATACAGAGTAAAATAAATAATAATAAAAAAAAAAAAAAAAAAAAAAAAAAAGGAACTCAACCTTGGGAGGCAGTCTACGGGGTAGGACTGGGGACAGGGATAAGCACCATGTCGGGGCATCTAATAGCAGTAGTTGCGCAATCTCTGTTCCCGCGGAAAACCATATAATCAGCTAGAATATCCCATATAAGCGGAAATCGCCCAAGGCGTACATAACCTCGGTGTCCGACAAAACCATTCCCGTCCATCCCTCCAAAGCTGCCAGACAAGGAATAAGAAAAAGAAAGAAGAGAGAGAAAGAGAAGAGAAGAGAAAAAAAAAAGAAAAAAAAAAAAAAAAAAAGGAGGAGGGTAAAGGGGAGGGGTATTCACGCCCGGGCCAGTCCGCCCCAGTGTCGGTAACCTTAGGTCTCCCCCAACGTGCGTCGAGCAGTCGTCGCATAAGAGTCCCAGTGGAACCATTTCAGCCCCATATTCGTCTCCATGTCCCTAGCTGCAGCCTCCAGGAGATCAACCGAGCGAAAGGCCTCAACCCTGGAAATCCAAGTCCGGAGAGAAGGCACCTCCGGGGAACGCCAGTGCACTGGAATCAGTGCTCGGGCTGCCAGTAACATGAGAAGTAACACCGACCTTTTTAAAGTTCCGATGGGGAGAGGAATTTGTAAAAGCAGAAAGCATCCAGGTGTGAATGGGAGATCCATGTCAGTCACCTGGAGTATGGCGGAATGAATCAGTTTCCAAAATTCGCGTATGTGAGGGCAGGACCACCAAATATGTAAATGTGTGCCCACGGCCGAGTCGCAACGCCAGCATGTAGGAGAGGCGTCCGGATAGATGTGGTGTAGGAGCGAGGGAGTCCTATACCAAAAAGCCTAGGTCATATTTAACCTCCCTGGCGGTCTAATTTTTTCAAAATTTAGTGTCCTAAAAGCGTCTCAATTTTTTTTGAAAGGAAACGTGTTATTGTACATAGTTAGCCTGTAATAATTAGGAATCACGCACTGAAATCCGTGCAAGCAAGAGTCCTTACTGGTAAAATCCTTTATAAATAAATAAATAATAAATAAAAAATAAATAGTAAATACACGGAGTCCGATAAAGTTTGAAACACGACATAATAATTTATTATCCCAAAAATAATTATCCAAAATAATGCAAATAAATGATATTCAATAAAATACAACAAAAAAACACTGAAATCTGTCTGAAAACAAGGGTGAGAGGATGTATGGTCTATTTCTTATCCTGTACTGCCACCGTTCATAAACATTACACTGTATAATCCAAAGTGTAAACTGTAAAAAGACTTATTTTATGCTGGTCCCGACCCCCGCCCCCGCATCGTGTGACTCACAGGGAGCCTTCCAGGAAGCAGCTCGCTGCGATCACACTGCGGGGGACAGCGAGGGAGCCAGGAGGAGGTGAGTAAACATCCAGCCCGAGTGTGGCTCGGGGTTACCATTCGCGGTAGCGAAATTTAGCCCCGAGTCACATTCGGGAATACCGCCAGGGAGGTTAACTAAAACCCCCCCCCCCCAGACAATTTAAAAAAAAAACAACATTATTTTAACCTGGTCATGTTTGGTATCATTGGAAAGGCCATGATCAGGCCTCTAGCTACCACGGTTATGGATTAGCGCCGAATCGTAATCCGGCATCAAAAATGTTATTTATACACCGCTGAAAAGGGGAGACTCTCCCCTTTCCAACGGTGCAAAAAGCATTGCTGTAAGTTAAATGATTAGGGAGACTGACGGCTCCAAAAGAGCCCCCCCCTCCTGAATTTTCCCTACCGGCGCCTGCCGATGAAGTCATCACGCAGCATGATGATGTCATCGGACCTGCCGGCCCCCAGGAAATGGCGAGGCAAGCTTCCAGCTTGCCATAGATGCCATGGGAGCCATCGAGGGAGGTACGTATCGGAGGGAGGGAGGTTAGGAGCCTGCTGATATACCATGTACGTCCGCAGGTCTAAGGGAGACCCGTGGGCAGGATGTATATGGTACGGCAGCAGTCGGGAAGGGGTTAAGAAAGGGACAGACGCGTGCAATGTTTTTCAGGTGGAAGTAGCAAGATTTGGTTAGAGACTGAATGAATGTTAGGCGTAAAGGATAGATTGGAGTCCAAGAGGACCCCGAGGCAACGAGCCTAAGACGTAGAAGTAATGGTGGCACTATTCACCTGAAGGGAAATGGGCACAGGAATAGAGGTTTTCGAGGGAGGGAAGATGAGAAGTTCCATTTTTGAGATGTTGAGCATTAGGAAACAGGAAGTCATCCAGTCGGAAACAGTTGACAGGCAGGCTGTAACAAGGTCCAACACCGGAGGAGAGAGATCGGGAGAAGAAAAGTAGATTTGGGTGTCGTCAGCACAGAGATAATTTAATTAATAGGAAGAGATGAGGTTGCCCAGAAAGGCAGTATAGATTGAGAAGCGTAGGGGACCTAGAGCAGAGCCTTGAAGTACCCCAAGTGAAACTGGTGGTGATGAGGCACACCAGCAAAGGCGACACTGAAGGAGCGAAAAGAGAGCTAGGAAAAGAACCAGGAGAGAGTGGCATCGAGGCCAATCTGACATAGCCTGAGGAGCTGAAGAGGGTGGTCAACAGTGTTGAATGCAGTGGAAAGGTCCAGAAGAATGAGGGAGAAGGTTGGCATGAAGGTTTCAGGAGTTGAGGAACACATGTCTCGACCAACCGAGCAACAATAATGGAGCACTGACTAGAGGGAGGTGTGGTCATTTATTGGGAGTGCTAATGGTTCACATGTGCGAGGGTGCTGAAGACAGGAAAAACAGTGCTGTTGTGCTGAGCTGCAACCGTTGTAGCCTGGTCAGGAATGTAATCAATACATGAAAAGGGCTGCATTCAGGTGCCGGCACGAGCCAGGCTGGGGCATGACAACATGGCTTTGGTAGTGAAAGTGTTAAAAACTCCTAGAAGGCTCTGTAGTGAGGGGCATTATTATTGAAATTATTCACCAATAATTTCCTTCAGAGAACAGCGCATGTGTTCTTGCGTTTGTCTATCTATTTTAAGCTTTAATGGGGGGATAGGTTGCTTGTGGATGCTGTAAAAGCAGCACTGCTCACTATGTTGTATATATCTACCTCCTCCTGAATACATATGAAACTAGCACTGTTCTGCATTCGGTATCCCGTTATACAGTATATATGAACATGGGTTTAGCTCTGGCAAAAAAAAAAAATTATGTTGACTCAAATAACTTTTTCCATTTTAAGAGTATTCTGGAAATTTCTAGATTTAGTTTAATTTCATTATAGACCTAAAATGGTCTTCCTTTTATTAGATTTAATTAATCTCCAAGCTCTTGAGTGTTGCTTCTTTATTTAGCCAGGCTCCAATAAATTTAGCTGCAATTGCAGCTGGAGGTTTTTCAGTGGAAGTGGCCATGTTGGAATTGTATCAAACTTTCCAAGCCCATGGTGAGAGTTGCTTCTATAATTGAGTCCATAGAAACATATAATGAAAGCAATAAATCACAGTGGTTGACATGAGAATTAACTTCCCAATGTGCTATAATGATAAAGCCCAAATATGTTTCAAAATTCTTCTAAAAACACCTATTTTTTCTACTTTTGCGACCATTTCAATGAGTAAATTTCATCTATCCAAATTGAAGTAATAAAATGATTGATAATTAAGATTTCTCCATTGACTGTGCCACTACAGTCCAGTGCATTATATATTTTTAAATTTACAATGTGTGGGTATAATACACACCTCTCTCAATTGTCGATTGCCATCCTTTTGGTTACTAGGTTATATCAATCAATGCCAGATATAACACCAGGCAAAAAGCTGTGTCCTAAAAGTCCTAGTATGCTGCGAAGAATATTGTAATCAACCTGCCATTCCATAATACTATACCCAATCGTGGATGCTCTGACAAACCCTGGAGGAACCAACACCTTGGTGTAACCACAAAAACATGTTTGGACATGCACACTATATATAAGCCAATAGGCAGTTTATTGGAAAATGCAACATTTAAGCTGCATGTGCATGTTAGGCTTGAGAAAGCTTACACATGCAGCGAAACTTTGCGTTTCACAATAAAGTGCTGTAGCGCTCACTCCCGGAGGAGCCGCTGAATTTAACCTCGGGTTAGTCTCTCCGCACTAGGGAATAAATATACACCAGCACTGTTGTGGATTTTATAAATTATATACTTTACTGGTCTCAATAAAGCGGCATATATAATGTAAGCACGGTATATAGAAAACAGGATTTCGTAATGCGAGAAACGCGCAGCGTTAAAAGAAAGTTTAACCCCTTTGTTTCTGGAGTGTAAGTCCCGTGCAGGTTATGTCCCAAAAAGTGTGTGTGAGCTCAGGTACCCGGGTACTATATTCGACTGGCCAGTGAATGGATTTAATAAATCTTCGACTAGTCACGTTGGGGCCCTGTAGATTTTAGCAATACTGCAGCGTGCTTCGTTAAAC
Source organism: Leptobrachium leishanense (assembly GCA_009667805.1). Taxonomy (NCBI): domain Eukaryota; kingdom Metazoa; phylum Chordata; class Amphibia; order Anura; family Megophryidae; genus Leptobrachium; species Leptobrachium leishanense. The sequence continues at coordinate 243,275,545 of CM019066.1, forward strand.
TTTAACTGTGGCCTGGGAGGCCTCTCACCCATCCGCCAGACAATCTGTTCCACTGCCCGATCAAGGACGTCTCTCCGCTGGATTCTACTGGGACTCTGTGCCATCGGATCCGCTTCTCCTGCTTGTCCGTCTTCTACAAGATTTACGGCCTACCGCCTGCACTCCCAGTGGATCATCGCGGTCTCCTAACTCGGGGTCCAATCTGGAACTCTGTCTGTGTAAAACCGCTCAGCGGTGGATTACTAGGTCTTTGGCAAGTCACTGTATCGATACCCAGCGTCGGCAAGGCAGCGCCTGCTCTCCGGCCTGGTTACAATCGCTCAGTCTTACGTGCGTCTCACTCTGTTCACCCCTCGGCTCACACTGGCTCTCCTTCCACGAGGCTGCGTATGTCCTTTCCTCCTTCCCCACCCACTTCCTGTCTCTGCCCCAAAGCATGCTGGAAAACGTAGTCCCATTGTCCAGTATAGTTTACATGCGCTTGTCTCCCTCTGGTGGCCAAAACGGAACACTACAGCAACAGAGTTTTAAACAGCGCTACAGTGCTACTGGATTATATTGTGTGCCATGTCCCATGATCTTTTTGTGAGTTGTCCTAAAACGTCATGTTATGGGAACCAAGTTTGCAGTTTGTCCCTTGCCCATCATATCCACTTTCCTCTTCTCCCTGGATTCCTCTTACAGCAGGCAGCGCTGCATGAATATCTGCTCTTAGTTTCTTCCGTTAAAGCAGACAACACCAATCATATTGTGTTAAGCAGGCTATCTGTCCCTTTCAGCAAGCCTCCTTTTATTTGGTGCAGAATCCGATAACCTCATTTAATCCCATTGCCAAACTCAGCCCACCCAGACATTCTGGCCCCGAGATGTAATGTTCAACATTGGGCAAACAAGATCAATATCCATTTACACCGGTAACATGTACAAACATCTACTGGATAAGGGGTGTTGGACAAGGCCAAGATAACCCAAACCAGTAAACACATCAGGAGATAGCAACAGATACATCAACAATAACAGTATTCATTCCTAACAGATTTCTCAAACCATAGTCCTGATAGCCCGAGACCAGTTTCAGTCTTTGGTTAACCTGACAGTAACGATATGATTTCCAGTCTTCTGTGGAGAGAAAACAGAAAGGGCACTCATGGCAACAGAGTGCATAAAATAACATTACTAAAAATACAGGTGAAAAGTTCTGAGCATGGGGTTTCATAGCACTTCACTTTCGGCTGTCCTTGTCTCTTTTTACATTCATGGGATGTTCTGGCTTGGTTCTCACCATCGCACCAATCAATGTTTTTAAAATCCTTAAAACTCTTATCCAGTAGTGTGTATTTAGGTTTTGTGCTGCCCTAGGCCTGACTAAACTCGTGCACCCCCTAATTTCAATTTGATGCACCCCTTCCTGTCAAGGGCACACCTCTTCCTGGTTAATCCCCACCCTTCCTCTTTAAGCTCCACCTTTTCCTCTTAGAGCTCCGCCTTTTCCTCTCTTTATATTAAAAGTGGATACCAAGTGCCTACTTGTATATTTTGTATACCATTTCAAATGTATCGAGATAAATAAAATTATGAAATGTTTAAATTCAAGCATTTTTACAAAGAACAGCCACGCATGTCAAGTATACTGGATCACAGCCGCTCTAATTGGTTGAACAATAAAACCCACAGAAACATGCACTGCATATGAGCGTATCACAGAGCTGCACAGCAATAAAACCCACAGAAATGGGCACTGTGTATGAGCATATCAGAGCTGCACAGCAATAAAACCCACAGAAATGTGCAGTGTGTATGAGCATATCACAGAACTGCACAGCAATAAAACTCACAGTAATGTGCAGTGTGTATGAGCGTATCCCAGAGCTCCAGGGCAATAAAACTCACAGTAATATGCAGTGTGTATCTCAGAATCCACAGCAATAAAACTCCCAGCAATGCAATGTTTGGTGTGTGTCAGCGTATCAGAATCCACAGCAATAAAACTTCCAGCAATGCAATGTGCGGTGTGTATGAGTGCATCAGAATCCACTGCAATAAAACTCCCAGCAAACCGAGTGCATATGAGCACACAGCAATTATGCTGTGGAGCCATCTTGTCAGCAGTGGGGTGCCACTGCCAGAGGGTGCACTGTGGCTTTGATTCCCTTCCCGGTGGGTGTTCAGTCCAGAATAGAGTCTGTGTTAACGAAAGGGCGGGCAGCTGCGCGCGTGCGTTTCACGTGGTTCAGCCAGTCATGTGGTACTGAGACTCAGAGAAATGGCAGTGAAATGCCCTGATGTTCGGTGGTTTCAATCTGCAGGTTTATAAAGGCGAACCCCATAGGTTTCAATGTTAAAAATATTCCCGTTTTTATGCAATAGCTAATAAATCATTTATTATTTTAATCTGCAGTAAAAAGTCTTTACTTATTGATTTTTTTTTTAGTACCTTTTAGTCATTTTTCAGATTTTTTTTGTGCAAAATTTCCCCCTTTTTTTTAATAGCAGTTTTTCTTTTTTCTGTAACAGAACTTTTTATTATCAATCATAGGATCTTATATGTAAATTCCAGACCTTTTCGTTCAGTAGTTCTTTTGAAAACAGCAGGCCACGGGTTTGCGGTGGCAGCATTCAGCGGCCGACTCCATGCACTTTGGGGACCCTGCGGTGAATGGTGAATTCACTGCAGGGTGGGGAAATTTTATTCTCCTAAGTGCAGGGAACTACAGAACACCAAAAAGTTGGCGTCATTTCGGTGCTCTGTGAGTAACCCATTTAGTGGTGAGGTTTTTTGCTGCCCCCTGGAAAGTGAAATTGAAAGTGAAAATTAGTGAAATCTCAATGTATCCTTCCTGGTAAAATACTTTGCAAAAGTAAAAAAAAAAAAAAAAAAAATTTTTTTTTGGGGGTGGGGCCACCCAGTGCGGGCCGCCGCCCCTTGGAAAGTGCCGCCCTAGGCCTGGGCCTAGTCGGCCTAGGCCAAAATACACCAGTGCTCTTATCCCCAAACTGTTCATCAAATTGATTTGTTTTGCGATGTCCTATAGCTGACCTTGCAGTAGACCTTGGTCAGGGTTCAAGTCCTGGGGAAAAAAGTGAGGGAACTCACCCACTACCTTAAAATTTTTATATATATATATCACGCGTATAGCCGTACGTAGAGATACCTTTTTTATTGGGCTAACGTTACATTTAAAAGACAAGCTTTCGAGAGTATAACTTCTCTTCCTCAGGTCTGGATGCTTACCGGAGACAGGTTATACTCTCGAAAGCTTGTCTTTTAAATTAGTCTAATGAAAAAGTAATGTGTGTATGTATATATATATATGTATATATATATATATCTATATATATATCTATCTATCTCATACACAAAGACAATGTGCATGTGTGCCATGACTTGGCCACGTCACACTGACAATTTACACCCTGACCACACACACAGACCTCAGATATAAAACACAATTATTTATACACAGCAGAGCCACCGGCATTATGTATACACAGCAGAGCCACCGGAATTATGTATACACAGCAGAGCCCTAAATTGTATACACAGCAGAGCCCCCCAGAATTGTATACACAAGAGCCCCCCGAATTGTATACACAGCAGAGCCTCCCAGAATTCTATACACCGGACATCAGACTCCTAGAATTGTATACACAGGACATCAGACTCCTAGAATTGTATACACAGGACATCAGACTCCTAGAATTGTATACACAGGACATCAGACTCCTAGAATTATATACACAGGACATCAGACCCCTAGAATTATATACACAGGACCGTAGACCCCAAGAATTATGCATGCCAAGACAGCACAGACCCGCATATTCCTCAGAGTGCCTGGCATGCTCCTTCACGTGGCCGCCAGCTTCTATAGGCTATGACGCGCTTTTGCCTTATCTTGGCTACGTCACATCCTTAGGGTTGGCGGCCACGCATGGGAGGCTGGGAGCATGCCGGGCACACTGAGGACTAGCGGAATGCTGTTAATGCATTCTGCTAGCTGCCCCAGGGATCCGCTGTGTTCCTGCTGCGGGAGAAGGACGGAAACACCGTTCCCGCAGGACTTGAGCACTGACCTTGGTGATCTTGGGTCTTGTAAAATATGTCAAAATAATCCACTGGACCACAGTTCACTCATCTCAAAAATGCCAATCTAGGTCATACAGGAGAGAGTATCTCAAAAGTTACCTCTGATCTATTTTGGGAAAAAACAGGAATGATATTTTCTTCAGGCTTTTTCTTTCTGCAATCCCCCTGATATTTTTGCCAATATTCCTTCAAGATGTTAGTGCATTATGAAAATCTTACAATTAAATAAAGGTTTCACTTCTGATATTGGGAATGAATTTCATACATACTGACAAGTGTTCAAAATAAAATCTCAATTGCAATCCCAGGAGCAACCACTTCACAGTAGAGATTAGTTTACTGGTTGATGAAATCAAAAAGATTGTTCCATGAAATATTTACCTGTTCTGTACATAGATGTAGACATGAAAAGCTTTTATTCTGAACTTTAATATCACTGCAGCTGGAAACCCTTCTATGCTTGAATTAAATTGTAAAAAATTATATATAAATTATAAATGTTGGAAAATGTAGTTGAACGTGTATGACCTGTGAGCATCGGATTATTGAATAAATCTTTAAAACCTCAGCAACAAATGGTAATCCATACATATTTGTATGAATAGCAACACTATATATTATTTATTAAGAACTGTGGGCAGAGGAGAATTAATATCAAAGGCAGAGAAAGATGTAAAATAAGGTAAAGCTAAACACCAGTAGTTTAAAGAAATAAAATCTTGGCATCGTATTATATTGAGATTTATTTTGCTTTGTTTTTCAGATTAAAAAACAAAAATGTCTGTCTTGACAAGAGCACTTGCTATGTGCGTATAACATGTTTTTTTGCATACTGTTTATTGTCTATAAAAACTCTAATAGCAATACTTTAAACACCATAAGGTAAATATATTTGGCAAGCTTTTCTACGGATTTAAACAGCATTTGGTGAAGTTGGCAGCACTTGGGGTGCGCTACTGCTCTACTAAAATATCTTTTTAAAGGGATACTTTAGGATTAAAGCAGGAAGTTTGGAGAAAAGTTAAACATTTGCCTTTCCTGATCCTTTTCCATTTTAACCCTTACAGCCTTTTGTATAGTGCCGCTACTACAAAAAATTGTGATCTTTTTACTTCTTACTTTATTTTTGTTGCTGATTATCTTACATGTGCTTTGTTTTATGTTTAGTTAAAATCTTTTACTCTGTGGCACTGGGTGCATCTATTTTGTGAAGTTTTGTGTTGTACCCCCTACCACTGGTGTATTTTGGCCTAGGCCGACTAGGCCCAGGCCTAGGGCGGCACTTTCCAGGGGGCGGCGGCCCGCACTGGGTGGCCCCACCCCCAAATTTTTTTTTTTATTTTTTTTTACTTTTGCAAAGTATTTTACCAGGAAGGATACATTGAGATTTCACTAATTTTCACTTTCAATTTCACTTTCCAGGGGGCAGCAAAAAACCTCACCACTAAATGGGTTACTCACAGAGCACCGAAATGACGCCAACTTTTTGGTGTTCTGTAGTTCCCTGCACTTAGGAGAATAAAATTTCCCCACCCTGCAGTGAACTCACCATTCACTGCAGGGTCCCCAAAGTGCATGGAGTCGGCCGCTGAATGCTGCCACCGCAAACCCGTGGCCTGCTTTTTTCAAAAGAACTACTGAACGAAAATGTCTGGAATTTACAAATAAGATCCTATGATTGATAATAAAAAGTTCTGTTACAGAAAAAAGAAAAACTGCTATTAAAAAAAAAGGGGGAAATTTTGCACAAAAAAATCTGAAAAATGACTAAAAGGTACTAAAAAAAATCAATAAGTAAAGACTTTTTACTGCAGATTAAAATAATAAATGATTTATTAGCTATTGCATAAAAACGGGAATATTTTTAACATTGAAACCTATGGGGTTCGCCTGAATAAACCTGCAGATTGAAACCACCGAACATCAGGGCATTTCACTGCCATTTCTCTGAGTCTCAGTACCACATGACTGGCTGAACCATGTGAAACGCACGCGCGCAGCTGCCCGCCCTTTCGTTAACACAGACTCTATTCTGGACTGAACACCCACCGGGAAGGGAATCAAAGCTACAGTGCACCCTCTGGCAGTGGCACCCCACTGCTGACAAGATGGCTCCACAGCATAATTGCTGTGTGCTCATATGCACTCGGTTTGCTGGGAGTTTTATTGCAGTGGATTCTGATGCACTCATACACACCGCACATTGCATTGCTGGGAGTTTTATTGCTGTGGATTCTGATACGCTGACACACACCACACATTGCATTGCTGGGAGTTTTATTGCTGTGGATTCTGATACGCTGACACACACCAAACATTGCATTGCTGGGAGTTTTATTGCTGTGGATTCTGTGATACACACTGCATATTACTGTGAGTTTTATTGCCCTGGAGCTCTGGGATACGCTCATACACACTGCACATTTCTGTGGGTTTTATTGCTGTGCAGCTCTGATATGCTCATACACAGTGCCCATTTCTGTGGGTTTTATTGCTGTGCAGCTGTGTGATACGCTCATATGCAGTGCACGTTTCTGTGGGTTTTATTGTTCAACCAATTAGAGCGGCTGTGATCCAGTATACTTGACATGCGTGGCTGTTCTTTGTAAAAATGCTTGAATTTAAACATTTCATAATTTTATTTATCTCAATAGATACATTTGAAATGGTATACAAAATATACAAGTAGGCACTTGGTATCCACTTTTAATATAAAGAGAGGAAAAGGCGGAGCTCTAAGAGGAAAAGGTGGAGCTTAAAGAGGAAGGGTGGGGATTAACCAGGAAGAGGTGTGCCCTTGACAGGAAGGGGTGCCTCAAATTGAAATTAGGGGGTGCACGAGTTTAGTCAGGCCTAGGGCAGCACAAAACCTAAATACACTACTGCCCCCTACTCCACAGTATCTTTACTTAACTAGGTCCTCACTCACATATGGTTTTGGCCATATAATGGAGTCTATGGGTCAGGCAGCCAACTCACATCATTGTATTGTGTAGAGATGTGCAATTTGTTTAGTTCCGAATTGAAATTCAGACGAAATTCACCATTTTCGTGTTTCGGGAACACTTCTGAAAACAAAATATCGACCACCCGAAATTTCGGATCGATCCGAAATTTCAGATCGATTCGGATTGATTCGGATCATTTCAGGTGATTTGGATCATTTGGTTTTTTGCCTTTTTTTGTGAGTTAATTCGTTTTTTTATTGCTAATTTAAGAATGGCAAGTAGATTACTACAAATGAGCCGGATTGATCCTAATCACCGAATCGAAATGATCCGAAACAAAAAAAAAAGAAAGGCATGCACATCCCTAGTATTGTGTGGGATGTATTCAAAGGACATCACTAGGGTGTAGATTAGAAGCCTTTTAAAGGGATATTCTACACACCTGATCACTTTAGCTTTTTAAAGTGGCCATGGTGTGTGGAGTATCCTCCCCCTTCCTCCCCAGGTCCCCCGAGCGCTTTAAAATGCTGGGTGAAGTGAGCAATTTCTCTCCCACCCCCGCTAGTCCAGCGAGCTGGGAGGTCTGAACTTCCAGGCTGTCTCACTAGTTGTCACTCAATAAGTCAGCACGCTCAAGCATTCTGACGTCTCATCCCTGAGACCACCAACAAAACCATGTGTTATCCGGGAGAAAGCAATAACCTCAACCAAACGGTTTCCTGTAGTTGCAGATCAGACCTGCACAACGATCTGGAGTAATTTTGGACCACTCCTCTTCACAAAACTGTTTCAGTGTAGCAATATTCTTGGGATGTCTGGTGTGAATCGCTCTCTTAAGGTCATGCCACAGCATTTCAATCGGGTTGAGGTCAGGACTCTGACTGGGCCACTCCAGAAAGTGTATTTTGTTTTGTTGAAGCCATTCTTTTGTTGAATTACTTGTATGCCTTGGGTCATTGTCCTGTTGCATCACCCAACCTCTGCAGAGCTTCAGTTGGCATACAGATGGTCTTCGTTTTCCTGCAAAATGTCTTGATAAACTCTGGAATTCATTTTTCCATCAATGACAACAATCCGTCCAGGCCCTGAGGCAGTAAAGCAGTCCCAAACAATGATGCTCCCTCCACCATGTTTTACACTGGAGAGCTATAAGCATTAGAGAGCCGAATGAGACGCATGAGAAGGCTTACTGAGACGCACCACCATTTTGGGGGCGGATCTCGCCCTTTCATTGGATGACACTCTGCGCATGCGCAGAAGTGTTACTACGATGTTAAATGAGAGAAATGAGAAACAGGTGTTCCCCACTTAATTATTTGATTACTGAAAGGGAATATAAGGACATTGCAGGGTATCTTGAACCATTCATTGATTTGTATGCCAACTGATGAAGCGATTTGATTGCGAAACGCGTATTGGCGTCTACCAATTGTTTATTTTATTATTGTTTTAATTGTTTTATGAAATAAATAAGCTTTTAAAAACCTACTCTCAAGATCCTGCAACCTTATTTTTCCTTGGAGGAATATCGTCACAACAAAGGTGAAAGAGGGGAGTCCGATATCTCCTAAAAATATCGGCTGCACAGTACATCTAGTGTCTGATTTATGACACCTCCAAATGGTGATGACTGCATAAGAAAAGGAGACCCAAGTAATAAGATGATCTCCCATCAGAGAACACTGATTTTAAAGAGAGAAGCGCAGACTATCACCACATTCCTTTTTGTCATACAGATGGTCTTCGTTTTCCTGCAAAATGTCTTGATAAACTCTGGAATTCATTTTTCCATCAATGACAACAATCCGTCCAGGCCCTGAGGCAGCAAAGCAGTCCCAAACCATGATGCTCCCTCCACCATGTTTTACATTGGTGATGAGGTTTTGATGTTGGTGAGCTGTGCCTTTTTTTCTCAACACATAGTGTTGTGTGTTTTTTCCAAACAGCTCAATTTTGGTTTCATCTGTCCACAGAATATTTTGCCAGTAGTGCTGTGGAACATCCAGGTGCTCTTTTGCAAACTAAAGACGTGCTGCAATATTCTTTTTGGACAGCAATGGCTTCTTCCGTTGTGTCCTCCCATGTACTCCATTCTTGTTAGTGTTTTCCTTATTGTAGATGTGTCAACAAAAATGTTAGCATGTGCCAGAGATTTCTGTAAGTCTTTAGCTGACACTCTAGGATTCTTCTTTACCTCATTAAGCATTCTTCGCGGTGTTCTTGCAGTCATCTTTACAGGACGACCACGCCTAGGGAGAGTAGCAACAGTGCTGAACTTTCTCCATTTGTAGACAGTCTGTCTCACCGTGGACACATGCACATCAAGGCTTTTGGAGATACTTTTGTAACCCTTTCCAGCTTCATGCAAGTCAACAATTCTTAATCGTAGGTCTTCTGAGAGCTCTTTTCTGCGAGGCATGGTTCACATCAGGCAGTGCTACTTGAATCCAGTAAACCCAAAACTGGTGTGTTTTTAAAGGGCAGGACAGCTTTCAGCAACACATCCAATAATATCACACTGATTGGACTCAAGGTTGGCTCACTCTTGGCTCCAATTAGCTCTTGGAGAAGTCATTAGGCTAGGGGTTCACATACTTTGTTCCATCCTGCACTGTGAATGTTTACATGTTCTGTTCAATAAAAACATGAAAACATATGTTTGTGCTTATTATTTTAAGCAGACTGTGTTTTTCAAATAAGTTGTGACTTAGATGAAGACCAGAGCACATTTTATGACCAATTCATGCAAAACTCCACGTAATCCCAAAGGGGTCACATACTTTTTCTTGCAACTGTATATGTATTAAACCAGAGCTCAAAATTTCCCCTCGCCCACTCGCATTTTGCGAGTGCAAATTAAGTCTGGGCGTGTGGAAATGCAAACGCTGCATATTCAGGCTGCGGCCGTGTTTTTTTTTTTGTTTTTTTAAGGCCGCCGGTCGGAAAATCCAAGATGGCCGGCGGCCCACTCTGATTGGCCCCAAGCATTGCACCCGCCCTGTGAAAGCAGTGTTTCCAGTCCTTGCTGCCCAGTTGTGTGTGGTGGGAGACTCCCCGTTTCTCTGACAGGCAGGCTGGCATCAGTGCACGGGAGCCTCCTATCCTCTCTCGGTGGGGGAATCCCGGCTGCTCCCTGCTACCAGCCCCAAGCGTTCTACACGGAGACAGTGCTGGGGGGGGGGGCTTGGGTCCTGCAAAACCGGGAGGTATTTAGGCAAACTGTTGCCAGGTGTCTGGGCCCCTGTGGTGTGTTGCCATTTCCCTGGTTGTCCAGATGCCTTTTGTGGAAGGAGATTACGATCTCCACTCCAAGTGTGCTGACCGGGAACCTGCCATCAATCACAAATGGGCGCTCTCAGTCGGAGTCAGACAGTGTGACATCACTATTGAGCGTCCAGCACCCAGACAGCAGGAGCTAAAGTCCTGGTCTACAACAGGGATTTGCAGAGCACAGATCATGTTTGGAGGGTATACACATGGCAGGCACAGCTAGCGTTTTTTTACTGCTCTTCTAAACAGATCCTTCCCAACCTCCCTGCATTCCGCTGGCTTCACCTACAAAGTTATGGGTCAGTGCACACTGACAGCCATAGAGTGAGCTGGCTCTGAGCACACAATCCGCTGCGGAGTCCAGCTGATTCTTCAGTAAGTGCCTGCTTTGCTTTAAAAAAAAAAAAAACCTCTTAAAAGATGTCTTTTTTGTGCTTTTAGTTGTAAGTAAAATAATTCACCTTTTTAATTGCTTTTATTTGGACACCTGTATACATGTAACATAATGACTATTTTTCTACATATTTATTTTCTGTTAATCTGTATATTTGTGTTGTTTTTTTAATATCTTGCATTGTATTAATTTGTATTTCTGTAACTGTAACACTTCAATGTTCTTGAACCCAGGACATACTTGAAAACGAGAGAAATCTCAATGTATCCTTCCTGGTAAAATCCTTTATAAATAAATAAATATCTTCATCTGTATTATGCTTTTGCTGAAATCCTGATGGCAGCCCTGCGCGCACACTGTCCTTCCTGAGCCCCATGCGCGGCCCGCGGCCCTCATTAATACTGAGCAGCACCAGGGAGGGGTCAATGCTGCCGGCCTCTGTTACTGCAACATGTTCGGACTGTCAGACAGCATCCCTTGCCACCCTAAAAGCGCTGTCAACATGCATCAATTCAGCACGCACAGCGTCTCCTGACAGCACCTGAACGTTACATGACGTGTGTAAGCGTTCCTCGGAGTATTCACCCTAAGCGCTCTGTCACACAGGAAACATTCCTACTACTTCTACCCACGTTTTCTTTCTACTGTAATGATCTGATTTTCTATATGATCACCACATTGCTTGTAAGAGCAGAGCAGGTGTATAATCAGAAAACCCAGCCCTACCTGTGCTGCAATCTATTTCACATAATTGTCTTCTTTGTATACATGTATCTGGGGTCTGATGTCTGGGTATTAATGTTATTTATTTTTGTAACTTTATTCTGAAAAAACATTAAAGAGGGTGTGTTTAGGGGCGGGGTTAAGTGCAGGGTAGGTGGGGCAACTGGTGGCGAGTAACTCTTAAGGCCTGGCTAGTAGTTCTGAACTTGAAATTTTGAGCCCTGTATTAAACTAAACATTGAAACCAGTGAGCTTCATATATCTTGCTCCATAGTCAGTGCCTCTAATGTTATCATCTGTCAGAGTATAACCTGTACTATGATAAACCCTTAATACTATAAGAGAAGAAACATGGCAAAGAAGTAAAGAACATAAGGAATGTTGCGAAAGCTAAAGAGTCAAAGCAGTAGAAGAAGATGAAATAAGAAAAAAGAGAGAGGAGAAAAAAAAATAGGGGGGGGAGGTGGATGAGGAAGGGGTAGGGGAATAAGTGGGGCCAAGAGCCGGTACACCATAAAGGCAATATTAGGAGCTATCCCTATGCTGCTGATGCAAAACAACTGTCAGTTCTTGATTACCAAAGATTAATCATCCTCAGTAGTAAGGTCTGCGTGCTGCCAGTCACCCTCCTCCAGGACCCTTCGTAGCTGAGCCGAGGAGCAGAACGTGAATCAGTGAAACCACACCGTGGTAAAATGCTGTGCAGCTTTTGCAGGGGAAAGAGCGAGTTCTTCATTCGTCCTTAAAGTTTCTAGCTTGTCAATGTTTTTAAGGGAGGCGCGGGAGGTGATTTCCAATAAAGTGGTATCAGTGATCTGGCCACCAAAATAATGTGTAACAGCAACGATTTCTTCATCTATGTAATCGAAAAAGGAAGTTGAAGGAGTAGGAATACTTGGGGTGTGAAATTTAAGTCCTCATCTGTGGTGCTATGGATAAGGTTCCGGACCTTTGTCCAGAATGGTTTGAGAGTAGCACATTCCCACCAAATGTGTATATACATACCAATCTCAGTGGAATATCTCCAGCAGAATGGGGATATTGTGACATTGAACGTGGCTAAAAGTGCAGGTGTGCGATACCAGAATGTCAATAGTTTATAGGATGATTCTTGTAGCTTGGTAGTTTGTCTTCATCTTCATCTGGGATAGAAATATCCAGTATGCGTTCCCAACGCGTCATGAATGCCGGTGATTCGTTGTCTACTGCACGAAGCAGGCCGTAAAGTTGAGATGCACCGTGTGCCAACGATAAGGTCCTTTTGCAAAGTGCCTCAAAAGTGGTAAGTGGTCTGGTTAATGATGCATTACCTGGCAGTTTTCTTAAAAACGATCTGATTTGATGAAAATTAAAACTTTCTGCAAAACTGCCGGCTGATCCGGTGTCTCTAAATTGACAAAGGCTCTGTCTTTAAGCACATGATGAGCTCTGAGAATTGGAGTGTCTATAAGACGCAATGTTAATGTGCGCAAAATCGTAATCGGGAAGTTTGGATTATGTGTTAAGGGCAGGAGAGGAGATGGGTACGTTGATAAAGAGTACTTGGTTCATATTTTATGCCAGATCACAAGCGTACTACCTACTGGTTAAGTTACTGCTGCAGTGTGTTTGATCGCAGCCCATGTTAACCACGGGAGAGACCATACCGGGTGCCCTGCATGCGCTTCCTCCAAGTCCAGCCATTTTTGTTCCGGTGAACTAGTCATCCAATCGACCACCCAAGTAAGATGTGTTGCGTAATAATATAGGCGTGTTTCCGGAAGTGCAAGTCCTCTGCAGAATTTTGATTTACATAGTGTCTCCTACTTAAGTCCGAGGCCAAATGGAGGAGAACAAGGTGCGTATCTCCTTATGGAAGGACACAGGAATAAAAATAGGAATTGTGTGAAACAAATATGGCAGTTGTGGTAGGAAGTTCATTTTGATCACGCTTATGCGGCCCATCCAAGATGAAAATTTCGGGGACCACTTTGCTATATTTTGCGTGAAGATTTCAATGAGCGGGGTAAAATTTAGGGTGAATAGTGTTGAGAAATCAGGGGAGAGACGGATTCCGAGATAAGTAAGCGAGGAGGGGCACCAGTGGAAAGTGTATTGCACCTGCAATTTCTGTTTTCATGTCCTGTGTGGTGAGAACGCCAATATTTCAGATTGTTTCATTTATTTTGAAACCAGAAAGCGAGCCATATTCTTGTAGTTCCATGATTACTGCTGACATCGACCCCACTGGGTCTGGTAATAGAAGCCTAAGATCGTCCGCGTATGCGGAGATCTTCTGCTCAGTTAAGTGTCCCGGTACTCCTTTTAATACTGGTGTTCTGACGGATTGATGATAGCAGTGGTTCCAAACTGAAGGCGAAGAGGAGCGGGGAAAGAGGGCAGCCTTGTCTCGAGCCATTGCGTATCTGAAATGCTGGCGTAAGAGCACCGTTCACTTTTACGCGCGCCGACAGTGTTGAGTACAAAGCGCGGATCCAAATTATAAAGGTTTCCCCTACTCCGTAATGTTTCAAAGTTCAAAACAGAAATGGCCATAATACCCGATCGAAGGCCTTTTCGGCGTCTGTTGATAGGTGTAAGAGTGGGCGTGCCGGATGTTTAGAATAAGTTATGGCATTGATGACTCTAATAGTCGCATCCCTAGCTTCACGTCCTGGTATGAATCCCACCTGATCAGGTTTAACCAGTTGGGGCATGAATCTTTTCAGGCGATTAGCTAGTACTCGCGCTAGTAGTTTCATATCACAATTAAGCAATGAGATGGGATGATAGTTTCCACAATTTATGTGATCTTTCCCCGGTTTCGGTATTAGAGAGATCGTGGCCATCAGTGAATGGGGATGAGGTGGGATCCCCTTCTGGAATGCACTGAAAAGCATCACCATAGTAGGCAGGAGGTCTTTTGAGTTTTTTTATAATATTCGATGGGTAAGCCATCGTGGCCTGGACTTTTCCCATTCTTTGTAGTCTTCACCGCGTCTAGAATTTCATCTACAGAGATTGCGGCGTTCAAAGATTCATGATCTAGGGAGCTAAGAGGTTGAAGGACCGTTCGCGTCAAATAAGAATCTATACTGTCCAATTTCTGTTTTGAGGCATCAGCATCGTCTAAATTATAGAAGTCTGTAAAAAATTTCAAGAACTCTCCCGAGATGTCTTTCGGGTCAGTGACGAGTACCCTCCGATGTTCCAATATTCGGGATGTAAGATTTAATGCGTTGATCCCGGAGTATCCTCGCCAAGAATCTACCGGGTTTGTTCTCATTTAACGCAAAGAATGAGCGAGATCTCAGGGCTTGATCTCGAAGGGAGGTGTTTATTAATTTATCAAAAGCCTGTCGGGCCTGGATAAGGCGCTTATACACCGCGATGTCATTAGTAGCAATATGTTCAAGTTCTAAGGCTCTAATGCTGTCCGAGAGCGTTCGTCACTCTTCTTCTTGCAATTTCTTACGGGCCGTACTCTTACTAATGAAGAATCCTCTTACCGCCTTATGCACTTCCCAAAGCGTTGGGACAGGAGTCTCTGATATACTATTTTCTGCAAAAAAGCGCTCAAGGGTGACGTGTAATTCCTCACAGATTAGGGGGTCCTCCAGCAGAGATACGTTTAGTCACCAGTGACGTTCCCGTGGAACAAACAATGGTGAGTGGATCGCCATTTTAATCGGCGCATGATCTGACCATGTCGTGGGTGCCATGTCCACCGAACTTGATAAATGAAGATTGTGATAGTGCATAAAAAATAATCGCTTCGGGTATATGTTGTGTGCACTTGTGAGAAATAAGAGTAATCTCGTTCCGTGGGGTGTAATGCTCGCCAAACGTCCACCAGCCGGTGTTCATGTAGTGAGCGACCTATACTGCGCAGGACTTGAGCAGGGGTGGCGGAACGGCCCTCAAACGAGTCGACCTGTGGTTCAAGCGCCACATTAATGTCCCACGCAGTCCCCTGTTGAAAGGATTCTAAAGATCGAAGAATCCGTGTCAGACAAGAATGCTGCTTTTTGTTAGGCAAATATATGGGTACAAAGGTGTAGACCGTATCAAGAATAGATCCTCTGACAAATATATGCCACCTTCATCAGTCATTGTGGCGTCAACCACAAGAGGCGCATCTTTTGATATCAAGATCGTGACTCCTCAGGATTTACTTTGAAAAAAGTTGCTGAAGAAACCTAAAGGGTAATTTGCGTCCCTCAAGGTCGGAGACGACCCTGAGCGGAAGTGAGTTTCCTGGAGGAAGGCAACAGACGCACGCGAGGCCCTCAAGTCGGACAAGCGGGAGTGCTTTTCGGGCATATCGAGGCCCCGTACATTGTGAGATTGCAATTGTAAATCACAAGAAGCATATGGGGATATCCTATTCGGCATAATGATAGTTTATATGATAACTTAGTACACCATTTTAGTTTCAGGGGAGTATAAGGAAAGGGAGAGAAAGGATCAAAAAGGGGGTAAGTATAGGAGGTGAAGGAGGGAGAGAAGAGGAGAGAGAAGGGGTGAGGTAGATAGGAGAGGAAGAGACAGAAGCCAAGGAATAAAGAGCAGCAGAAAAGAAATAAAGATAAATAAGAAAGGTAAATCAGGTGAAATGACAAATATATAGGGTGAAGGACAGAGTGTGAAAACCGGGAGGCGTCAAGTGCGCCAACCAGGATATCCCTCCCCACCACTATACCCGAAGGCCAGGTGGGAGGATACGCGGTTGGAGGAAGATTGCACTAAACCTTGCGGTGGAAATCTAATCGGCCATACACCAGAACTACTCTATCTGTGTAGCAAGATATACCACTAAGGGTAGAATGGATGTTCTAGTAACAGACGAAGCCCATACAGTGTATCCTTTATCCGTCCTCACCGACAAGTGGTGCAACCAGTAGGATCCGTGGCTGCTGTCCAATAGGCGACCAGGAGAATAGGGAAGCTATCGGGAATATAGGTGCGTACTTATGTATAGGATAGGGGAAAAGAGGGGAGGCGTATGAAAATCAAAGTAGAAGATCTGCAGCCTAATCTGCAACCTCTCCACAGCTCTTGGATCTAAAATTAGACTAAAAGTTAATTATGTTGTGCGGTGCACAGTGAGTATCAAGCCAAACATTTGAAGGAGGATCAACTTGTGTGTTCGTTGTTAACAAATATAACCGTAACATGTATATAAAGCTGGAGTCTCATATGGAGTCTCAATATATCAACGAGTAATGCAGTAAAGTTGTGTAGTTCGGAACCCATTTACAAATCAATCCCTCCCACCACCCACCTCACCCTCCCACCCATATCTACCTACCACCCATCTCCCAATCCCAAACCCCCCCTCCAACTAGTATCTAAACATAGCGACGAGGGTCAAAACATTAGGTATGAAGGAGCAGTAAACTTGTCCAAACCCACATATAGGCGCGTAATGGGTGTCGTGCTTCTACAGACTCTGTCTTGTCAAGCTCAGAGTTATTAGTAGTAATTAAAAGGTATTAACCTCCTGGTAGATCTCGAATGTTATGAGGGCATATGCTAACCGGTCTCCACTGTAAATGTACCATACCCTGCAAACCTCAAGAAGTTAAAGCGTCCCGTAACCAGGCTAAATCCCAGCCATCTTTATCAAAATTGGGGATTCTGGAAAATGAGGCAATCAACAAGTGAAAGAGAAGAGGTAAAATTCAACGATCCCAGATCTCAGGTTGGTGGGACAAAACTGTCCTGTGAGGCAGTCGGTTGGGTGTCTGCTAGATGTAGGTCTTCAGCACGCTGCCCTCTACGCGGCGATCTTTGTGGCTTATACATTCCAGTGCGATTATCTGATGATGGTGACGCTGTAGGTAAGTGTTCCCAATCAAGAACCTCGGTCAAAGGAAGGCTCAGTTCTGCCAAAAAAGATGCCACGTCTGGAGTACGTATGGCATGTAGCTTATTGTTCCTACATACTTGTAAGGAGAAGGGGAAACCCCATCTATACGGAATATCTGCCTCCCACAGAAGCGGAGTAACTTGGCGCAGCTCACGACGAGCAGTTAACGTATGTGGCGAGAGGTCCTGGATCAGTGTTTCGTTCGTAAAACGCCATTTTCGTCGTATGCGTGCCTTCATCAAAATTGCCTCTTTTAGTGCGAAGTCTGGAATGTGGTATATAAGGTCTCCAGGTGGGGCCGAGTGCGCTGGGGCGAAGGGCCCTATGCGCTGTCAATCGCCGTGTAAGGTAGAGGACGACAGCCCAGGATATGTGCAAAGGTGCCAAGGAGGAAATCCTTCACTTCTGTGACCCCCTCATGGACCCCTCTCACACTGATGTTATGCCTCCAGGATCGATTTTCTAAATCATCAAGTTGACGATGCATGTCTGACGGACGTTGGTCCGTGTTCGGGTCAGGGTTAGGGGTGCAGATTAAGCGCGTAGCTGCAGCTTCCTTTAAGCATGCCACCTGCGTGTCCATGTCGGTCAAGTCTGCCTGAACTTCCGCTATCTCTCGCCCCACTGCTGCTTGCATTTGGTCGAGCATATCTTTAAAATCTGCTCTCGTGGGCAGCTCAGCACGTGTAGGGAGTTCTGCAATAAGCATTTCCAAGCGGACTATCGCTGTCTTCCTTGACGACCTAGACATCAGGTCAGAAGTCGCCATCTTGGTTGTAGTCTGGTTACCAGGCCGCACTTGTGATGCTCCAAAAGGTCGTTATGGGGCTCGCCTGGGTACCGTCGCTGGTGTGGGGAATTCTCCTGGTCGATCTACGACTTGTGGTGCGTACCATAGCCACGGGCAGATTCAAGAGTGCGGATTAGTCAGTGGCGGTCTCAGGAGCCCCGCACTAAGCATCCATCTCCATGCTCGTTCAGGCCGCGCTCCCAAAAAATGTAAATTAAACACTTTATTGTAAAAAAAATATGCAGCTGGTCACTGTACTATACAATGATCAGATGCTAAAAAAACAAACCCAACAAAAACATATTTTGTTGCCTAATGGGACACGTGTACACTTGGGGCACTTTGCGGACATTAGAAGTCTATGCTCTTAGTTTGCATACATACAGTACAGACAAACCAGTGAAACAAAGCTTGCAATTCTGAATGCAATCACGATTAGAATAGAGGCTATGTTGAAATGGCTCTCTCCTCCATCTAGTCAAAAGTTAACGGCTCCTATAAAAAGTGTAGGAGCTGTTAATTAACCATAGCCTTCTGCAACATCCGTGCTTCTGCAACCGCTAAGTGTGTGACTTGGTTGGAATCGTCGCTGCAGCTGTTAAGCTTAACAGCTTGAAATAGGGCCATTGTGTTTACACTAAAACTTTTATTTTGCATGTATATGGCCTTGGTTTCTTAAAAGCGTTTAATGTTTTGTGATCTTTTCTTGTAGGAGCACAAAACTGGCCATGAAATTATTTTACAGACTGAAGAACTCCTGGAGGGGCCTGATGAAGTACGTAACTACAGTTTCAGATTATATGCAGAAGAGGAGGGCTATGAAGCGGATAGTGAGAGCAACCCAGAAGATCTTTCTGAAGATGAGGGTATGTCCAATCCCAACAAAATACAAGATTTAGAATAAGTGATTAGATAATTTAATTAAGAAGTTGCATTATTTATATTAAAATAAACCGTTGGCTACTTAATGCAAGTTAGCCATTTTATATAGGGCTGAAACAACTAATCGATTAATCGACAACTAATCGATAATGAGAATAGTAGACAACTATTTTCATTATCGATTAATCAGTTGTCGATTGATCGATTTGTGTGCGGTGCACACTGTTTAGAGTCGTAGGGTGTTAAACATTATAACCTCAGATTCTGCTTCGGAGCGGATTTTCAGATGACTTGCTGATTGCTTTACTATGTATGATTTAGTTCTAGGGTTATGTCAGACATAACAAGTTTTGGTTTTGTTCAGTTTGCAACTGTAACTGCACTATAGCACAAACCCTGGGATACTGTCACTGGGTGTTGTACCGCTGGTGTTTTATACTTGAAGCTGGAGTCCTGTGCCAGCACCTCAACCTGCCCCACCCCCTCCTTCTAGTTTGGAGCTGCCATTCTCTGCCTTTGGTCTGGTCCCTTCCCACACACGGGTCCAGTCTTTTGTAAAAACTCACTCCCTCACACTCGGGTCAAGTCCCTTGCCTAAATTCACTCCCTTTCACTTTCGGACCCTATTCCCACTCAGTTTGTGTGTGAAATTATTTGCACTTTAGCTTTTTAAAGTGGTCATGCTGCGTGGAGTACCCCCCCTTCTCGTCTCGCTCGTAGCACCGTTCGTTTGAGGAGAAAGCAGACAGGGGCTTCAGCTGCGAATGCAGCATAAATCCATCTCTCTGACCAGGCGCTCGTGTACCTTGTGTGCGAAAAATATGCAAAACGTACGAAAGTAATATACCCTACGCAAATTGCTTACAAAGCAAAGAAGGGGGGGCAGGGGTTGATTTTTATTTTTTTATTTAAATTCCTTTTGTGGGCTGATGTAGGGAAGCATCAGGTCTTAAATTATAGAGGTTAGAGTAGTATGCGACAAAACAATCCGCTATTTGCTGGGATTTATAACACGTTGTCCCATCAGCAGCAGTCATACATTAAATTCTAGCTTTCGCTGCCCTCTTGCAAAGCCTGTTGTCCATAATCTTACTCGCCTTATTATTATAGAGATACATTTTAGTACGTAGTCTGCGAGCCGCCCACACATAATCACGTTTGGCCAATTTCGCCAGTTGTAGTTGAAACCCCATTACAGTAGAGCGGGTTACATTTGCCAACACCTCCAGGTGGGACAGAAGGGACTCATTGAAACGCTATGGGGGCCCTTCCACCGGGTTATGAGAATCTGGAAGGAGCAGGGATAGGGGAGCATGATCTGACCAGGACATGGAACCAATCGTACAATCAGAAACATAATTTATCATAGCAGCGGCAACCAAAAATAAATCTTTTCTAGAGTAACTTTTATGTGCCCCGGAATAAAAGGAATAGTCACTCTTGCTAGGGTGTAATAGGCGCCAGATGTCAAACAATTGAAATTCCGCCAGCAATGCAGCAAAGTTACGAGTAGAGAAGCGTTGAGCCCGTGTAGCTCGGGTTGGTACGTCCAGAGATTGAGTAAAGTCTCCACAGACCACTAGCCTCCCCATAGAGACCTTAAGCGATTGTTCAGCACTGTTTTTACCATCCTCTCCATTGTTTCAGTAGTCGTTCAATGAAGAACCCCGTTTCAAAATTGCTGATCTCTATTCACGGTTGTTGAAAACAGCAGTAAAACAACAGTAAAGTTCTCCTAAAAGAAGGTTGCCTAACAGTGGTACCATATACCATTGTTTGAAGAAAAGTTGCTTAGTGCTTAAGGAGTAGCCCCTTCTTTTAGGCAATGCGATTAACTCCTACATATTGACCTATAAATGTGCATGGGCCTCTTTTCATACAATGCACCTATGTTCATTTAGAATTACACAAAAGTAGAAGTCTACAAATTCACACTATGAGAATACCGTTATTATAGTGTATAGCACATGTAATACTAATGTGTTAAAGCTTAATTATGTTTTCTGGTTATAAATGTGTAGCGATGTGTTTAAAAAGACTGTTCTGCTGCATTTACTTGCAATGGCCACCAGAGGGAGACAGAGACCATGGAAAGTTATGCTGGACAAACACAAGGCACTAAACTACCTTTTCCATGATGCTTTGCGTAAGGACAGGAAGTGGGTGTGTAGGAAAGGAAAGGCATCACCAGCCTCGTGGAAAGCATGCTCAGAGTGAGCTGGGAGCTGAAAGGAGAAGGAAGCAGGCCGAGCTGTGGAGGATCGTGACCAGGCCAGAGCGCAGGGGCTACCTCGCTGGTGCTGGGGGATCGGGACAGTGACCCTGCAGAGACCTGTCTATACCCACGCTGCGATCAAGGCAAGCAGAGGACCCGAGTGAGGAGTACCGCAAGTTCATTGGATGGGAGAGCAGGCGGTAGCTGGACAAGTCCGGGTGGGAGCAAGGAAAGCCAGACAACGGATCCAGTAGCCAGTATCACAGCCAGGCATTAAGCGGAGAGACGTCCTGGGTCAGCGGAGCCTTGGTGATCGAGCGGATAGGTGAGAGGCCTCCAAGGCCGGTTTATAAAATCAAGAAAGCACGCTGCTGTTTGTTTCCAAAACCCACAGGGCCCCAACTTGACTAGTCGAAGACATCGTTATAAGTAATTCACTGGCCAGTTGAATAGTACCCGGGTACCATATACACACACGTACACACCCTTTACATTCCGGGACTTAACCTGTGCGGGACTCATTTGTTACGAATCGGAACAGGGGTTAAAGATACGTTCCGAATATATTTTTCTCTTTTCCGCTGCGCGTTTATCGTAATACGAAGAGATTGTATTTTTGGGTTTCGCTACGTGTCCCTTTTTCGAATATTGGTGCAATTGCATTTCTTTTCTGTTCGGTTGTGAAGATATTATTTTTCCGAAATACGAAGCCTCGTGTTTCGTTTCTTTCCCGCTACGCGTTTTTACCGCGATACGAAAGTACTGTAATATACCTGTGAATACCGTGTCTCAACATCTGCTTATTATTTTAGTAAACTATTTAAATTATAAAAACTCACAACGGTGTTGGAGTATATTTATTCCCTAGTGCGGGGAGACTGACCCGTGGTTCAATTTTCAGCGGCTCCTCCGGGAGTGAGCGCTACACGTGGGGGCTCGTTTCCGGGATCTCAGTCTCTGGAAAAAAACGCATTTAAAGGGTTAAATATGGATCCAGATGAAGCAGCAGAGTGGTGTAAAGCACAGGGTGGCCAGTTAGAGTTGAGTGTAGTAATGGATATTCCTGTAGGCACCTGGGCAGAAGAGCAGATCCGCCTGGCCGTGGCAGCGTTGGCACCTGACCAGCGGGGGTTCTAGCGGACATTAAAGTGAACCCAGAGACTTCTCACACGTATGTTCTTTTTGAGTGGAGAAAGGGTGTTCCTGTGTGTTTTCAGGACGTGAGTATACAGCTAACCGACGACGTGGAAGTTCGTCTGATCCAGCCAAGTAAGCCACGTGGTGATTCAGTGAACATTCCTGCATCCAGCCCGCTGGCCATGATCGGGCCGGAGTTCATTGCTGCTATTGGAGACCTCGTGGTTAAGTGTCTTCTTAAATCAGCTTCGGATATCGGAAGTTGGAAAAATTTTCAGGAAACTTGCCAACTCCGGCGGGAGAAGAAACCTTCGAAGAATGGGTGGAACAAGCGATGCAGGCTCTGGATGAGTGGGACGTCTCTGAAGCGCAGAAGAAGCAAAGAATTACTGAGAGCTTAAAGGGACCTGCGTCAGAGGCTGTCAGGAATCTGAAGCTGAGTAAGAGAGACTGTACTGCTCTAGATTACCTGAACATATTACAGGAAGTCTTCGGGCGAACGGAAAAGGCTGCTGAGCTAATGTACCAATATGAGCATACTTACCAGAAAAGGGGTGAGAAGATGACAGAATACATGAGGCGCCTGGATAAGATACTGTACCAAGTACTGTTGAAGAAAGGAACAGACCCCACTACAGTAGATCAGGTTAGAATGCGTCAGATATTGAAGGGTGCCTTACCTTTAGATCCTGTGATGTTGCAGCTGAGGACTCGAGAAGGTAATAGAGTTAAATTACCTAGAACTGATTTGAGTTGTTCGGGAGGAAGAAGCCCTTCTGGAAGAGAAGCTTGGAAAAAGGGGAGAAAAGGTCTATGTGCAACCCATAGAGTATAACGAGTGTTCATCAGATGAGGAAGATCCGGAAGAGACATATGAGCCGGAGATAACTCAAAAGTCGTCAAACCAGGTGTATGGTGAGATACAAAAGACTCTCGCGAGAGTACAAGAAGCCCAAGTTAAGATGGAACAGACACACACGGACCTATGCCGGACAATCTTGAAAGTAGTAGAAATGCAGACTGAAATACTGAAGTCTCTCTCAGATATACGAACAGCAGCGGTTGCTGTGGTCTCCGACAGAGGATTTTCAAATGAGCCACAGGAAGAAAGTGTGCCCTCATCCTTGTGGGGAAGATGTTTTGCCTGTAGAGAATTCGGTCATTTCAAGGCTCAGTGCCCAGAAAGGAGACAGGGAGGGTCTCTATATGTGCCTGCTAGACCTAGAAGATCCTCTCCCTGGAGGTCTGATCCTATGTCACGGGAGGAAAATGTATGCCCGCAGTCACCACGTATGAGGACAAGGGTTAGAGTACAACAGATTGGGTCTACCTCTCCTGCTGCTACGAAAAAGTTCCCTGACAAGTTGATAGGTCCTTCGCCCATCATCCCGGTTCAAGTGGAAGGAGTCTATAATAAGGCTCTTCTAGATTCGGGTGCTCAAGTAACGCTGATTTACCGAGACTTCTATCAGAAATATCTGAAGCATTTACCCCTGAAGAAATTGAAGGATCTCGAAATCTGGGGTATGGGAATGGAGAAGTTTCCCTATGATGGATATATACAGGTGAAGCTAGAATTCAGTTCGGAAATCGCTGGACAACCGAGAGTATGTGACACGTTGGCAATTGTGTGTCCTCGTCCCTCGGGAGCTAATCGAAGTTCTATGATAGTGGGGATGAACGCTGATGTGTTGAGACACCTCTTAACCCCACTGGTCATGGAAGAGAATCCTGCTCCTAAGAAGGCACACTCGATGTCACGACCGGCCTGTCCACGGAGGGTCAAGGAACAGAGAACCACTACAGAAATAAGAAGGCTGAGAAGAACGGAAGGGACAGAGAAGGCCCTACGTTCAGGAAAGACTGTACAAGTACCGATTGGAGACAAATTATCTGTGCCTGGTCTGCCTATATCCCGTCCGACTCCTACTATTCGGTCTCATCAGTTACGTTCCGTTAGAGAGAGTGAAGAAGACAGTGAAGAAGAAGGCTGGTGTCTGAGCTGGGTGTGGGCACCTGAGTCCCAGAGCGTCAAGCCGGTTTCTGACTGGGGTGAGAGTGATTTAGGGTCTGATATCTCTGAAGTTATGACTCGAGCACCTGCAGTACCTGAGACCTGGGAAGTTCCTGAAGTTTTAGAGGAAATATCCATAGATTACAGTTCTATGCCTTCACTGGAGGGCTCCTATTCCGAGGAAGTGTTGGCTCCGATGGTTGATGAGAGAATTGAGCCTGTAGAGTCAGCTCTCCTGACTGAAGAGGTTCTTGAAAAATTTGAACCTAAACGTTCAGTACGACCCCCTCAGAGACTCACATTTGATTCACCAGGACATAGCACAGAGGAGGCTGTAACTGGGCGAAGGTTTCCAGAAGTGTCAGCTCTAATTGCCAAGGTGTCTAAGGGTTTGGGGGAGATTGAGGAAAATTGCTGCCTGTTGTCAACCCTGAATATGTAGGCTAAAGTTAGAAATGTTAAGTAAAAATGTAATGCAACTGTTATGTTATGTATGACCGACACATGTACCCGTTACACGCCTTTGGGAGGACCCAAGAGTTTGGGGGGGGAGAGTGTAGTGATGTGTTTAAAAAGACTGTTCTGCTGCATTTACTTGCAATGGCCACCAGAGGGAGACAGAGACCATGGAAAGTTATGCTGGACAAACACAAGGCACTAAACTACCTTTTCCATGATGCTTTGCTTAAGGACAGGAAGTGGGTGTGTAGGAAAGGAAAGGCATCACCAGCCTCGTGGAAAGCATGCTCAGAGTGAGCTGGGAGCTGAAAGGAGAAGGAAGCAGGCCGAGCTGTGGAGGATCGTGACCAGGCCTGAGTGCAGGGGCTACCTCGCTGGTGCTGGGGGATCGGGACAGTGACCCTGCAGAGACCTGTCTATACCCACGCTGCGATCAAGGCAAGCAGAGGACCCGAGTGAGGAGTACCGCAAGTCCATTGGATGGGAGAGCAGGCGGTAGCTGGACAAGTCCGGGTGGGAGCAAGGAAAGCCAGACAACGGATCCAGTAGCCAGTATCACAGCCAGGCATTAAGCGGAGAGACGTCCTGGGTCAGCGGAGCCTTGGTGATCGAGCGGATGGGTGAGAGGCCTCCAAGGCCGGTTTATAAAATCAAGAAAGCACGCTGCTGTTTGTTTCCAAAACCCACAGGGCCCCAACTTGACTAGTTGAAGACATCGTTATAAGTAATTCACTGGCCAGTTGAATAGTACCCGGGTACCATATACACACACGTACACACCCTTTACATTCCGGGACTTAACCTGTGCGGGACTCATTTGTTACGAATCGGAACAGGGGTTAAAGATACGTTCCGAATATATTTTTCTCTTTTCCGCTGCGCGTTTATCGTAATACGAAGAGATTGTATTTTTGGTTTTCGCTACGTGTCCCTTTTTCGAATATTGGTGCAATTGCATTTCTTTTCTGTTCGGTTGTGAAGATATTATTTTTCCGAAATACGAAGCCTCGTGTTTCGTTTCTTTCCCGCTACGCGGTTTTACCGCGATACGAAAGTACTGTAATATACCTGTGAATACCGTGTCTCAACATCTGCTTATTATTTTAGTAAACTATTTAAATTATAAAAACTCACAACGGTGTTGAAGTATATTTATTCCCTAGTGCGGGGAGACTGACCCGTGGTTCAATTTTCAGCGGCTCCTCCGGGAGTGAGCGCTACAAATGCTTTAAGTGAATGGGCATGTAATGAAACTCTGGACATTTTACTGGAACAATGTAATAAAAAAACTATGATCCCACACTTCTCTGCCTGTTGAGGTGGTTGGGTCAGAGTCTGTACAGACTTTTAAAAAGCGACTGGATGACTTCCTGCAGACACAGAATATTAAGGGTTATAATATTTAATATGTGGGTAAAAGCTTCTTGATCCAAGGAGAAATCTGACTGCCATTCTGGGGTCAAGAAGGAATTTTTTCCCAGTATGTTGCATATTGGCGAGCATTTCAGACTGGGTTTTTTGCCTTCTTTTGGATCAACAGCAGTAGGTTATGTGGGAGAGGCTGAACCCGATGGACGCATGTCTTTTTTCAGCCTATATAACTATGTAACTATGTAACTTCTTTTCTGTTGGCATAAAGATCAAAGCAGAACTCTGTGCTGGCAGGTAGTGAGAGAATGGAGTGTAAAGGAGGCCTGAAGGCAGCTCTCAAACTGATTGCAGCCTTCCCTTTGTCTGCTGACTTTTTAATCAGAGCATTGAAGTCCCCTACTGTTGCACTATTGTCCTCATTTTGCACTGACTCAAACCTGCACCGAGAATTTTAAAACAAGGCAAGAAATGGCATTGGTCTTCATCAGTATTTTTAAACCCTAAAAAACCCTCTTGGGACGCACTTTCCATCTGCTGTTCTAAACTGGAAAGTCACTCAATAACCATAGACTAGTACAGATACTAAGCCAGATAGCAGATGAAATATGGGAGAGCAATTTCACCAAGCCCAGCTCCCACAACACAATCCAAGAACATAGAAGGACCAGGCAATCGGTCTGCAAAAATGGCATGCTTATTGGAAATAAGCTGAGACATTTCTGCTTCACATGAGTCTTTCTCGAGTCTGAGACCAAAATGCTGCCTTTTGAAGACTTTAGTGCCCTGTTCTTCTTTGCTCTTGGCTCCAATGGTTACAGACTATCATTGTTATCCAAAGAGATCCGAACGCTGAAAATCAGCGTTCGGGTACCTGTCCTGGCCATTCGGCTATCCAGAGAGCAGGCAATTCGCCAAATCCTGGCGAATTGCCTGGACATACGGTGCCTGTTCGAGGGCAGTGAAATCCCTATAAAAAAGCAATGCTTCGGCTATTCAGAGAACACAAACCAGCAGTGAAAGGTTCCCAGAATGCCCTGCCATTCGGTGGTCTAATTCAGCAGGTTTATTCAGGCGAATCCTATAGGCTAAAATGTTAAAAATATTCACGTTTTAATTCAATATCTAATAAACCGTTCATTATATTATTCTGCAGTAAAGCGTCTCTTTATTTATAGATTTTTAGGATATTTTAAGCATTTTTCAGGATTTTTTTTTTTAAAAATTCCTTTTTTTTTCTTAACTTATTTTTTCTGTAACCGCCCTTTTTATTATCATTCCTTGGACCTCATATGTAAATTTCAGACATTTTCGCTGAGTAGTTTCTTTGCAAACAGCGTTTCAATTTTCAAACATTCAAGTAAACTGTTTTTCTAATTTATTCACTGCATTCGTCTGCGGTGTTGGCTTTTTCCGGCGGCTTCGCTGCATGTGATCGGCTCCTGCTGGGGTTTTTCTGGCTTTTCGGCGGGTTAATCCAGATGTTTTTGCTGGTTTTCGGCTTGCATTCGCCAGGTTTTGCCGTTTGTTTGCGGCGACCTTTCCCTGCAATTCGGGGACCCTGTGCTGCTTGCTGAATACACCACAGGGTCGCCGAAATGGGATCGGCAAAACGAACCAAATTGAAGAGAACGAAAAGTCACCGAACGTGCAGTGACTTTTCGATTGTCTTTGAATTACCCTGTATGTTTACCATCAATTTTAAGGTTCATATACAGTCCTGGCCGAAATTGTTGGCACCCCAGACATTTTTCCAGAAAATCAAAGTATTTCTCACAGAAAAGTATTGCAGTAACACATGTTTTGCTATACACATGTTTATTCCCTTTGCGTGTATTGGAACAAAACAAAAAAAGGGAGGAAAACAAGCAAATTGGACATAATGTCACACAATACTTCAAAAATGGGCTGGACAAAATTATTGGCACCCTCCAAAATTGTGGATTAATAAGATTGTTTCAAGCATGTGATGCTCCTGTAAACTCACCTGGGGCAAGTAACAGGTGTGGGCAATATAAAAATCACACCTGAAAGCAGATAAAAAGGAGAAGTTCACTTAGTCTTTGCATTGTGTGTCTGCGTGTGCCACACTAAGCATGGACAACAGAAAGAGAAGAGAACTGTCTGAGGACTTGAGAACCAAAATTGTGGAAAAATATCAACAATCTTAAGGTTACAAGTCCATCTCCAGAGATCTAGATTTGCCTTTGTCCACAGTGCGCAACATTATCAAGAAGTTTGCAACCCATGGCACTGTAGCTAATCTCTCTGTGGGTGGACGGAAGAGCAAAATTGTTGAAAGGTTGCAGCGCAGGATAGTCCGAATGGTGGATAAGCAGCCCCAAACAAGTTCCAAAGAAATTCAAGCTGTCCTGCAGGCTCAGGGAGCATCAGTGTCAGCGCAAACTATCCGCCGACATTTAAATGAAATAAACGCTATGGCAGGAGACCCAGGAGGACCCCACTGCTGACACAGAGACCTAAAAAAGCAAGACTACAGTTTGCCAAAATGTACTTGAGTAAGCCAAAATCCTTCTGGGAAAACGTCTTGTGGACAGATGAGACCAAGTTAGAGCTTTTTGGTAAAGCACATCATTCTACTGTTTACCGAAAGCGGAATGAGGCCTACAAAGAAAAGAACACCGTACCTACAGTGAAATATGGTGGAGGTTCAATTATGTTTTGGGGTTGTTTTGCTACCTCTGGCACTGGGTGCCTTGAATGTGTGCAAGGCATCATGAAATCTGAGGACTACCAAAGGATTTTGGGTCGCACTGTAGAGCCCAGTGTCAGAAAGCTGGGTTTGCGTCCAAAATCTTGGGTCTTCCAGCAGGACAATGACCCCAAACATACGTCGAAAAGCACCCAGAAATGGATGGCAACAAAGCGCTGGAGAGTTCTGAAGTGGCCAGCAATGAGTCAAGATCTAAATCCCATTGAACACCTGTGGAGAGATCTTAACATTGCTGTTGGGAAAAGGTGCCCTTCCAATAAGAGAGACCTGGAGCAGTTTGCAAAGGAAGAGTGGTCCAAAATTCCGGGTGAGCGGTGTAAGAAGCTTATTGATAGTTATAGGAAGCGACTGATTTCAGTTATTTTTTCCAAAGGATGTGCAACCAAAGAAGGGTTAAGGGTGCCAAGAATTTTGTCCAGCCCATTTTTGGAGTTTTGTGTGACATTATGTCCAATTTGCTTTTTTGCCTCCCTTTTTTTGTTTTGTTCCAATACACACAAAGGGAATAAAGATGTGTATAGCAAAACATGTGTTACTGCAATACATTTCTGTGAGAAATACTTGATTTTCTAGAAAAATGTCTGGGGTGCCAACAATTTCGGCCATGACTGTAAATAAGAATGAGGTTGGCTCTCTTTTCAGCACCAGTCACAACTCTTCAGTTTCCCACCAGCCCAGTTTGAATGGGTGGGTCATTTTGAGTTACAGCTCCAGGAGCAGTCTGAGGCCTGCAGAGCACTGTTGTATAAGCAGTTGGGCCGGAGGTTAAAAAGAGAAATGTTTGTTTTTAATTTTTTTTTTGTAAAAACTAAAGTGCTGCCCTTTTCTCAAAATTACAGTTGGTCCTTTAATTACTCATTATGGTAAATCTACCTAAGAGCATAAAATAGTTGTAGTAATGAGATTTTTATAGTTTCCACTTCACTGTTCAAATGATCTGCTTCTAATTTTTATTTGCCTTTCTCCCTTTTTAACAGACATTAAAACAGTATCTGGAGATACTGAAAATTCTTGCAATCGAGATACAAGCAGTAATGGAGATTTGTTGTATCCAGAACTTTGTTCACTAACGCTCAATTTACTCTCCCTTGACCATACGAACATAAAGTTGGGTACTCATGTTTTTCATGCTCTATTAAAAATAATGAAGACAAAGAAGAAAAATGCAATACTTCTAATACAACAGGTATGTAATGAACCTAGCCAATCAATTTAATGGATATTGAGAAATTTAGTGTTTCTTTTTTTGATGTTTAACTTCGACTGTTAAAACGATAAACATGTGATTTCAAAATAGTTTGTGTAAATTAACTATTTAGTTAATAATGCTTTCTAGCTAGTAAATTTAAATTTATTTGGATTTCTATTCCAATAATCCTTACCAATGTATGTGCAATTTACTGCTCTATAGTGATGAAGAAAAGACACACACTTGATTTTTCTGCGTTTTCTTTGAAGCAGATTAAATATTTTTTTTATGCGTGCCTTGCAAACATGGGTTTTGTTTTGCATTTTTTTATTATTTGGGGGGGGCACATTTTTATAGCACTCCTCATATTCCCCAGACGTTTTAATTATCAAGCAAGAATCTAATTTTGATTTCAGATCTTCCACTTGCTGTATTGCCCTTCATGAAATAGCATGGTCCTGTGTTCTTGAATCTGATTTAAAATTAACAAATGGTTTAGGGCAGGTACTAAAGCAGTTTTTGTTGCTGCCAGGTGAGCTTACGCTTCAATGGCCTCTGTAGTGAACTATGTTCGGCTGATCGTTGGCTGTATACAGTGGCAGATCGTTGGCTGCACACAGTGGGTTTATTGGTGGCATTCGGATTACTTCGGCTCACTTCGGGGACCCTGCAGTGAATAATGAATTCACCCCAGGGTAGGTGAACCTGAATCTGTCCACGTCATGGAGCCGATGGCAGTGCTGCGTAGAAGGTGGGCGTGGGTAAATGACAAGAACAAGTAGTCCAGTCTGGAGTAGCGTCTATGGAGCACACTGAAATACGTGTAATCCCTGTCAGTGGGATGTAGGGCCCTCCAACTGTCCACCAGTCTGTGTTCGTGCAGCAGGAGGCGAGCCTGTCGGAGGAAGGATGGAGCAATACTGGAAGTGCCCTGGGATGTGTCAAGTTTAGGGTCCAACACCACGTTTATGTCTCCCCCTATCAGTAAAATCCTGTCAAGGAAATCCTGTGAGTAGTAGAGGACTTTACGAAGTGCTCAATGTTGACATTTGTTAGGCATGTATATGGAGGCGAACGTGTAGATTTGCATGCCTATGGTCCCCTTAACCAAGGTACAGTCAGGTCCAGAAATATTCGGACATCAACACAATTCTAACATCTTTGGCTCTATACACCACCACAATGGAGTTGGAATGAAACAAACACAATGTGCTTTAGCTGCAGACTCTCAGCTTTAATTTGAGGGTATGTACATCCAACTCAGGTGAACGGTGTAGGACTTGCAGCAATTTGCAGATGTGCCTCCCACTTGTTAAGGGACCAAAGGTAATGGGACAGAATAATAATCATAAATCAAACTTTCCCTTCTTAATACTTGGTTGTAAATCCTTTGCAGTAAATCACAGCCTGAAGTCTGGAACGCATAGACATCACCAGACGCTGGGTTTCATCCCTGTTGATGCTCTGCCAGCCCTCTACTGCAACTGTCTTCAGTTCCTGCTTGTTCTTGGGGCATTTTCCCTTCAGTTTTGTCTTCAGCAAGTGAAATGCATGCTCAGTGGGATTCAGGTCAGGTGATTGACTTGGCCATTGCATTACATTCCACTTCTGTCCCTTCAAAAACTCTTTGGTTGCTTTTGCAGTATGCTTTGAGTCATTGTCCATCTGCACTGTGAAGCGCCGTCCAATGAGTTCTGCAGCATTTGCCTGAATGTGAGCAGATAATATTGCCCGAAACACTTCAGAATTCATCCTGCTGCTTTTGTCAGCAGTCACATCCTCAATAAATACAAGAGAACCAGTTCCTTTGGCAGCCATACATGCCCACGCCATAACACTACCGACACCATGCTTCACTGATGAGGTGGTATGCTTAGGATCATGAGCAGTTCCTTTCCTTCTCCATACTCTTCTCTTCCCATCACTCTGGTACAAGTTGATCTTGGTCTCATCTGTCCATAGGATCTTGTTCCAGAACTGTGAAGGCTTTGTTAGGTGTTGTTTGGCAAACTCTAATCTGGCCTTCCTGTTTTTGAGGCTCACCAATGGTTTACATCTTGTGGTGAACCCTCTGTATTCACTCTGGTGAAGTCTTCTCTTGGTTGTTGACTTTGACACACATACACCTACCTCCTGGAGAGTATTCTTGATCTGGCCAACTGTTGTGAAGGGTGTTCTCTTCACCAGGGAAATAATTCTTCGGTCATCCACCACAGTTGTTTTCCGTGGTCTCCCGGGTCTTTTGGTGTTGCTGAGCTCACCGGTGCATTCTTTCTTTTTGAAAATGTTCCAAACAGTTGTTTTGGCCACGCCTAATGTTCTTGCTATCTCTGTTTGTTTTGTTTCTTCAGCCTAATGATGGCTTGCTTCACTGATTGTGACAGCTCTTTGGATCTCATCTTGAGAGTTGACAGCAACAGATTCCAAATGCAAATAGCACACTTGAAATGAACTCTGGGCCTTTTATCTGCACATTGTAATTGGGGTAATGGGGGAATATCACACACCTGGCCATGGAACAGCTGAGAAGCCAATTGTCCCATTACCTTTGGTCCCTTAACAAGTGGGAGGCACATCTTCAAACTCCTGTAAGTCCTACACCGTTCATCTGCATTGGATGTACCTGCCCTCAAATTAAAGCTGACAGTCTGCCGTTAAAGCACATTGTGTTTGTTTCATTCCAACTCCATTGTGGTGGCGTATAGAGCCAAGGATGTTAGAATTGTGTCGATGTCCCAATATTTCTGGACCTGACTGTATATCTACAGTCTTCATCATATTTGCCGTCCAGGGTATACAAAGGGGGTAGTCCTGGATATCAGAAAAGCGGTACCCTGGATTTTGCCCAGGCACCAGTTACTATAGTATCCAGTGGGAAAATCAATTGTGAAGTAGGGGGGCCTGGGCACCTGTGAAGTGGATTTACTGCAAGAGCGTCACTGAAACCTTAGGAATACGGAGTTCCCGAAGAGCAATATGTCTCTTCGCTGGGATGTTCAGGCCCCCTACGTTAAGGGTCAGTACCTTCAGGGTGTCAGGTACGTACCCCATAAGGGTTTAATGGGATACAGAAAAGGGCTATGTGGGGGTGGGGTGGGGAGTCCGCTGAAAAGTATACCAAGTACTAGAGAACCCAAACCATTGCAGAGAAACATACCAATACGGAAAAACCATAACAGAGCAAACCTAACACGTGTAGTGCTGACACCTGACGAGCCAAAAATAGCAGGTTAGAAACTACACAGAACACCCCAAACAGCGTGAGTTACTACTCGGTGGGGAAAGTGGCAGAATGCCGCACGTTGGCAAGGTTGGAACCGAATAAAAAAAAATCTATCTCTAGTATACGGGGAGAGTCCCACACTCTCCGGCGAATCTGCAAGAGGCATGGGGTGTGGAGATAACCTGGTTCCCGTCCCGGGTAGTCTCGGAGGAGCGTCGGGGCTTAAGATCACCAATTAATCCACCGGTGTCAGGGTAGAGTGTGGCAGCCGTTTTGCGGCACTCCTCCACAAACCTTTGGGAACAAAACAGAATTCGGAAGTCTAGGTCCAGGCTTGCGAGGCAAAGTAAAAGTCACAATGCCAGAGAAGGTCTTAAAGTTCCTGGGAGCTAGATGGTGTTGAAGCCTGCGCAGAAGATGGAGATCCCCCGGGTCACCTCTGACACAGACAATGTTGTGGTAGCGGAGGGTCTGGGGCATATGCAGCCATTGGGTCTGGCCAAGCTTCCAAGGTGGTCTCTG
Organism: Leptobrachium leishanense; assembly: GCA_009667805.1. Lineage (NCBI taxonomy): Eukaryota > Metazoa > Chordata > Amphibia > Anura > Megophryidae > Leptobrachium > Leptobrachium leishanense. Next base: position 243,309,351 of record CM019066.1, read on the forward strand.
GTAAACGGAGCATTCACAGAAAACCCTCCAGCTCCTCTCCTAACCTGATGGTCACAGGGCCCTGCGGGGTCCTGACTTGAGGGCCGAAGGGTTGCGACCACCGGTACTGCAGTCCCTTTGCTATAGCGCCATTGTAAGGGGTCTCAAAGCGTGCCGGGTGTGTAGCATAATCGGCAAGATATCGTCGTATTGAAAATTTGTTGCCCTCCCAGAATTAATCCGGGGGGGGGGCTCTCCCTCCCTTTTTGCATTATTTCTTCTTTCACGCTAAATCACAGGGGATAGCAAATCACATCTCTCGGTGGGGCATCCGAGGGGCCCCGATGTCAAAGAGCCCGATGGAAGCGTTCAATATCAATGTGGGTGTCGGACTGCCATCCCAGTGCCTTTTTGAATATACGCAGTAAAGCATGGAATAGCTCATCTGACTTCTCTCCCTCCAGCAGGCCCTGAACTCTACTGTTCTGACGTCAGCCTCTGTTTTCGAGGTCCTCGACGTGCCTTGACAGGGAGGTTAGGTGTTGGTGTAGCGAGCTAATGCGGCCTGATGCATCTACCACAGCCGCCTCCTGCTCCCGGTCTGCCCTCTACCTGCTCAAGGCGCTGCTGGACATCTCTAAAGTCTTCTTTGAGCTGCTAGATATCGGCCGCCAATAACTGCCGCAGGAATGCTGTGGCCGCCACTATATTGTCCTTCGTGGGGAGAGAACCCAGGAGCTGCTTGACGTCCTCCGGAGCCTCCCACGGGCCAGTGAAGGAGGCTGTGGTCGATGGAGAGCCGCATGCTGGAGTCAACGCCATTTTGGGAGGGGGATGTGATCTGTCTCCTTCCACCGGCGGGGCAAAGTAATTCCGGATCCCCGGTGCTGGTGAGTCTGGATGGGCGACTACCGCTCTGGGGGTCTGTGGAGCCTTCCTCTTTTGCCCATGACTCGTGCCGCTGAGCTAGTGCTATGGAACCACGGGGGGTGAGAGGGAGCTCACTCGTTACGGGGCCATCTCTATCGGCGGTCAAGTCTCGCCCCCAATACCCTTGTCTTCAATCATTTCAATTTGTGTTTTTAGATGCTTGTCTGCGATGTGCTTTGTTTTTTGAATTTGCATTCAATTGTAAATTTAGGGACTTGGATCCCAGTAATTGTACACCCTTACACCCTTGATGAGAACCAGGTGCTTTGTATACTACAATAGTGCTATAGGTGGGTTAGGCCCTTGGGATCTTTGTTCTGTGGCACCAACCTGTGGTTCCCTACAGGTACCAGTATTGTGTATTGTGTGTTGTTGTTTTGTTTTTTTTAGGCTGTATTTAGAATCAGATTTAATTCTATCAAGGGCACAACAGATACATAATAAAACATGGTTGTGGCATGCTGTTTTATTGAATCGTTGTTTTTATTTCCTACAGGGAACAATAAAAACCCTACTGACTGGCTTTCAACATATATTAATGAACAGTGATCCTGCCTTGCAAGGTTGGTAGTTTTATTCTGTTGCATTCTATTCATTTTTAGTAGTTTTTATTGAATAATTGTTATGGACGCATTCGTTATTTGGCAATTTTTTTCTGGAAAACCGAAAGTGGTACAACTTCAAGTGACAGCTGTTCACATGCCAAACAAAGACTTACACAGAAAATATGCCTTGGTTATAATCCCCCAGATTAATATGTAGTCCACTCACACGGTTTACAGCCTGAATAGCCTCTCACGTGTATGACTGTGTGTTTTTATTGGGTGCACCCATCAGCCACTTGTGTCCAGATGATAGATCCACACATCCTCAAAAGGTAAGGATAAAAAGAGACCTCATCATGATACAGTATTTTGCATATAACCAGACTATGGTAACATACAAAGTGATTACTCACACCTGCAAGAGCCAAGATTAGGCTCAATAGATGATTAGGCTTGAGCCTTGTGTGTTTCACCTCCTAAAATAATTGGTGGAATCCAATGGTGGTGAGTAACGCTTTGTTTTAGTTGTTAGGGCTCAGAATTTTGTGTTATACACTGTCTAAAAAAAAATATATATATGTGATTTTTGTTTTTCCTATGCTATTATAAGGTTAAATAAATGAGTATTTTCATTTTATTTATTGCTGTGATATTGTTTAACCTTTTCTTTAATTTCAACTTGTGAGTTTACGATCTCTTTCTCCTAGAATGCCAAGAAATTCTGATCGACTTACTGGTTTCCCTAATGAGCTTCAGAACCTGCTCTGATGAGCTAGCACTCTTTCTTCGTTATTTTCTAGGAACAACTTTACCTTTTGTAAGTGATGATAAAATCATTTCATATTTAGTACAAGTGATGATTTGGAGTAATCAGTGCTAAAGCGCAATAATGTCAACCACAGTGTTCTGTCACATTAGGGTCCCTAAAGGAACTGTGAGTCACTATAGAAAACTGTATTAAAAACATAAACACAATCTTGATGGCATTTTTTTAACCATGAAGAAGTCTGCCGAACCATGACGCATTTACTGCCTTGTCTTTGTAGCTAGAAATTAAAAAGTTGAAAATCATTAATTTAAAAAAACATAACCACACCTTCACGGCTTCTGCATTAAAAAATGCATAATCCTTGCAAAACAAAGCATTGTACCTCAAGTTCATTAAGGTTGACTTTGGACTGTAGTCTTTTTTTTTTTTTCTTGGCGTCATCTCCTGATCTACTGCTTCTAATCTTGAGTAGTGAAATACTCTACTGTGAGGCATATTAATGCATATCCTTTAAATTCTATATGAAATTTCAAATTAATGCACCCAGCTACAGCAGAGATTCCCAACCCTGTCCTTAAAGGGATAGGCATGTCTAGAAAAAGTTTTTTAAATTGCCATTTAAACATTTTTAGACCTATAGACAAACTAGGAGTTTTAAAAATGTGTAATTTTTTTTTATTTTCTTGCTTTAAACTCTGTCATTTCCTCTTCTCTGACGACGCCCCTCAGGGGTGTTTCTTGAGCTCATACTTCCTGAATAATCCACGCCCACTACTCCACCCACTATTGCACCCATCAAAGCTTCACATGAACTACATTTCTTGCTCCATCTTACCCACAGCCCCCCATGCACCCCGCTTCTTCACCTACTCAGCTATTACCCTCGCCTAGTGTGTCACCCCTCTCCTCTTAGATTGTAAGCTCTTGGGCAGGGTCCTCTCTCCTACTGTTCTGTGTGTTTAACTTGTATGGACATTTGTTATTCTGCCTCTCCCATTTGTACAGCGCTACGGAACTTGCTATCGCATTTTAAATACATGTGACTTATGAACTAACACAAGCTGTGCAGCTCAGGACCTCCGACTGGGGAAACCGAGGAACTGAATATTAGCATCTCTGCAACTGTGAAAACTCACCCGCTGACTTGCTCACACAGTCACGCTCTCCTCACACACACACAGACTCACTCACCCACTGACACGCTCACTTGTGCTCTTTCATGGTTCACTGTCTCACTCAACCTCCCTCAGTTACTCCCTCTCACTCTTTCTTGTGCGGTCTGTCTCTTGTGCGCGCTCTCTCACTGTACCTTTTCTCGTGCTCTCTCTGCTGTATTTTGCTGTCATTCTCTTTACCGTTTCTTGCGGTGTCTCTGCTTTTCTTTGTTGTCCCTCTCTGCTGTCTTTTTCTCCCTTTGTGTATGGATTTCTTTCCCTGTCTGGGAAAATGCCAAGAAAGAAAAGCAGGTAAATATGAAAAAATAATCATATTTACTATGATTTTATGTCTGCTGAATGACACTACTGACTCATTCAAAGGGCATTGCACATTTTTAAAAGCACACTAGCAAAGCATGCATGTCCCTTTAAGTACCCCTAGCAGGTCATATTTTAAGGATTACTTTGGGGAAATGTAGACTGAATATTGCAGTCACAGCAAATAATATCAGTTGTGTTATTCTTCAGATGACTGGAAAACCTGGCCTGTTAGTAGTACCTGAGAGGGTTGGGAACCACTGATCTACATTGTAATGGTATACTTTAAAATAAAATTAAGTTAAAATGCCCTGATATGAATGAAAAATAAACACATTCTAGCTTTGATCAGTAGAATCTGTTGGAGTAAATGCTCAAGTTCACAGTGAACAAGATTGGAGACTAATCAGATAAGTGAAATAATCATGAAGTAACTGATAACCCCAACATTCTGGGACAGCAAAGTTGGAATCTGAATTGTTCAGTGTAGAACTCAAATGTGTTACTCGGGGGTTACAACTAAATGAGACTACACATAACAGTACAAAGGTAGTCAAGTAGGCATTGCTTAGCTCGTTTCGCAGCAATGTCACTTTTTCAGGAGAGCCAAGGTTGGAAATTATAAATGCAAAAGAGTAGGCAATGGTTGATGCGCTCAAACCAGACTGTCACTTTAAACACATTCAAAGCTGTCTGCTGAACTTCTAATATTTTTTATTTTAACTTCAGGATATATTGCTAAAAGGAATTTTGAACATTATAGAGACTAACAGCCTGTTACCTCTGAGATACATCACGTTTCCAATACAACAAATTCCTGCTCCGGGAACCAGTGTTTCAATGAAACCTACTGTTCCCACTACAAAAATGACCGGATTTTTAAGAAGAACAAAATTATTACAAAATAAAGATACTAGTGAAGGCTGGATCAGTCTTGCATCATCTTGGCATATCACACCTATTCATTTCCCTTTGGTTGGGCAAAACTGCTGGCCACATATGTCGGATGGCTTTAGCTTTACCCTCTGGTTTAACATGGAGTATAATTCTGAGGTGGACATGGAAAAAGGAACAAAAATAAAGAGAAGAAGCAAACAATCACCCTTTCGAACAGAGAACCCAGGTAAATGTAATTTAATGTATATACATTTTTTTGACGAGCATTTGACAGATTGTAGGTTGTTCTTTTTATCTTATAGAAAGTACTAAAAGCTATGGTAGTAAAACATATCCTGTATCTCATGAGGGTAGCTATATGGTACACCAAATAGTTACAGAAGATTATCACGGTCATGTGTCACAAAACATGACATATAATATCCTAAAATATAATAGAGAGACGCTAATTGTTGAATTAATATCTGGGTACAGAGGAAACCGGAGAAGGGCTTGGTGTCAAATTTAAGATTCGTAAACTCTAAGGATGAATGGTTTTAAGCACGGTTATTCTTGTAATGGCTTTATTATTATTCTTCAGACATTTCTATAAATTGCTGCATCTTTAATCCTCTGGTAAAGGACTTCCTTTACAGTAAAGCACTTCCTTGCATCAGAGGTGACAGCAACAGTGGTTATGGTGGTTAAGTAGCTTAGAATGTTGTACCTTTAGTTGGAACCTCTAATAACAATCATCTGACATGCAGTCCATGATTAAATGTATGAAAAAATATAGTAAAGCAACTACAAATTTTATAAATGGTACATTTCCCAGAATGTCATGATGAATCCTGAGAACCACAGAAACAAGTGTAACTTTAGTGCATTTATAACCTGGATTACTTCTGTAGCTTTTCTCGATGATTTGCAGTTTGAGAACATTTTCAGATCCAGTACAATCCTTTGTACAGTCTTTTGTCTGGTGTTCAAGCATCAAGCTGAGCTTTGTTAAATTTGATGGAACAGCAGGAAGCAATTGTCACGGAACTGACTTTACACCCCGGCTGAAGGACGTTAAGCCAGGGTGGTTTTCCCTTTACATTTCCCCAATGTGTACTGTGTCCGTGGTGTGATGTACTTTTATGTGCTGTGCTGTGCGGTGTGTGAGACTGCTGACTATGCTTGCTGGATCCTTTTCCCCCAGCCCTGGCACTGAACAGAAGCAGTTCATATGAGGTTCAGCCGACTCACGGCTTTAGGCCGCGATCCGGATCACTACGCAAACCGGATCAGACAATCCGAATCGCAGAAAATTTCAAGACTCATTTGCCTAAGCCGGCGGACCATGTTGAAACCAGTATATGACCAAAATGGAGCCTTCAGACTTGAAATAAACCAATCAGAACTGTTGGGGTAGGCGGGAAGTTTGAAAGTGTGTGTGTGTGTGTTAACTGAGCATAAATATTTTTGTGTTTTTCAATAAAGCCAGACGATCCTGTTTTGAATATACAGCCAGCCTGGTGTTTCGTTTCAGGGTACTTTCTCTTCTTTGACTCAGCAGGCACGGAGAGGCCGTTTGGGTACCTGGCCAAAAAATCGATTCACCGGATCCGAATCACCGGATCAGGATCAGTGAATCCACCTCCATTGATCAGGCTGCTCGAGGCACTGAGTTCCGAGTAACTCAGCAGCTGGGCTGATCCAGGCGAGGGGGTGCCGGGAGCGCAAGACAGGCAGACGAGAGGTCTGTCCCAGAACGACTGCAGATCCGCTGGAACAAATCGATTCGCCGGATCCGATTCACTGAATCGGAAGTGCGGATCCGATTCAGCAGGTCAAATCAGCGCGGCGAACCTGAAAGACTCCAGGGTAGCGGATCCGGATCAGTGGACCCGTTCTAAGAGATCAGGCTGCTCGAGGCACGGAGTTCCAAGTAACCCAGCAGCCGGACTGCTCTAGGTGATGGAGTGCCAGGAGAGCAGGACAAGCAGACAAGCGAGATCTGTGACCGTAATAAAAATATGGAGTTGTCAGAATCAAGATTGGGAATGATCCTATCTCCATCTTGAAATCATTGAATTTGTGTTTTGGCATGGATGGAGTAGAGACCTGTACTGGCTGGATGGAGTAAAGGTAACATCACTGCTCTATAACCGTTGAAACCCAGGTTCGAATCCCCACCAGTTCACCTCTTCAGTAAGTGTCCTTGGGCAAGACACGGTACATACTTGCCTACCACACTTAACAGCTGTGAAGTCCAGTGGTAACCTCTCTGCCTTTTTGACCGTAGAGAAGCAAGCCAAATCCCGTTCAGCACATCCCTCCAATTCAACTATGGAGAAGCAAGTCTCTATGTTACGAGAAGGGGGTTCAGCCTAACAACGTGTCACAGATCTACAATCATGGAAGAGCCGACGAAGACGCCACCAATGAGTGTCCTTGGGCAAGACACCTAACTATATGCATGTGCTACCTCACAAAATACTTGTACTTCCCATAGATTGTAATTTCCCTTGGGAACAGCGTTCCCCTGAATCAGGTCATATCATCCATGTGTGGTATTCCAATGTATCAACCCCTTGTTCACTGATCTTGTAAAGCGCTGCAGAATTTGTAGCGATTATATAAGTAAAAAAGATAAAATTTGGCATGAGACTAAATAGTAAGCGTGAAGAGAACTAGTGATTGTAAATCTGAAAAGGGGGTGCATGGCTGGCCAGCAGCACGAGCGGTCGCATGGAGTAGAAACGCTGCTCGTTTGTTTTCAATTTTACAGCAGATTTGGGGCTCCTCTTGGCCTCCTACACCCTCCTTTGGGGTCCCGCTACTCTCCAGCACCACGATGGCTCCCCTGAAGCGGCAGCTGGACGGCTCACACTCCGGGAGGTATGAAAAAGGCCGCAAGGCTCTAGATTACTCTCCCTGATGTCTGGGTCTTCTCATTCTGGTGTGGATCCAAAGGAGTTCTGCCAGTTGTCTGAAACTTCCCCTGTGGCATAACTTTGGCTTGGCATAAGCCTGAGGTAGTTTGCTTGCAGGAAACACTTTTTAGGTCCCAGGATTCCCCTGCCTGCAGTTCGTTTTACACCACCTTTCACTAAGGTGCGTTCTGTGGCCTGCCGTATGGCAAACTTCTTACACTCTGAGTTATATGATGTGTTGCGTATCTCAAACCCCATTGTTAGAGACTACACGTTTTTCTAGTAGGTCCACTCCGCCTATAGTAGAATCGACTTATGCTTAATCCATGGGTCTATGGTTCATACCTGCTGGATGTGAGGATTGGCCCTATAACATGGTCTGCTCATGCTTTTTTGCTCAACTTTTGTGCTTTGTTCCCCCTTAAAGGTATGGGTACGTGGCAGCACAATGTCTCAATTGTGGATCCTGTTGAGGTGGAGGAGGCCTCGTTGCTTATATGTGACTACTTTTTCTCCAATACTATGGCAGATGTTGCAGTTTCCTCTGGCTGGCAAATATGGCTGTCATCAGGGGTTATTTCATCAGACAGGGGACTTATAGGAAAAAGCAAAGTTCCCGACAGACGGCAGCTCTGCTACAGCAGATCTCCACCGGGGGTGGCAGTGCCTGAGGGCCCGCAGGTTGGTAGGTGGCCCGGTCTTGGGATGTGTTGTACTTAGCTGGCTGGCTCAATGGGCTTCACGGTCATTGGTTTCTTGATCCCCTCAGCTCCGTTATTGGAGCTATTTTTGTTTAGTCCCCTGGCCGGGCCCGGCTCAGCCCAGCCCAGCGGTGCATGCGCGCACGCAGTGCGGTCAGCAGGCCTCCAGCTCCCACATTCAGAATGCATCCGTGTGCTTTCCACACTAAAAATACGAGCAGGACATATTGCATTGAGGCCGCCCCTGCCTGTCTGCATCAGCGTGCACTATGTATCATGTGACAGAGGCAGAATAGAGAGCACAACAAAGGGGAAAGGGTGCGGTTGGAGCCTGCAGAGGTCCTGTCAGCATGCCTGCCTGCATCCAGAGCTGGAGGACAGTCACCAGAGGATGGAGTGAATGGGGCTGCTGGGATGGCGTGAGAGTGCTACTGGGGGGTGGAGTGAGAGAGGGCTACAGGGGTGGAGTGAGAGAGGGCTACGGGGGTGGAGTGAGAGAGGGCTACGGGGGTGGAGTGAGAGAGGGCTACGGGGGGGTGAGTGAGAGAGGGCTACGGGGGGTGGAGAGAGAGAGGGCTACGGGGGGTGTGGAGAGAGAGGGCTACGGGGGTGTGGAGAGAGAGGGCTACGGGGGGTGTGGAGAGAGAGAGGGCTACGGGGGGTGTGGAGAGAGAGGGCTACGGGGGGTGTGAGAGAGAGAGGGCTACGGGGGGTGTGGAGAGAGAGGGCTACGGGGGGTGTGGAGAGAGGGCTACGGGGGGGTGTGGAGAGAGGAGGGCTACGGGGGGTGTGGAGAGAGAGGGCTACGGGGGGTGTGGAGAGAGAGGGCTACGGGGGGGTGTGGAGAGAGAGGGCTACGGGGGGGTGTGGAGAGAGAGGGCTACGGGGGGTGTGTGGAGAGAGGGAGGGCTACGGGGGTTGTAGAGAGGGAGGGCTACGGGGGTGTGGAGAGAGGGAGGGCTACGGGGGGTGTGGAGAGAGGGAGGGCTACGGGGGTTGTGGAGAGGGAGGGCTACGGGGGTGTGGAGAGAGGAGGGCTACGGGGGGTGTGGAGAGAGGGAGGGCTACGGTGTGGAGAGGGAGGGCTACGGGGGTGGAGAAAGAGAGAGGGCTACGGGGGTGGAGAGAGAGAGGGGGCTACGGGGGGTGGAGATAGAGGGCTACGGGGGGTGGAGAGAGAGGGCTACGGGGGGTGAGAGAGAGGGCTACGGGGGTGGAGAGAGAGAGGGCTACGGGGGGTGGAGAGAGAGGACTACGGGGGGTGGAGAGAGGACTACGGGGGGTGGAGAGAGGACTACGGGGGGTGAGAGAGGACTACGGGGGGTGGAGAGAGGACTACGGGGGTGGAGAGAGAGGACTACGGGGGGTGGAGAGAGAGGACTACGGGGGGTGGAGAGAGGGCTACGGGGGGTGGAGAGAGGACTACGGGGGGGTGGAGAGAGGACTACGGGGGTGGAGAGAGGACTACGGGGGGTGAGAGAGGACTACGGGGGTGGAGAGAGAGGACTACGGGGGGTGGAGAGAGAGGACTACGGGGGGTGGAGAGAGAGGACTACGGGGGGTGGAGAGAGGGCTACGGGGGGTGGAGAGAGGGCTACGGGGTGGAGAGAGAGGGCTACGGGGGGGTGGAGAGAGAGGGCTACGGGGGGTGGAGTGAGAGGGCTACGGGGGGTGGAGAGAGGGCTACGGGGGGATGGAGAGAGAGGGCTACGGGGGTGGAGAGAGGGCTACGGGGGGTGGAGAGAGAGGGCTACGGGGGGGTGGAGAGAGAGGGCTACGGGGGGGTGGAGAGAGAGGGCTACGGGGGGTGGAGTGAGAGAGGGCTACCGGGGGTGGAGTGAGAGAGGGCTACGGGGGGTGGAGTGAGAGAGGGCTACGGGGGGTGGAGTGAGAGAGGGCTACGGGGGGTGGAGTGAGAGAGGGCTACGGGGGGTGGAGTGAGAGAGGGCTACGGGGGGGTGGAGTGAGAGAGGGCTACGGGGGGTGGAGTGAGAGAGGGCTACGGGGGGGTGGAGTGAGAGAGGGCTATGGGGGGATGGAGTGAGAGAGGGCTATGGGGGGATGGAGTAGAGAGGGCTATGGGGGGATGGAGTGAGAGAGGGCTATGGGGGGATGGAGTGAGAGAGGGCTATGGGGGGGTGGAGTGAGAGAGGGCTACTGGGGGGTGGAGTGAGAGAGGGCTACGGGGGGGTGGAGTGAGAGAGGGCTACGGAGGGGGTGGAAAAATTAATGGGATGGGCCAGGGGGAAGAATTGGGGGGGGGGGTTCGGCTGTGGAGCTCTGTGATATGCTCATATACACCACACATTTCTGAATTACACAGCTACATAGCAGTACAACTCATAGTAATGTGCTGTGTGTATGAACGTATCACAGTGCTCCGCAGTGGGGAGGGAATACCTAGGATGATCTACGAACGTCTACACTGTGCTGGGTCCTTCAGGAAACCGGATGCACTTGGTGCTCAGCGCAAGCACGAGCTGAGCAGCCAAAACTCCGGTATCCACTCGGCTTGCCCGCAGCAGGGCTAAATGGGGGGAAAAAACACCTGCCCAGCGCCCGGAACTGCCAGTCCTGGAAGTCGGACGTTAGGATTTGTCCATCCCTGCACCGAATACATGCATGTAGAATTTGAGGAGAATATGCTAATATGTATATATTTTTTTACCATTTGCCAATTTAAAAAAAATGTCCCTGGATTTAATTAAAAAAATCTGGTTACCTTACCTTAACTGCAATGAGTGGATGATGGCTGCTACAGCAGAGCAGTGGCCGTCTGGAGGGGGCACAGTGGACTCCCCAATTCGCTGGTGGTCCAAGTAAATTTTCTTCACACAAATTTCAAAAATAGTATTTTAATGAGTTAATAAATTCTTTAGCACAATAATGTACACGTGGGTGTTGTGTTGTAGGCGGTGGGGTTTTGTGTGGGTGCAGCACAAGGGAGCCCCATGATCTCCCATTCCTCAAGGACACTTTTAGTTGTCAGTCCGCCCCTGATCTCCACTTAAGAATCTCAGAATAATGCAAACCCTTCCCGTACTGTTACCGCTAGCTTACTGGCACAGACCTGACATGGCGCTCCCATGCTTGAAGGGACAGACAGACTTCATTCCCTTTGTGTTCCCCTGTTTTAGGACTCATTCCCCGTAGATGGTGTTTATTTCATTCCCTTTCTTTATGCAATATTTTAATGTGAAGTTGCTGTGTTTGTTACATTTGTGTTGATCTGTGATTATGCAAGAATGCTATGTCTGTTTATCTGCTGCATGTGTGAGTTGTGTGTCAGCCTTGTAAGGCAAACACTGTCTCATTCTGATTCATTGGGACAATGGATTATGTAAATTGTGTGTGATAACGGATTGCTAATTTGTGTACTTCACCCCGTTATTTTTCGACTGGGAGGATTAAACTGCCAGTCCTTTCAAGCTGGACAAACTCACTTATGTACATCAACCAGACATACTCGCATAAGAACCTGAGGAGGACCAAAAAGAAGCCTGCAGTGGTCTTGAAACCAGACAATCATAAATGGTGTGGTGGGCGGGAAGCTTTAAAAGTGTGTGTGTTACCTTTGCACAAATACTGGTGTTTTTCCAATAAAGGCAGTTGATCCTGTTTGAACACACAGCCTGCCTGGTGTCTGATTCAGGGTACTCACAATCACCTTCAGAAGGCACGGAGTGGCCATCTGGGATTTCAAAGAGGCAGAGGAGCAGACCAAGCGGGTCTGGAGCTACAGATCAGGCTGCTCAAGGCACGGAGTTCCGAGCAACTCAGCAGCCAGACCGATCTGTGCAACAGAGGGTGCCTGGAGAGCAGGACAGACAGACAAGAGCTTCCCCTCACACTTTCTCTGAGAAGAGTTAGAATGCCTGCAGCTGCAGTTTGTGGAACGCTCCCTGCGCAAGCTTCATTATTTTTTTTTCGAGAAAGGATTATGCCTCATGGTAACAAAGCAGGGAAACTGTTGGCCTCTAAACTTAAAATCAGGCGGTTTCATATGAAGATCACCCATATCCAGAGCTCAGATGGCCCCAGGTATAAAAAACCCAGTGCTTATTATTTTGGAATTTTCTCAATACTAGGCTTGTGCACTGATTTTTTTTTTTTTTTTTATTATTATTTTATTTATTTTTTTCCCCCCGATTCAGTTCGTTCGGATTTTGTAAATTTTCGTTTTGACTCGTTTCGGCCGATTTCCATTTAGGTTCGGTTCGTTTCGGTTCGTTTTTCGTATCGACTTTTTTTTCGTGAATTTCGGGAAATTTTTGTGTGTTTCGGCACGTCTGTTCTCCTCGTTTCAAAGTGTCTATTCGTTTTGACGTAAACTAATGGTTTTTCGGATACGTTAATTATACGATACGATACGATAATTCTGCCATTGAGATTTCTCATGTTTTACAAGAAGGATACATTGAGATTTCTCTGGTTTCCCGGGAAGGATACATTGAGATTAACGTTGGTGGAATGGGCTTCCATGACATCCCGAAATATCATAAAGCCTCTTTATTGGCCCAATTGCTGACTGCGTGGCACGCCCCAGAATCTCCCTTATGGTTGAGACTGGAAAACGCTGTGGTAGCAACCCATTCTATATATGATTTCATGTGGTATGGCCTCGTAGCAAAATGATAGGGATTTTGCTCTCTTCATACCTCTGTTCTAGCCTGGTGACAATGGGGTATGTCTCTACTTAAAGCCTTCTCCTTATTGAACTTTGCACCTCTGCGGTTCCTGGGTAGACTTTCACCTGACTTGCTTCTCGCTCCTTGGTTGCTCCAAGGTGTGACCCATGTTCAGCACGTGCTCACACAGACTGTAGTAAAGTCTTAACCTCACTTAGTCCTGGAATTTAGTATTCACTCAAGGGAACTTTTCACATATCTCCACATTAAACTTCTTCTACTGCGTCAGAAGGTTGAGGTAGTCCCCCTTAAAGATGCAATGGCCTTCCATAAACTTTGGGGAGGAAATAATCTGCGAAACCACTGTCGCTGTGTTATCGGAGCTTGGTGTCTCTACCTGTGACACGGAAATTGCCATACATGTTGAAGTGGGATAAAGAGTTGTCTCTTTCCCAAGGGAGGACTGATTTTATGCTACGACCTCAGTGTATAAATTTTCGAGAAATATCCATTTGCGGGAGTCTCCCCTCAAATTGCTATAGAGATGGTATCCAACTCCGGCTCGTTTGAAGTATATTTCTGGACTCTCCGATGCTTGCTGGCGCTGTCAGTTGGATAAGGGGTCACTCCTCCATATATTTTGGTCCTGCTCGAAATTAGTCCCCTATTAGTCTTCTGTCAGACGGCTGATTTGGTTTGAGTACGTCCCTGGTTGTTTCCTTTAACCCAGAAACTTCTCCTGCATTTCCTTCCCACCAACATACCCTTGCCCCCTAGTGGTTTACGGTTGATGATCTTAGGTGTCACCAAGTCTGTCTTAGGCGGTGATTCGAATTCGCCCTCTGTTTCCACAATGCCTGAAATATTATACAAAATGGATGGGATTTGTAAATATGAGGAAATTTTTGCCAGGATGCATGACTCCCTACCGTTCTTCCAGGATGGGTGGGCTAGTTGGGTGTCCTTCAGGTCTACTGGTGTGATTATTTGATCTGAGTTGAACCATGTTCTTACTTTTGTTTCATTCTTTTTCTCTTGTCTTTGTTTCTTGCTTTCTAGTTCATTCTGTTCTGATTTAATGTAAAACTGTGCCGATCTTTTGGTGTTTCAATTCATATGTGCTCTTGTAAGACTCTGTTTATTGGCCCTGTGTGGCCTCTTCTGCTCAATGTATGCCTTTATAGTATTGTATTATATTTCTGCGGTACCAGATTAAAAAAATCCTTTTTTTGGGGGGGGGGAATTAAATCTGAAAGAGTTGTCAACAATATTTGAGAGCTAGTTTTTTTTAAACAATACGGTGTAGCTGTTCTAGACATTATCTGTAATAATATCTGTGTACTCAACATTGATATTCATGTGTTCTAAAGTGTGTGCTTATATGTATAGAATTTAAAGAGTTATGATTTGAATGATTTTATGCCTCCCCCCTCCCCATTCAGATGCAGAAAAGGCTGTTGGGTCTGATTTCCATGCAAATGATAAACTTATTGAAGATGGCTGTGTGCACGTCCTTTCCTTGGGATCAAAGGTTCTGATGCTGCAAATCTGGGCCAATGTGATAACTGGACACTTCATCTTTAGGTTTGTTTCATAAAATATTTTTTGCAAACGTTAGTCAGATGTGCGAAAAACTGCTGTAAAGTAAAAATACTTTCAGAGATATAGTAATAGTTTATTAACAAAACGTGGCAAGTGATCTGACGAAGAATCTCCACCTAAATCAATATTTCTGGTGACCTACCCCTTGCCTGTTTCACCAACATTTCTCTTCTGGTCACTTGTTCATTTGTTGATAATTCAATTTTCTCACACCTGTGTGCTTGGAGATCTATAATACCCTTTTTCCATGTGTTGTCCATGTGTTGTCAAGCATGTGCCCATAGAGACATTACATATCCAACACTCAAGTTAATAACTGAAATAAAAAAAATTATAAATTGGAATGGAAAAATCAAATAGTTTTGTAGTAGTCAGTGATTAAAGATAATTTACTCTGTGAGGCACTACATTTGCAGTTACTTAAAGGGGTACTCTATTAAATAAATGGTTTCTCTTGTTGTTGTTGTTTGCCCTTAGGTAATTGCCAGCAGCCTCTGCCCAATTTTTTTTTTTATATTCGGGGTTAATTTACTTTTCTCCCTCGCTGTGCACAGCACCTCCCCTTTGGTTCAGGGGCTCCCAAACACATTAGTCCCAAACGCTGTTTTGCACAATTTGCACTCCAATACAACTTGCGTAACAGGACTTGCATACTTTATGTACAGTATGCAAGTTCAGTAGTACCTTCGCTGAATGATGGATCTGAGCTGCACACATACGAAGATTGAAATCCATCGGCTTCTCTTTTGAGACTGATCGCTACATTGATTAGTTTCAGAGCATGGCAACGTCTCACTCTCTACGTGCCGATGTCACTGGTGATCAGCAGCAGGTAAATTCAAAAATCTTTACTGCTGGTTGATGCTCCACTTTGCCAGATCGGGGGAGCTGGATGGGTGGAGAAGGGGGGCACTCCTCACATCCTGATCACTTTACATCTATGAAGAGGTCAGGATGAATAGAGTGTTCCTTTAACTCAAGTATAATTTCAAGTCTCTAGACTTTGTTTTGGAATACGGTGATCAGGGCCGGATTAACATAGGGGCTGATGGAGCAGCAGCTTCAGGCCCACGTCCCAGAATATGCCTAGAGAAAGGTTAACTATGTCTGCATTGATTGGCATTTGGACCCCTGTATCTCCAACTTCGTAGTGGCTACCGGACCATGTGCGGTATTGCAGCATGGCCTTTCCAATGATACCAAACATGACCAGGTTTTATGTAACAATAAAAATAAAATATTTCTTTATTTTTTCTTTAACCCCTTAATGACCGCTGACGTACCATGTACGTCCTGCCCACGGGTCTCCCTTAGACCCGCGGACGTACATAGTACATCAACGGGCTTCTAACCTCCCTCCTACCGATACTCCCCTCCCTGCTCGTTCCCTTGGCGTTTATGGCAAGCTGGAAGCTTGTCTCTCCATTTCCTGGGGGCCGGCAGATCCGATGAAGTCATCCTGCTGCGTGATGACGTCATCGGCAGGTGCCAGTAGTGGAAATTCAGGAAGGGGAGCCCTCTATCTCCCCAAACATGCAACCTACAGTGATGCTTTTTGCACCGCTGGAAAGGGGAGAGTCTCCCCTTTTCAGCGGTGTATTAACATTTTCGTTTCTGCTAAAACGTGATTCGAACCTGGAGGGGGCTGACCTCTTGGATGTCAGCCAAGCCTCCAGGTCCCCCCCCCACCCATGTGTGAGGATGTCAGTGGGCCAGTTAACCCTCTAGCTGCCATGTGGAGATAAGGGGATCCAAAGGATCCCTCTATCTCCCGATCCGTGGCAGCTAGATGGTCATATTTGACATCCTTGGAAAGGCCTGATCATGGTCTTTCCAATGATTCCAAAAATGACCAGGTTTAGTTTAAAAAAAAAAAAAAAAAAAAATACTTGTCTGGGGGTTTAGTTAAATGGCACCTAGCCTGTCATCTAAAAATAATTAGCACAAAACGGTCAGAATGAGCGCTGCACACATAGGCGAACTGGCTCCGCAGTGAAGGGGTTAAAAGGCAAAAACATGTAAAAATTGGGTATTTCTATTCTCGGAACAAAATTCTGAAACTATTTAGCCGAGGTCTTTTTTGGTGGTTTTGGATTTTGGGGATTAAAATACAAAAAAGTGTGTTTTAACCATTTTTTTTCATCCTATTTCAGATTTTTTTTATAGTAAATTATACAATATGATGGAAATAATGGTATTTTTAGAAAGTCCATTTAATGGCGGGAAAAATGGTGTATACTATGTGTGGGTTGAATAAATAAGAGGAAAATTTGACCTAAACATGAACAGCGCAGAAACGTAAAAACAGCAGCGGTCACTAAAGGACGGATTTGTGTAAAACCGCCTGGTCACTAAGGGGTTAACACTGCAATATTTTTTAATTTACAATTATAAAATTTAAAAGTTTTATTGAGTGTTCAAATCAGGTATACAATAAACAAACTTATCCAATAAAGCTGGAATGCAGTTTTGAACTCAAGAATCATTATTAATCAGTATACACAATTTTTTTTTTTTCTATAACCGAAATCTATAATAAACACATGAATAACTTCAAATATAAAATACAATAAGGAGGAAAGAAAGAAAAGCGGAAAGATGGGGAGATAGAAAAGAGATAAAAAAAAAAGGAGGGTAATGAGTGAAGCTTTCAGAGAAGAGGAAAATCAACAGTTAAGTTCTAACCATCATAACATCTCTATAATAGCGCTGTACATTCTGCAATTCACACATTGTGTTTTAAGCGGAGATAAGTTATGCATCCCATAATGACCAAAAGTTCTTGGCGGGCACGGGGGACCCAGACACTCTTCGTGACATGCCATCTAGAAGGTGAAACTCTCTCAAACGGTCAGAGATCATCGAGATCGACGGTATCAACACAGATTTCCATCTAGCAGCTATGAGCAAACAGCCGCTTTTGGAAAAGGGAAAATGTGATCGGAAAAGATTGTAGGAGTAGAATTTCAGCGATAGGTTCCACCTCAATCCCGATAACTTTGGTACATAGTTTAGCCACCTCCTGCCACCAGGCCGTTAATAATGGGCAGGACCACCATGTATGATAGTATGAACCCTTCGATACCCCACATCGCCAACAAGTGGAAGAGGCACCTTGTGTTGCGTGACATTCCTTATCTGGTGTAAGATACCATCTATAGATTAACTTTATGCGTGCCTCCCACAATGAGGCACATTTAAATTTACCTCTATCCTCTTTAAAGTTATCTCTCCACTGTTCCGAAGTAAATTTTTTACTCTGGTCTATTTCCCACTGATTCTGGAACCCCCAGCGGCCCTTGGCAGCATTAGACAGTAGGAGCCCATAGCATATAGTTAGGATCTTACTTCTATCCAAGGGTTGAGAACATCGTAGTTCGAACTGTGTCATTAGGGGGCAATGTTACTGCAGCTTTCCTCCAATTCCCCATACTGTTAAATTATATTTAATCTGACCGTAAGAAAGCCATAGGCATCGGGGAATTTTGTATTTATCCACTAATTGGGCAAAAGAGCTAAGGCCCTCCTGGGTGAAGAACTGATGGATTCTGGTCACAGAATTGGCTATCCACGTCCGCGGGTCGTAGTCAGGAATTTTGTGACAAAACACTTGGATGGGTGAGGCTAAGGCTATAGGGTGATATTGAATCAAATTATGTACATTATTTCCCCATACTTTAATTAATCAGCCAATGGAGGGAGAGGCGGCAATTTCTGGCACATGGATTTAGGGACCCAAAGGATCGTGGCGGGGGCGAAGGGGAGGATTTGAGTGGATAGGTGTCGTGACCATTGAGGCCCCCGTGCCCCTGCCAGCAGTAGTTGAACCGCCGACAGGATAGATGCTTTGTAATAAAGAAAAAGATTGGGTACCCCCATACTTCCCTTCTCTCTATTCTGGTGTAGAAGTGTCGCTTTAACTCTCGGTCTCCTACCGCTCCAAATAAATCTAGAAATCAAGGTTTGCAACAGTTGAAAATAACTTAGGTAACAAAATAGGTAAAGCTCGGAACAGGTATAATAGCTTGGGAAGAAGTGACATCTTAACCGCCGCCATGCGGCCTACCCACAACACTTCGGTTTTGCACCACTTATTACAGGAATCCCTCACCATTGCTATCAATGGCTTGTAATTATGATCATGTAAGGCTGTTTTAGTGAACGCCACCTTGATTCCCAAATATTTGATATAAGAGGATCTCCAGTCATATGGATATCTCGCCATCAACGTAGTCAGTGTCTCCTTTGGGATCGCGTAGGGCAGTGCTTGGGTTTTTGCAATATTAACCTTGTGAAAAGAAGCCCTACCATAGTCGTTTAAGATCTCATGTAGTGCGGGAATAGAGGTTATTGGGTCTGTCAATGTCAACAATATGTCGTCAGCAAATAGGCTCACCTTACTCTGCGTCGGTTCGATGTTCACTCCGCGAACATCTACAGACTGACGAATTGCTTGGGCTCGAGGCTCCAGGACCAGAGCGTATAAAAGGGGTGAGAGGGGGCATCCCTGTCTCGTTCCATTTGTTATGGAAATGGGATCTGAGGCAAATCCAGCATTCAAAACTCGCCGAAGGGTGAGTGTAGAGTCCCTTTATCGCTGAGATAAGAGTTCCAGGAAAGCCAAATTTATTTAGGGTGTGGAGAAGGACCAGTTGACCCGGTCAAAGGCTTTTTCAGCACCTAATGACAGTAATAAAATTGGTTGGGAGACCTGGACTGTGTGGTCCACTATCGACAACACTTTCAGGGTATTGTCTGGTCCTTGTCGGTTTTTAATGAAACCGACTTGGTCGTCCGATATCAACAAAGGCAGAACCTCAGACAGTCTATTCGCCAGTATCTTGGCATAGAGTTTGGTGTCTACGTTAAGTAGCGAGATAGGTCGATATTGGGAACATTGAGAAGAGGGTGGGGACCGTTTTAGGAAGAGTTACTATATGGGCTGATAGCCAGTCCTTAGGGGGCTGGCCGGATTTAAAAACTGATTGAAAAAACAACAGTTTAGGGTACAGTTCTGGGAAGCTTTTATAGTAGCGTGCAGTGAAGCCATCTGGTCCTGGAGCCTTACCATTGGGTAACCCTTTTATTGCCGAGGTAAGCTCGAATAGGGAGATAGGTGCAGCTAAAGTTTTGCGTAAGTCTTCTGTCAGTTGAGGCAAATGCACTTCCTGTAAAAACGTGGAGATGTCGCGATTAGTGGGCTGATGCGTCTCATTGTCGCTGGTTAAATTCTATAGAGTTATAGTAATCCGCAAAACAATCTGCAATATGTTTAGGTTGGTGTTTGGGGTTGCCCTGTCTGTCGCATATTGTCGCAATGCGCGAGTTGCTTGCGGTAGCTCGTAATTTGTTGGCTAACATCCTTGTTACTATGTATGTAGCATCGAGCCTTAAGTTGTCTGGTCGCCCACGTGTAGTCCAATCTGTCTAGGTCTATCAGCTGTCGACGTAACTCAGACACCGCAGCTAGAGTGCTATCAGTATGTAGTCTGTTGTGATCCTCATCCACCAATGCTGTACGTTGCATTAGGGACAATCTATGTTCAGTGTGTTGTCTTTTTAGGCGAGATCCCCATTTAATAAATATACCCCTCACTACCGCTTTATGTGCCTGCCAAAGGGTGCTCTGTTACCTCCAAGGAAGAATTCTCACTAAAGTAATCATTTATAGCTTGATGGACTTCCTCTCTAATCTCGAGACGTGAGAGCAGAGATTCATTGAGCCTCCAAGGAGCTCTGCCGCAAGAGTCAAAAGTGTCGGCCAGGCACACTGTAACTGGTGCATGGTCTGACCAAGCAATCGGCCCAATGGAACAGTCCTTTACTTGTGCCAAAGAGTCCCCTTTAACAAACAGTCTATTCTGGAGTACACATCATGAGCTGCAGAGTAAAAGGAGTGTCCCACTTCTCCTGGATGTATCAGTCGCCAGACATCAAATAGTTGGTGTTCCGCGATAAAAGCGGCATTTTTGGATCGCGCTGTTCTCAGTCACTTGGGAGCTTGCGGAGGCAAGTCCAGTGACCGATTAATGTCTCCACAGACGACCAAACGTCCCGACACGATCTTTTGCATCCGAGTCAATACACGAGATAGGAAGGAATGTTGGGATTAATTCGGGCAATAAACATTCACAATTGTATAGATGACGTGATTAAGGGAGCAGACCAGAATGATAAATCTGCCGTTGGGGGTCAATCACTTTGATGAATGAGTTGATAGGCCAATCTGTTATGAAGTAGGATCGAAACTCCTCTGGTTTTCGTAGGGGATGTTGCATGAATTAGTTTCGAGTATTGAGGGAGATATAGACGAGGGTGTGCCTCCCTTTTAAAGTGTGTCTCTTGAAGACCTATCACGTCAGAATTCGAGGCTTTAACGTCCGCGTATAAAGAGTGTCTCTTATGAGGGATGTTTAAACCTTTCACATTCAGTGAAAATATTTTCATGGTAGTCTTACCTTGTCGGGGATAAAATCAACTCTGTTGTCCGCCGCAGGTGTTCCAAGATCCTTAAAGTCCCGCTTGGGTTGTTGGAAAGATTTTCCTGGTGTCGGGCAATCTGTAACCATGTCGCCACGCCTCGTGTGTATTGCAGCACATTCGGGGAGAGAATGAAAGTTAGTTCAGTGAAGGCTTCATCCACAGATATACAAAGGTAAAGAAAAAGAGAAACAGTTTCTCTAACACTAGGAACAAAAACAAGTCCAGAAAAAAGAGCAGGAGTGCTCATGTCGCTCCAAAAATGTACAGTTCCGTTGATCTCCTGGAGCCCGAGTAACATCCCAGCTCGCCCTGATCCGCCAGGGGGAGAGATGGGGGGGGGGGAGTGACCTTTTCACCGATGGTAATGTGCCGGCCTCTCGTCCGGTCCGCTCAACCTTGAGTAACGTACCCTTCTCAGTAGTGCCTTCGGTCCCCAGAAGAATTGATCAGGCAGGACCCCGAAGGGGGAACATAGAGTAAAAAAAACAGAAGAAAGGTCAATAAGCAGCATCACTTGCAGGCATCGACCCTGTGCCATTCTGGAGAGACCTTTGTAGGCGTTGTTTGGGAGGCCTGGGGGGTACATTCTCCTGTCAGGTTCCATTCTTTCAGGAGCCTGAACCCCATGGTGACGTCATGGATAGCATGAAACACATTTTGATGCCAGATTAGGAGCTTGGTTTGGTATCCCCATCTGTATGGCATTTTATGATTTTTAAGGAGCTTGGTGACTGGGCCGAATTCCCGCCTTTTAGCCATCGTGGCCACGGGCAAATGTGGGAAAAATAAAATGATGGAATATGGTTCCGGCAGGTTTCCCTGCTTTCTGGCTATAGACATCAATTCTTCTTTAATATTAGAAAAATGTACCCTAACGAGTACGTCTTGGGGTATCGAGGCAGCTAGGTTTTTAGGTTTAGGGACTCTGTGCACTCTATCTTAAACATAAGAGTTTCAGGTAGCAGCGTTTGAAAAAGAGTCAGTGCGTAGTCATACAGGCCTTCTGGCATACCACGGACCCTGATGTTGTTTCTTCTAGAGCGGTCTTCCAAATAAGCCACCTTTTAATTGGCGCAATTCCTGGGATGATTTAAATTCCTTCTAAGCGTCTACAAGTTCATTGTGAGCTAGGCATAAATCGTCAGTTTTGGTCTCAAGCCGATTTGTGCGATCTCCCAGGTCGCGAAGTTCCTTATGTAAGTCTGCAACAATGGCTTTAAAATCAGCCTGTAACGTGTCTCTAAGTTCCCCCAGCAAGACCCGTATCTGACCTTCTGATGCTGGATTGGAGGGGTTAGCGCCGGGTGGACAGCTTTCTCCTGGATCTTCCAGGGATTGAGGGGAGTATGTGTCCTGGGCGCCGCCATCTTTGATTTCCCGGGCCTTCCCTTTCTTCGCTGTTCCGGGGGTTTCGAGGCAACGCTTCAATTTTGGGGGGGGCATCGCCACATTCCCCAGGTGGTAAGATGTTTAGCAGCCGCTTTTGACGAAATTCCGCCGGGTATTTGAGCCGCAAGTCTGTATTAAAGCTGACGGAGCTCAGCTCACAAGCGCCTGCCTCACATGCCATCCGGACACGCCCCCCCAATTTACAATTATAAAGTGAACAATGATGCTGCATTAACTCACCAGCTCCTTTCTCATTTCACCAACAAGTCTGGAGGTGATGGCACAATCCATTATTACAAATTGTTACATCAAAAACCTAAATGCTGCACTGCAGCAAAGAGCACTGGGGGGACGACTTGGAACCCTGTGCCACTAATCTTTACACCTCACAAGGTAAAGTGAGGTGTCATTGGACAGGACAGAGTCTAAACGTGACCAAGTTACATCTCAAAAAAATTAAAAACTTTTTTTTATTTGTATATTTTTAGTTCCAAAACGATGGCATTGTCCATTTGTCACGTATAAAATGAGCAATACCACAGCCATTACTCACCTTCTCATTTCCCACCCTGGGAGCAAGTTCAGTATTTTGTACATAGTCATATTATTCTTAAAACACCATCCTCTAAAACACAAGGGAAATATTATTTATTTTAAATTTTTTGGTTAAAATTGTATATTTTCTAAGAAAAATGCAGTAACCGGTTCCCATTTCAATTGTTTTTAACAATCCCTATAGAATATGTAAGAATTTATATTCTTACAAATATATAACCACAAAGGCTTGGATGATAAAATTTGATAAAAATAATTTTACACATTGAAATCTGAATGTAAATTTCCTCACACCGTATCTGCCTGGTTAGATATAGCCGTATCTGCACTATCGAATAACCTAAAATATGTTTTTATTTCACTAAATTCCAAAAAAAGCCACCAAAATCTTAATCTCCAGGCCCATAGAGATCTTTATCCGGCCCTGACGGTGATGCTTAATTTGTAGAAGAGCCAAAACTCATATCTTAGAATTAAAATGTACGATTTGCAGTGGGATAATGCATAAAGTTCAAATTTACAATGAGAGCCAATATATGCATTACCCTTGTACTGAGTGAGGGACACTGATATACTGAAATTAGGCAACATTTGGAATCAAAGCATCATTATCCCAACGATTATGTCAATTGACCTACTCGTTACAATCATAAATAAGAGAATGAGCCAGTATGAAAATATAGATTACCTATATACCATTATATAATATATTTTTTTTATATATTTTTCTTGCAGACGTATAAGGTTCTTATTTATTAAAAGGTAGGACAGGCAAACCTTTGACAAACCAGGAAGATTTGCAGAGCCTTCCTTTAAGGATCTGCTATGAAGACCATTACAGTCTACAGCATCGCTAGTCCCTCACACTTCTCTTTAGGCAGAGTTAATGAGTGATATTTTTTTTTTATTAGCTTACATTTATTTTAACGCTAATTTAATTATCTCACTCTAGTCCTAATGTGTTTTTAATTTTTCTTGTCCTATTTGTTTCAAATAAGAAAAATCTTTAAAGCTTTTTTGTATTCACTTTTTTGATTGAGAAAAAAAAAGTTAAAAAGGCAGGATATAACAAACATAAAAAGGTATGCGTATGCTTGATTTAAGAGAAATGCGTAAATATTCTAAAGACGTAGGTTTCCTTTGCCATCATATCTCATATCGTCTCTTCGAAGTACTCTTTTTCATAAATTTTACAGTGGAGTTACAAGTGAACTCTCCCATTTCAAAAGATTATGAATGAAGCCTTTTACAATTACTGTAGCAGATGTACAGCAAAAGGGTGCTATGAAAGACAATTTCAGGACTCCCTTATTCCTGTCTGTGGAGACTGAGCAGATCTCTTTAAACCCCTGCTAAGGAAGCATTATGGAAATGTTTTGTTCAGCATCCAGCAGAAATTCCAATATCGCAGCAGATGAATGGATTTACTATGGAAAGTTTTGAGTTGGCTCACGCAGCACTGATGGTCTGTTTCCTATCTAAAAGAAAATAGTGGTGGGCGCAGATACATCTACATACATAGAACAGATACAAAACACATGATGCAGCAAGGTCTCGTGTGGTATCACTCCTTAGTCCACACAAAAAGATCTACAAATAGAACAATAGAGTCCTCGCGCACTGAATAAATTAGAGTGAAATCTTTGATGTTCTTCTTCTTTAGATATCCTCCTTCATACCTATAATACACATGTGGAACATACATTGATATCCAAGCTGGGATGGAACAAGGAAGCCTAACTGGAGCCATCTTCCTTGATTTTGCCAAGGCCTTTGACACAGTAGACCATGGCATCTTGTTAAAAAAACTTTAAAACTCTGGTATTGGTGATCGCACGCTAACCTGGTTTCAATCATATGTATCAGACCGATCGCAATATGTGTCCATTTCTGGCAGCTCCTCCCTCCCCCTCCCAGTCACATGCAATGTACCCCAAGGCTCAATACTCGGCCCTCTGCTATTTACAATATTCATAAATGATATGCCCAACGTCTGCAAAGCCTCAACTGTACACATGTACGCAGACGACACCGTAATCTATACCAGCAAACCAAATCTCCCGCAGCTGGAGGCCGTGCTGTAAGAACAATTCACAGAGGTAGAAAAGTGGATCAAACACAACAAACTTTTTTTAAATACTGACAAAACTGTAACAATGCTCTTTGGAACAGCACCTAAACTACATAAATTGCAAAATCCCCATCTATGTCCCCAAAATCAAATGGCACGCTGACCACAGTCACTTCTCTGAAATATCTAGATATGTGGTTGGACCTAAATCTATCCTTTGGCCCCCACATCAAAAAACTCTCATCTAAACTTTACCCCAAACTAGGTGCCCTGTACAGCAACAAATCCTGCCTGAGCCCCACGGTAAGAAAGCAAATTGTACAACAAATGCTAATGCCGGCTTTTGATTATGGAGATGTAGTGTATGCAGCAGCCCCACAAACACACATTCAGAAACTTACTACATTATATAACTCATTCTGCCGCTTTGCACTACAATGTAACTACATGACCCACCATTGTGACATGTTAAAAAGAGCTAAACTGGACGTCGCTGGAGACTAAACGCACCCTTCAGCTCTCCAATCTGGTGTTTAAGAGGGTGGCAGCTTCCCAGAAAAGCTATCTGAATAGACTGCTTACCCCAGCAGCTCCCTCATCCTATAACCTCCGATCCAGGACCAGCACCTTACTTGCAATACCACAATACAAAAAGACAGTGGCTCGGTCCTCATTTTCCTACGGAGCACCACAGTTCTAACCTCCCAGACACGATCAAATCTTCCCCCAGTCTTAAGTCACTCGAGCTCCCTATTAACATACCTCAATGCGGAATGCACCTGTAAACATGTAACATAATGACTATTTTATTTACATATTTATTTTCTGTTAATCTGTATATTTGTGTTGTTTTTTTAATATCTTGCATTAATTTCTGTAACTGTAACATTTCAATGTTCTTGAACCCAGGACATACTTGAAAACGAGAGAAATATCTTTGTATCCTTCTTGGTAATATACTTTATACATAAATAAATACATTGCGCAGTATGTCTGATAGGAAGAGAATATAGATTCTACATTCCTCACACTTCCGGAGGAGACTTTCTGACGGGCAGCAAGACGGTATCGGTGAGGATTACATCCATGACCATTTTTATCATATGCCATTATTGCTCAGAGCTGGCATATTTTGGGCTCTTGAACAAGTGAGTTGAATAGATATCCCTCTTATCTATATTCTTTTCCTATCCGACATACTGCGCAATGTATGTTCCACTTTTGTGTATTATAGGTATGAAGAAGGGGGATATCTAAAGAACAACAACATCAACGATTTCACTCTAATTTATTCAGTGCGCGAGGACTCAATTGTTATATTTGTTTCCTATCGAAGTTGTGCCATACCCTGGGCGAATTTCTGTGCAAGATTTAAATGACTTAAGCTGAAAGCTTGATTTCATATATACAGCTATAACTCTCCATGTGTAGGGAGACTGAGGACATTATTTTATTTTAAATTTAGAGAGTGTGCTTTTTACACTGCTTTTTTTTAAAAAATCTGCTACATTTTTAGCCTGGCTTTTTTAACTTCATCCACCAGGTGGTGTTAAGTTCTAATTTCCATTATAATTACCATAAACCTTTTTCAAGTTTCTTCTTATATATCAAAAATGAAGTAAGGCGCTGCGCGACTCTGATCAGAGGAGACGACAGACCCAACCACACCGAGATATGGCAGATTAGCATCTGATCTGTCCGTGGTCTGTCAGATTGGTTTATTGTTTCAATCATCCAATAGAAATGTTCGTTATACATACATAAAAACTTCCTGCAGTTTTCACTCCCAACATAGGAATGTGATACAACAACCAATCAGAGCAGATACATTTCTACATCATGTAACAAAGATTTCGTGAGCATTCTAAGTCAACACAGGATATCTATTTCCATCACCCCGCTGACTAGCCTCGAGAGGAAACGAAATTGAACAGACACCATGCTGGAAAAAGGAGGGGGGGATTTCACACTAATGCAAAAATTAAAAACTACCTATCATATTAAAATACCTTTCAATCGTCTCATTGATCACATATACAATCGTGATCACAAAAATGGATGAAACAAACTAGACAATTAAACTAATTATTATTATTATTATTATTCTTTATTTATAAAGCGCCAGCATATTCCGCAGCGCTGTACAATAAGCACAGTATAGACAGGGTTACAATACATTGAACAACATTTGACAAACAGTACAGGAGGAGATGAGGGCCCTATTCCCGTAGGAACTCACAATCTGGGAGGGTTGGGGTTGGAAACAGGAGGAGAGGACTGTAAGGTGAGAGTGATTGATGGTTGCGTCAGTGAGTTGGGTGGTAGGCTTCCCTAAATAGGAATGTTTTCAGGGAGCGTTTGAAGGAAGAGAAGTTAGGGGAAAGTCTGACAGTACGAGGGAGAGCGTTCCAGAGAGTGGGGGCTGCGCGTGAGAAATCCTGCAGTCTATCATGGGAAGAGGTGATGCGGGGAGAAGCTAGGCGCAGGTCACTGTTTGACCTTAGGGAGCGGGCTGGGGTGTATTTGGTGATTAGTGAGGACAGGTAGTGGGGAGCTGAGTTAGTGAGGGTTTTGTAGGTAAGGATAAGGATTTTGAACTTAATTCTGCAGTGGATGGGGAGCCAGTGAAGGGACTCGCAGAGGGGAGCGGCAGAGACAGAGCGGCGGTGAGGTGAATTAGCCTGGCGGAGGCGTTCAGGATGGATTGTAGGGGGGAGAGGTGGGACAGAGGGAGGCCAGATAAGAGATTATTGCAATAGTCGAGTCGGGAGATTACCAGGGCGTGTATGAGTTGTTTTGTGGCGACAGCGGTAAGAAATGGCCGAATTCTGTAAATATTACGCAGTTGATATCGGCAGGAGGAGGAAAGAGACTTGATGTGGGGGATGAAGGAAAGAGCAGAGTCAAGTGTAACTCCAAGACAGCGAACTTGGTTTGATGGGGAGATGGTGATACCCTCCACCGTGATCGAGAAGTCAGGAGGTGGGGCGGCATTAGAGGGAGGAATAAGTAGGAGCTCAGTCTTTGACATGTTGATCTTTAGGTGGTGGGAGGCCATCCAGGAGGAGATGCCAGATAAACAGTCACTGACTTTGGAAAGGACAGGGGGAGAGAGATCAGGGGTAGAGAGGTAGATCTGAGTGTCATCAGCGTAGAGGTGGTAATTAAAGCCAAAGCTGTTGATGATTTTGCCCAGGGAGGAGGTGTAGATGGAAAAGAGCAGAGGACCAAGGACAGAGCCTTGAGGTACACCAACAGATAGAGGCAATGAGGAGGAGGAGTTACCAGCAAAGGACACACAGAAGGACCTGTTGGATAAATAGGAGTCAATCCAAGCAAGTGCAGTGTCACCGAGACCCAGAGAGTTGAGGGTCTGTAGAAGGAGGGGGTGGTCAACAGTGTCAAAAGCAGCCGAGAGGTCAAGCAGGATGAGAATAGAATAGTGGCCGTGTTTTTTAGCAGTTAGGAGGTCGTTGGTGACTTTGGTGAGGGCAGTTTCAGTTGAGTGTAGGGGACGGAAGCCAGATTGCAGGGGGTCAAGTAGTGAATTGGAGGACAGGAAGAGGGAGAGGCGGTTGAAGACTAGTTTTTCTAAGAGCTTAGAGGTAAAGGGAAGCAGGGATACAGGACGGTAGTTGGATGGAGAGTTGGGATCTAGGGATGGTTTCTTTAGTAAAGGGGTAACTAGCGCGTGTTTGAAGGCGGATGGAAAGGAGCCAGTGGAGAGAGATAGGTTGAAGATGTGTGTGAGAGCAGGGGTGAGGGAGGAGGAGAGGGGAGGAATTAGATGTGAGGGAATGGGGTCGAGCGGGCACGTGGTGAGATGTGAGGAGGACAATAAGGAATTGACTTCCTCCTCAGTGGTTGGGAGGAAGCGGCAGAGGGTGGCAGATGGGACCTGTGGGAGTGGAGGTGGCAGATAACTATCTTGTGTTGGGATGTTGCTTCTGATAGTTAAAGTTTTACTGAGGAAGTAGTCTGCCAGCTCTTGAGCGCTGAAGGCAGCTGAGGGGGGAGGTGCAGGTGGGTAGAGGAGGGTGTTGAAGGTGGACCAGAGCCGTTTAGGGTTGGAGGACAGCGTAGATATAAGAGATGAGAAGAAGGATTGTTTGGCCAAGTGGAGGGCAGAGGTGTATGACCGGAGAATAAACTTGAAGTGAACAAAATCAGCTTCAGAGCGGGATTTCCTCCAGGCACGCTCTGCGGTGCGGGAGCATCTTTGCAGGTAGCGAGTCTGGAGGGTGTGCCAGGGCTGAAGCTGGCGGCGTGGGGCCTTACAGAGTCGAAGAGGAGCAAGAGTGTCTAGAGCAGAGATAAGCGTAGTGTTGTAGTGATTAGTGGCAGCATCAGGGCAGGTAAAGGATGAGGTATGAGGGAGGTGGTGAAGTAGGTTGGAGAATTGATGGGGGTCCACAGCCTGTAGATTTCTGCGAGTGTGTGTGCGGGGTGGGGGAGCAGGGTGTTTAGGAAGTCCAGATAGGTTGAAAGAGAGAAGGTGGTGGTCAGAGATGGGGAAAGGGCGACAGTTGAACTCAGAAATGGAGCAGAGGTTGGAAAAGACAAGGTCAATAGCGTGACCATCGCGGTGGGTAGGGAGGAGGGAGGATTGTGTGAGTCCAAGGGAGGACGTGAGTGAAAGAAGTTTGGAGGCAGCAGGGGCGGAAGGATCGTCAATGGGAATGTTGAAGTCCCCGAGAACTAGGCATGGAAGATTAGAAGACAGAAAGTGAGAGAGCCAGGTAGCAAAGTGGTCAAAGAACTGGGAGGTTGGTCCCGGTGGGCGGTAGATGACTGCCACCCTGAGAGCCAGAGGAGAGAACAGGCGGATGCAGTGTGTCTCGAAGGAGGAGAAGGAGAGGGATGGGGGTGGAGGGAGATGCTGGTAGGTGCAGGTGGGAGAGAGCAGGATTCCGACCCCGCCACCATTTCTCTCACCCGGTCTGGGGGTATGACTCAAGTGTAGACCGCCATGTGAGAGAGCAGCAACGGAGGCCGTGTCAGAGGGAGTTAACCAGGTTTCAGTTAAAGCTAGGAGGTTGAAGGAGTTTGAAAGGAAGAGGTCATGGATTGCTGTGAGTTTGTTGCACACAGAGCGAGCGTTCCAGAGGGCGCAGGAGAAAGAGGACAGGCGCTGAGGGATTATGGGGATGAGGTTGCTGGGCTTGCAGGGAGGTGATTTATGTGCGATGGAGATAGGATGAGAGGGAAGTATTGGATGTGTTGTGGGGCCAGGGTTAGGGGATATGTCACCTGAAGAGAGTAGCAGCAGGAGGGTGAGAAAGAGAAGGTGGGAATGGGATTTGTGGGAGTGATTGGCAGCGCGAGAGTTAGAGGGAGACCATGTTCTGAGGAAACAAAGGAGCTCATGCGAGGCCATCATGTGGGACGAGAGGAGGGAGGGAGAGATGCAGATAGTGTAGGGGTCGGTGGTAGAGGGGCAGGAGTTCCATTTAAGGAGAAAAGTAGAAGTAAAGAGTAGAAGCGTGAGAGAAAGCATGATATAGACGTGCGTTTACCCAGAGTAAAAGTGGGCCTTGCAGTTCCTTCCTCCAGTCCCACAACTCCAGGAAACAACTCTGGCTGTCCACTTAAAAATGCCACTTGCAAATGACACTCAGAGCCTGGCTCAAAGAGCCTGGATAGTAGTGATATAGGGCGGGCTGATTGCATTCAGGCAGTTAGAAGGTAAACAGCTGAAGCTGGATGGGCTGTGTCAATAGGTGTAGGAGATTCACATGCTAATTAGCAAAGCAAATGGTGGAGAAAAACAAAAATAAATATAAATAAAAAATAGAAAATACCAATATGCAGGCGATCAGATGATCAGATGAGATGTGGGTGTCTGAATAATGGGTGATAATGTCTTACCAGCAAAAGTATGCAGGCGATCAGATGAGATGTGGGTGACTGTGGATGATGGGTGATAATGTCCTACCAGCAAAAGTATGCAGGCGATCAGATGAGATGTGGGTGACTGTGGATGATGGGTGATAATGTCCTACCAGCAAAAGTATGCAGGCGATCAGATGAGATGTGGGTGACTGTGGATGATGGGTGATAATGTCCTACCAGCAAAAGTATGCAGGCGATCAGATGAGATGTGGGTGACTGTGGATGATGGGTGATAATGTCCTACCAGCAAAAGTATGCAGGCGATACCTGGGGCCATAGTATCCTCGCCTAATACCTGCATGATATACGAAAAGGATTCCCCAAGGATGCCCTTTATGAGCATAAAATACACTTATCTATCTAGATTCACTCTTCCAGCGAACCACATTTGGAGCGTAGGCAAAAATACCTAATCTAGACCTTAAATAACTATTTATTCCCATTTCCCAAAATATAATTCACCGAACAAGAAAAGTATAATAACTTGAATGTAAAAGTTCATTTATCTAATAAATCAACATGAGTCAGATCTATATCTGTGTGTTTTCCTATGTTCAGCTTCACTCCACAAAACGCATACACACCTGCATTCATACACACATTCAAGAAATACATTCTCATTTTCACAAATTAAATCCTTTCGCACACTTATCTAGGGGATTAAATAAAAAAAATAATATTCCATAATCTAATACCGTAGTCCACAGTGCGAGATCAAGGTGTGGTCTTTTTTTTTTTTAACATCCCAGCTTGAGACGCATAATCATTGAATGTCATCAGAGCTCCCACCATAGGGACTCCTGAACAAGCTGTCTCTTTGCGCTGGTTGCTTATTACCTGTGACCTTTGACCTTGACACAAAATGTCCATGATTCGTTCCATATGCAGTCATTGTGACTGTCAGGTTTCTTGATGATGTGATATGGTTTTAGCAACAATAAAGAAAATAAAAAATAAAATAAAATATGGTATACCCCGCTAATCATATACATCCATTCATTCATTGTCACTCTCAAATGCACAAAAACAATAAAAATGTTAATTTACACAAGAAGAGACACAGATAATAAATTTAAAAATGTCCCCGCGAAGCTACTTCTGACTCATTGTTAGAGAAAAATATATATACGCAACTTTGGCTCAAAAGGGAAATAGCCGAAGTGCATACTCCACCCTTTATTAAATATAATAATTTTTTTTTTAATTACTATCCTATTCAGTCTTGTTCGGTGTTTTGAAACAAACCTGGCGTTTATAAAACACACCAATCCTCAAATGAAATAAAAAAAAAATAAAAACAGCATTAATTTTATCGAATTAAAACTTTCCATTTACCACTATATATGTCATGAAACGTATGCATGCAAATGCATTAAATTATATGTTCCTAAATACATTAATTAACTCTAATTTTAATTGGATGTGATCTCCAGTAATCCTAAATGTGTCAGGGAATTTGAACAATATTGATTGTAACTAAACAACAAAAATAATAAAATATAAAATAATAAAAGACACAAAATAATTATCACTTAGACGACATCAGAATATAAAAATACATTATCTTCTTTCTTTGTCTTCTGTCTTACTGGTTGAAAATAACAGTTTTGTAAAACTGATATGTCTTAAGTTTTATTTCCAAATCAGTGATCTTCTTTAATCACATGATTTATTGATGCGTTGTCGATAAATTAGGATTGTTTTATTGCCTGGTGTCTGATAATTCCTTATTATCCGGTTGATGTAACATTGCAATGTGAAATGATAATGTGTTTGAGTAAATTTCCTTCAATTCCAACAGCTTTATCAATATTGGTATCACATAATCTTCCATCTAGCTTGAGCAAAGTTGGCATGCATGGGTAATTTTCACCTAAAATAAAAACTTGGGAAAAAAATGTATTATTAACCTGTAAAAAACTTTAAAATTCATATGGTTAAAATACTTTTAAAATGGAGAAAAAAAATGCAACACATTTTTGGACACAAAGAAAAGGAGTGGTCATGAGTGAGACAACACGGAGGAGAGGAGGGGTCATGAGTGAGACAAAATGGAGGAGACTAGGAAAAGAATGTGAACTTCAATTCAAATAAAAAAACACAACAAAAATATCATGAACTGGGAAAGAAAGTATAGAAGGGCATGTTTAAAACTTGACGCGTTAATTAGCACAAAGTTCTCAGAGGAAACTCAGAGAAAAAGATTCTTAATAAACATCAATAATCTTTATTAAGAATATTGGTTAAAAACAAACATTCAAACGTGAGGTGTTTGTGCAGCTATTTTACAACCTGTTTTATTCCCTCCAAGAATATTCAATGGAGGCAAAGTTATACGCTATTGCACTTCACACCAAAAGACAAAAACATCAGACAGCAAAAAAAAAAAAATACTAGACATCTGGCTACCACTGCAGAAAAAGAAAACAAATCAAACAATACTCAGATACCAAACTACAACCTTCCATCTTCCTTAGTCAACTAAAATAAAACCAAAAAACCACCTTCTCTCATTTGAAATCTGCCTAAATTCCTTTGTACAGCGCTACTAAACCTGTAGGCGCTTTCCTTTAAACTTTCACTCAAATCCTTCAGCTTTATATCACTTCATCCTCTTAGATTCCAAACAACTAAACATGAACCTTCATATATATTCCATTATACAAGTTACAAAACTGTAAATGATCTCCAGTCAGCCATATTGGCAAAACATATAACCTATATTAAGGTGCGGTCAATCCCTATCATATTAAAATACCTTTCAGGTGGCAACCTTCATATAGTATCTAAGTAGAGTAGGTGGTTATGATGACTTGGAAAGCCACTTTATACTGAGGAGTGGAAGGGTGGTTATCTGAAAATATCACAAGTGTACTGTTTAGTATTGTAGAGACTACTTTTTTATGTATGCGCAAAAGACCATTCTGATTAGTAATTTGAGTTAGTGGTTCAGTCGGCTGTCGTGTTTTAAGCACAGAACAATCTCCTTATTTTGATCAGTCTAAGTGTTAGCCCTATGAAATACTTCATGATGTAGTATTTATTTCTCAGAATTATTATTTTTTTTTTCTAAAATGAGCACGTAAATGTAACCTAGTTATAGTACAATAAATATAAAAAAATGCTATATTTTATACTTATTTGACGATTACTAACAAGATTGACTTGCAATTTTACATCTTTACCACCATCCACTTCTAAAAGTACCTTTTTTGGATGTTGCACAAACGTATAATTTATACTCCATTAATGCTTTTATTTTTTATTTTCTAGAATATGTGTAGATGCAAATGATGAAGCTAAAAGTGGTTTGCTGGCACAGGCTGAGACGCAAGAAAACATTTTTGTCCCTGGAAAATGGCAGCATTTGGCTTTGACTTACCAAGAGCAGACTGAAAGTAAAAAAAGGGCCTGCAGCAAGATTATCATGTGGGTCTCGGGCCAAAGGTAAGATTGTGTTTCTTAACCCCTTAAGGACGCCGGACGTTCCATGCCGTCCTGCATTTGGCAGGCTTTAACGCCGCAGGACGGCATGGAACGTCCTGGACGTCCGGAGCCCAGCCGGCAGTGACACTCACCTCCCTGGTGGCTCCCACGCAGATCTGGCTTCCATGAAGCCAGATCTTTGTTTTTATAGCCTCCCGGCGCACTGACGTCATCGCGCCAGGTGTGATGTCAGTTTCAGCCCACCCGGAGCAGGGGAAGCGCCTGAAGGGGAGGGGAGATCCTTTGGGCTAGAAGGCTATGGTAGGCATTGCTGGAACGGTCACAGCCTGAACTTTCCAGCGATGTATGGGGTTAACCCCCTTAATTGCCAGGTCGCGATCCAGCACCAATCGGCTGGATCGCAGCCTATTTCCTTTGGGGGCCGCCATCTTGGATGGCAGCCCCACCTCTGGGTCCCCCCGTGTCAACTGACTCATCGCGCATGGCGCAATGACGTCAGTTAACCGGGGAACCCCTAGCTGCAAAGGAATTTCCTAAGGAAATCCCATAGAGGGGATAGGCGGTTCTTTGAACCCACCTATCTCCTGATTGGTGGCCGCTAGAGGGTCATCTGATATCATTGGAAAGGCCAGAGCATGGCATGGCATTGATATGGGAGGAAAGGTATGAAGCCTTTCAATCCTGAATTTGCCTTGAATACTATGGCCAGTTTGAATTCCCCACCCCTGGGTTTGGTTCCATGTGGCCCAGGAGTACTGTAGTATACTCGAGGCATAGTTGGATGATTTACGGCAGAGAGGTCGAGGTACGCTACTGGGTGATACGGGACAAGAAACTAGACTGGCTGAGTCTGTCGGTCTGTTCTTCCCAAGTTCTGGTGTGAACTGGATGACCTTGTGGCAGAGAAGTGGAGTTTAGAGATGGCTTTTAAAGCGCTCCAAGAGGACAAGCAGTGCTGTGCCGCAGACATACTGCCCGGGGAGATTAGCATTTAGGCTATGGAGAATGGAGAAAGTCATCTGGAGCTCCCACTTGAATGCTCCAGACTGGGTTAACCAGGACGAGGAGATGGAGCTGCAACATACAATGACAGTTGCAGTGTGTCACGTCTCACTGTGGGTGTTGGGGTTTCGAGCGCAGTGTGCAGTTACACAAGTGGAGAGAGGCAGATAAGTAAGGTTTTAAACAGGAAAGGTTTATTAAATAAACAAGAGCAAACCATAAAGGGGACACTGATATATAATAACACAGGTAAAGGAACTGGCTAGGGTACAGTGAGCAGATGGGATAGGACGGAATGGGATAAACAGGACGGGACACTGAATAACACAAAAAGGGTGGACAGGACACGAAATACAGAATAACACTAGGAGATACAGATGAATTAAAGAACACACTTACTGGATAAACAGAGGGCGGAGGACCAGGAGACACAGATGGCAAATAGGAATAAACAACAGTATATATCAGGCGAGGTAGAAGAAGGGCAATGCAGGAGAGTGGTCAGATAAAGCATAGGTCGGTGGCAGGCAGCTGGCAGAGGGTGGTTAAAGTCCAGATCAGAGGTCATACACGGTCAATCTTTTAGCGGATCTGAAGCAGTGATGGGAGTTGCAGATGAAGTCCAGAAATGAGGGAGGTCACAGGTTTCCACAGGATACAGCAATGAGGGGTTTGCACAGGATACAGCAATAAGGGGTTTGCACAGGATAGAGCTATGAGGGGTTGCCACAGGATGCAGTTAGACTTCTAAGGAAAATGCAGAAGCCCTGAGCTAAGGGTTGGATCAGGTTATGTGGCAGTTCAGGCCCAGCCCACACCTGAGGCTGGAAAGGGGAGGGAAGACCAGGTATGGATTTATAAGTCCTTGGACACTAGTCCAGGCAGTGGTAAAACCTGGTCTGGAGTTGGAACATGATGGGGAAATGGTAGTTAACTTGGTCTTCTTCCTGCACCTTCGGCGAGGAGCGTGACACAGTGGAACCATCTGTGGTGAGCACAAATGGACTTTGTTTAAAGCATCCTTGTGAGGTATTTGGAAATGTTGCATACACTGAAATGTCCCAGCTGTTTGAGGTCCAGGGAGACAGCACTGATAGCATGTCTCAACGTAAATGGAAAGCGTCCAGGGTTTAACTGGCTCAACTTACTAGCAGCAGGAGAAGGTCCATAGGCAGGTGCGCTCTAGGGAATTTAATTTGTGGCTTCGGGAATGGTGTCGGGAGCAAGGATTTGGCTTTGTGTCCCATGATAGCTCTAATTGGAGCTGAAAGGAAATGTATAAAAAATATGGTTTGAATCTTACTCATAGGGGAACATATGTTTTCAGTGAGAAGTTCAAAGGTTTCACAAAGGAATATTTAAACTAGGAGGGGGGGACAAAAAGGTAAAAACAATCTGCCCGATTGTCCCCCAAAACTAAATCTGAGGGTGCAAGCAACATGCGGGGTAAAAAAATGACAAGCTCAGAGTCGTGTCTATAAATGCTCGCAGTTTAGTCAATAAAATCAATGAACTGGAGGCAATGATGGCAGCTGAAAAAATAGATTTAGTGGCGGTTACTGAGACATGGTTCAGTGAGAAAAATAACTGGGACATAACAATACCGGGGTACTCTTTATATAGAAAAGACATAGAAGGTAGGAAAGGAGGAGGAGTGGCCCTGTATGTGAAAAACCACATAAAAACGAACCAAATAAGGCTAAGGTCAGACGAAAGCAGTTTTAACGTGCGTTTAGCCGCACAAAATCATGGCCGTGCTAGCAGCAAATGACGTCCAATGCCGGGGAACATACGACGAACAGCCGCACGAAAGTTCGTCCGTGCAACGCAAGTGGCAAACTAACGCATTTTTTCGAGAACGTCAAACCGCTACTACTGACGTACAGAGTGCGCTGCGGCCGCATAGCTGCGTGTTTGCGTGATTGGGAGACGTCAGACGCTGCACACGTCCGGCCAACATAACGTCCAGACGCAAAAAGGGTTTTATTGATGATCCGTACAAAATCACGGACGAAAATGCGCATCGTATGACCGCTATCGCGTATTCCGTGAAAAAATACGTCCATTCGTTCAAACGCACTTTTTCACGGACAACGTGAAAAATGCGTTCGTCTGACCCTAGCCTTAAAGTGAGCGAGGTGAACATAGTAAATTTGGGTTATGCTAACATTTGGTAATCCTACAGTAGCTCGTGTAGGTGTGATCTATATACCCCCTGGCCAAGTAGAAGAGCTAGATAATCTGCTGTTTGAGGAAATAGCCAAAATGACAATGAAGGGGGAAGTTATTATCATGGGGGACTTTAATCTTCCTGATGTGAACTGGAAAACCAAAATAGCTGGGTGCACCAGGAGTACAAATATTCTAAACTCCCTACTGGGATTATCTCTAACACAAGTAGTTGAGGAGCCGACCCATAAAGAGGCCATATTGGATTTAATACTCACAAATGGAGGTTTGGTATCAGACGTTGTTGTTGGTTGAACATTTGGGATCTAGTGATCACCAGTCAGTGTGGTTTAATATAAGAACAGGGATGGAGCCGCACCACACAAAAAAAATTGTTTTAGACTTTAAAAAAACAGATTTTTCTAAAATGAGATTTTGTGTGAATGAGTCATTATCAGACTGGAGGAGTTTAAAGGGAGTCCAGGAGAAATGGGATTATTTAAAGGAGGCATTATTGAAGGCCACAGGCAATTGCATTCGGCTTGTTAGCAAAAACAAAAAAGGGAAGAAACCACTGTGGTACTCTACAGAAGTGGCCAAAATAGTGAAGGACAAAAAGATAGCATTCAATAATTATAAAAAAACTCAAAGTGAAGAAGATAGGCAAACCTATACGATTAGGCAGAAAGAGGCAAAGCAATTTATAAGCGCTTCCAAAGCACACCCAGAAGAGAAAATAGCTCAGTCAGTAAAAAAAGGGGGACAAAACATTTTTTAGATACATAAACGAGAAAAGAAAAGTAAAACGAGTAGTTAGATTAAAAACAACGGAAGGAAAGTATGTAGAGGAGGATAAAAGTCTCGCTGACTGCCTTAATGAATATTTTTGTTCAGTCTTTGCAGAAGAAAAGGAAGGAAAGGGACCTCAGGAGGAAACACTAAAGAGACATTTACATATGAATTTACAGAAGAGGAAGTTCTACAGCAGCTGTCTAAAGTAAAGACAAATAAGCCAATGGGGCCTGATGGGATCCACCCTAAATTATTAAAAGAGCTCAGTGGTGTAATCAGTGGTGTATTTAGGTTTTGTGCTGCCCTAGGCCTGACTAAACTCGTGCACCCCTAATTTAAATTTGACGCACCCCTTCCTGTCAAGGGCACACCTCTTCCTGGTTAATCCCCACCCTTCCTCTTTAAGCTCCACCTTTTCCTCTTAGAGCTCCGCCTTTTCCTCTCTTTATATTAAAAGTGGATACCAAGTGCCTACTTGTATATTTTGTATACCATTTCAAATGTATCTATTGAGATAAAGAAAATTATGAAATGTTTAAATTCAAGTATTTTTACAAAGAACAGCCACGCATGTCAAGTAAACGGGATCACAGCCGCTCTAATTGGTGGAACAATAAAATCCACAGAAACGTGCACTGCATATGAGCGTATCACAGAGCTGCATAGCAATAAAACCCACAGAAATGGGCGCTGTGTATGAGCATATCAGAGCTGCAAAGCAATAAAACCCACAGAAATGTGCAGTGTGTATGAGCATATCACAGAACTGCACAGCAATAAAACTCACAGTAATGTGCAGTGTGTATGAGCGTATCCCAGAGCTCCAGGGCAATAAAACTCACAGTAATATGCAGTGTGTATCACAGAATCCACAGCAATAAAACTCCCAGCAATGCAATGTGCAGTGTGTATGAGTGCATCAGAATTCACAGCAATAAAACTCCCAGCAATGCAATGTGCGGTGTGTATGAGTGCATCAGAATCCACTGCAATAAAACTCCCAGCAATGCAATGTGTGGTGTGTGTCAGCGTATCAGAATCCACAGCAATAAAACTCCCAGCAATGCAATGTGCGGTGTGTATGATTGCATCAGAATCCACTGCAATAAAACTCCCAGCAATGCAATGTGTGTTGTGTGTCAGCGTATCAGAATCCACAGCAATAAAACTCCCAGCAATGCAATGTGCGGTGTGTATGAGTGCATCAGAATCCACTGCAATAAAACTCACAGCAATGCAATGTGTGGTGTGTGTCAGCGTATCAGAATCCACAGCAATAAAACTCCCAGCAATGCAATGTGCGGTGTGTATGAGTGCATCAGAATCCACTGCAATAAAACTCCCAGCAATGCAATGTGTGGTGTGTGTCAGCGTATCAGAATCCACAGCAATAAAACTCCCAGCAATGCAATGTGCGGTGTGTATGAGTGCATCAGAATCCACTGCAATAAAACTCCCAGCAATGCAATGTGTGTTGTGTGTCAGCGTATCAGAATCCACAGCAATAAAACTCCCAGCA
Source organism: Leptobrachium leishanense (assembly GCA_009667805.1). NCBI lineage: Eukaryota > Metazoa > Chordata > Amphibia > Anura > Megophryidae > Leptobrachium > Leptobrachium leishanense. The sequence goes on from CM019066.1 coordinate 243,349,096, forward strand.
ATGCAATGTGCGGTGTGTATGAGTGCATCAGAATCCACTGCAATAAAACTCCCAGCAGTGCAATGTGTGGTGTGTATGAGTGCATCAGAATCCACTGCAATAAAACTCCCAGCAAACCGAGTGTATATGAGCACACAGCAATGATTTATTCTATATTTACCGGCCTCTGTCCGCGGTAGGGCTGTGTGCAGAGTCAGCAGGTACTGTGTACAGACTCAGCAGGAGGTCCCTCCAGGCCACGTTAGGATCACGGCTGTGCCTGTGCGTGGAGCCATCTTGTCAGCAGTGGGGTGCCACTGCCAGAGGGTGCACCGTGGCTTTGATTCCCTTCCCGATGGGTGTTCAGTCCAGAATAGAGTGACAGTCCATGTTAACGAAAGGGCGGGCAGCTGCGTGCATGCGTGTCACGTGGTTCAGCCAGTCAGGTGGTACTGAGACTCAGTACCACCGGACTGGCCGGACCGAGTGTGACCTGCACGCAAGCAGTCTCACCAGGAGCCAGGCAGCTCAATGACAAATTTCTATCACTGCAGTGCTGGTTAAGGAAAGGTCCACTTTAAACAGCAGTAAGCAGACAGGGCTTCATATTCTGCTGAAACCCCCCCCCCTTTACCTGTCGTTTACTGTCATCTTCTCTCTCTGGACACAAATCCCATCCCCCTCCCCTCTCCTAGAGCTGCTGCGGGGCAGGGGAGGAGCTATGGAGGGAGGAGAGGGGGATTTTTATTCTATTCGATTTTATTCCGTATGCAAACGCCATGCTCCGCTGCTCGTTGTTTGAGAACACAGCTCAAAGCTGACACACAGTGACAGTGGCACCTCCTAGTACCCCCTAATGACACCCCAATAATCACTGGTACCTGGGGCGGCCCGCCCTCCGCCACTCCTCTAAGTACACCACTGCTCTGGTGATATGCTCACACACAAGTTTGGCGAACTGCCAGCAAGTACGGTGCTGTTTGAAGGCAGTGCAAATCCCCATAGAGAAGTAATGGTTAATCTATTCAGAGAACACCAAACAGCAGAGAAATGTCAGTGAAATGCCCTGATGTTCAGTGGTTTCAATCAGCAGGTTTATTCAGGCGAACCCCATAGGTTTCAATGTTAAAAATATTCCCGTTTTTTTTATGCAATATCTAATAAACCATTTATTATTTTAAACTGCAGTAAAAAGTCTTTTCTGATTTTTTTTTTGTACCTTTTAGTGATTTTTCAGAATTTTTTGGGCTAAATTCCCCCCCTTTTTTTTAATAGCGGTTCTCCTTTTTCTGTAACAGAACTTTTTATTATCAATCATAGGATCTTATATGTAAATTCCAGACATTTTCGTTCAGTAGTTCTTTTGAAAACAGCAGGCCATGGGTTTGCGGTGGCAGCATACAGCGGCCGACTCCATGCACTTTGGGTACCCTGCGGTGAATGGTGAATTCACTGCAGGGCTGGGAAATTTTATTCCCCGAAGTGCAGGGAACTACAGAACACCAAAATGTTGGCGTCATTTCGGTGCTCTATGAGTAACCCAATTAGTGGTGAGGTTTTTTGTTGCCCCCTGGAAAGTGAAAGCCTAGGCCTTGCCTACCCAGGACATACTTGAAAATTAGTGACATCTCAATGTTTCCTTCCTGGTAAAACCTTCCTGGTTCTTTTTTTTTGGGGGTGGGGCCACCCAGCGGGCCGCCGCCCCCTGGAAAGTGCCGCCCTAGGCCTGGGCCTTGTTGGCCTAGGCCAAGATACACCAGTGGGTGTAATAGCAAAACCGTTAACAGATTTAACCAATCCTTGTTAACGGGAGTCGTCCCAGAAGACTGGAAATTAGCAAATGTTGTGCCCATTTACAAGAAGGGTAGTAGGGAGGAATCGGGGAACTATAGGCCAGTTAGTCTTACATCAGTAGTGGTAAAATTAATGGAAACCTTGTTAAAGGAAAGGATTGTTGAACATCTAAAAACACATAGATTACAAGATAAAGAAACCACATGGGTTTACCTCAGGGAGATCATGCCGAACTAATCTTAATGGGTTTTTTTTGATTGGGTAACAAAAATAATAAACAAAGGTGGTGCAGTAGACATTGCTTTTTTATATTTCAGTAAGGCTTTTGGTACTGTTCCGCATAGAAGGCTTATTAATAAATTGCAATCTTTGAGCTTGGATTCCAATATTGTTAAATGGATTAGGCAGTGGCTGAGTGACCGGCAACAGAGGGTTGTGGTAAATGGAGTTTATTCAGCGCAAGGTCTTGTTACCAGTGGGGTACCTCAGGGGTCAATACTTGGACCCATTCTCTTTAATATTTTTATTAGTGATATTGCAGAAGGTATTAATGGTAAAGTATGTCTTTTTGCTGATGACACAGACATTCGCAACAGGGTTGACGTTCCTGGAGGGATCAGCCAAATGACAAATGATTTAGGTAAACTAAAAAAATGGTCGAAGCTGTGGCAATTGAGTTTTAATGTGGATAAGTGCAAGATAATGCACCTGGGGGTAAAAACCCAAGGGCTAAATATTTGATACAGTCCTAACCTCAACATCGGAGGAAAGGGATTTAGGGGTTATTATTGCAGAGGATCTAAGGGTAAGTAGTCAATGTAATAGAGCTGCAGGAAATGCTAGCAGAATGCTTGGTTGCGTAGGGAGAGGTATTAGCAGTAGGAAAAGTGAAGTGCTCATGCCACTGTACAGAGCACTGGTGAGACCTCACTTGGAGTACTGTGTGCAGAACTGGAGACCGTATCTCCAGAAGGATATAGACATCTTAGAGAGAGTTCAGAGAAGGGCTACTAAAATGGTGTACGGCTTGAAGGAGAAAAGTTACCAGGAAAGGCTTAATGATCTTAACATGTACAGCTTGGAAAAAAGACGAGACAGAGGAGATATGATAGAAACATTTAAATACGTAAAGGGAATCCACAAGGTAGAGGAAGGGAGTATATTTAAAAGGAAACAAAGTAGCAAAACAAGAGGACATAGTCTTAGATTAGAGGGGCAAAGGTTTAAAAGTAACATCAGGAAGCATTATTTTACTGAGAGGGTGGTGGATATATGGAACAGCCTTCCAGTAGAAGTGGTAGAGGCCAAAACAGTGATTGAATTTAAGCAGGCATGGGATAGGCATAAGGCTATCCTAAATAAAAGATAAATCCCGGTAAAGTATCCATGTAATTGGGCAGACCAGATGGGCCGAGGTTCTTATCTGCCGACATTTTCTATGTTTCTATGTCCACAAGGCCGTCTTTAAGGCGGGGCAAATGGGGCAGCTGCCCCAGGCCCAGCCATTGTTGAGGGGCCCAGCTAGGCAGCTGTTCCCAGGCGGAATTGCCAGGGTCGCATTGCATCCAGGCCCCGGCAATCTGCCACTGGAGGGGGGGGGCCCTGGCAGATGCATTTATGATTAGGCCGGGACGGAGGAGCAGGAGAATTCAATTCCCCCTGACTCCTCCCTGATGCTAGTGAGTCAGTGACACAGCTCGCTGGCGCCTGTGAGGTCACAACCGGCAACGTGACCACCAGGGAGCCAGCAGACAGATCGGCGCTTCCTGCCTGCCACAAGTTGAAAGCTGCCGCCCAGCACAGTGAGGTGTGGAGGAGGAGGCTGCGTGCTCCACGGAAGAGAGCAGTGTGACAGAAGGCATGTGACTGGGAGGGAGGGGACAGCAGCTCCAGGCAGTGGAAGGACCTGATGCCTTTAGAGTTGTTCCTCCTCCCGCCTTCATGTCCCTGGGGCCCTATGGATTACAGTGCACACACAGGAGCCACTATGCACAGCCTCCAGTGAGTGCCTGCTCTCAGCTTCAGGGCTGATGCTGGGCTCCGGAAGGCAAGCTACAGGCTGTTCAGAGCAGCGGGACCATGGCATCCTGTCCCACGTGCTGCTGAGGGAGGAGCAGAGATCCCATCTGACCAGGCTTTCAGGTGAGAAACTATCTGCCCTCTGTCTCCACTGTAAACTCTCACATCGAGGCATCCCCTGCAGCTGCAGAGACCCCCTCTCCCTGCTTACACACACCCTCCCCCAGTGTAAGCTGTAATATGTGAGGGGTCTCCTTGTGTGGAGGAGCAGACATTCCTGGACACAGGAGACCCCTCACATATTACAACCCCTGCTGGAAGGGACAATCTTCATGAACTTAATGTGCTGTGGCATCTCTCCTCCTCCTCACCATGCTGTCCACCCAACAAGGAGAAGACAGGCAGTGCCCTGCCTGGCAGAAAATACAGTATTATGCAGGTCAGAAACAGGGCCCTGAATAAGTCACTGATAATAGGACCCCCTGCTCCCCCACCATCACCCCTCCCTCCATTTCCCTCCAGCTCCACTTAAATTGTCACAAATTAATGTTGTCAATTAAGTGTATATATGACGTAGAAATGTGGATATGATGAATGCTTGATGTGTATATGTTGCATAAATGTGTATATATGATGTGAAAATGTGAATGAGGTATATATATAATATAACTGTATATGATGTATAAGATGTGTATGAGTATACAGGTTGTGCATACAATGGTATGTGTATATATGTGTGCACAGAGATAGTGTGTTATATATTTTTTACAGTACGTGTATTAAAGATGTGTATATGTTGTGTAATTGTAAAAAAAAAAAAAATGATTTTAGTTTTTTGAGACAAGCCCCTGTGTGGTTTCTATTCATTAATTTTTTAGGCTGTTGTGGTGGAGAACAAAATTGCATGGAGGGGCCCAAGAAAATGTTTGCCCATGGCCCAGTCAATATTAAAGACGGCCCTGTATGTCCAGCAAGTGGGTGCTATTCCAGAGCCATTCCAGCAAAAGACCCCAGTCCCAGAGGAAGGTATTGGTGTAACTCCTTTGGAGCCACAGTTGGATGCCCTGGGAGGATGTGCAGAGTTTGAGCCCTCCACACAACAGAGAGACCTAAAGGAATCTTGCTCTATGGTCCCAGCCCTGGGTGAGACTTTGGCTGCTGCGACTTCTCAGCAGCATTGTAATGTGCCAGGAGACTGTGAGGTTGACATGTCTTCACCATCGCAAGCTGAGATGCAGGAGCAAAGGGACACATTGAAGATGGGTTCATGCTGCGAATCTCCACAGCTACGGATAGAGGTCCGGGGAGATGTTTCCGTCAGTGGATCAACCCAGTGGCAGATTCCCGTCCGAGCAAGGAGCACCATCTCAGCTGTGAGGGGAGATTCCGTCACCATAGGTCCTACTCTGACTTTGGGGCCTCATGCAGCCTTTTATATTTTTCCAGTGTCCTAATCCAGGGAGAGGTGCGCCTTTTTTGCCACAGTGTGACATTAAGGTTTCGGTAGTTAGAATTGTGTGTATGGCAGATCATGCAGGATCAGGGACAGGCAAAATTCTTGGTAAGACTGGTAAGCTGACTATGATGCAGACTCGGGTGAGAACTGGTTAGTCAACCTGTAGGGGGGGGAGAGAATTGTAACCAAAGCTCCCTCTACCTTTGTGCCCTCACCCTCCTTTATTTCCAATTAGCTGGATACCCGTGCTTCGCAACTTAACGCCGGGCTATGAAGGAGATATGAAGTTCACAATCCGTTGGCTTAGTGGTGGTTGGTGATAGAACCACGTAAGGGATGATAATAGTAATAAAAAAATAATAAAATAGATGGGTTTAAGCCTTTTAATCCCGCCAGGAACCCTGGGTTTTTTGTCTATGTAGCCGGGCTAATTACTTGCATAGCAGAGACTTTCAATTTGTCCCTCACATGAATTGCTCAGGAGCTCCCTGTAAACAACATTCCTGGTTTTACTCTCTGGCTGGAGGATGACCAGGCTGTCAGGTGAACGGACTCTGGAGCATGCCACATACAACCAGGTCTGGACTGGGCAAAAAAATCAGCCCTGGACTTCATCCAGACGGGCCACTTTAATTATGCAAACATGCACAAACCCTGTATATAAACCAACCGGCTCGCTCAACCAATCCGTCTACAGATACCAGAGTTGCTGCAGTGCAATTAGGTAAAGAAACACCGTGCCATTGAGGTTGAGCGCGCACATGTCTTAAAGTGAGGTGGATGTGCAGCGGGTCTCACACAGTGGCCCCAATATGAGACTGCAGCAGACTGTACTGTTTTACAGATGGTGAGGTAGTTCTCACTTCAACTATTAAGGGCAGTGCGGGTCGTGTGGTGAACCAGCATTCACATGGGCCCACTGAGCCATCGGCCCACCTGGAATGTCCCTGTAGTCCCTATTGCCAGTACATGCCTGCATACAACTGGCCATGGGAGAAACAGTCACTCGTCAGATGCACACCAGCCACTTTCAAAGTCTGTCCCAGTGCCTTAACTGGAAATTGTAGACGTTTGAACTCGAAGTGGTAGCCTGATGGGATCATATGAATTCTGGGTATGAAAATGGTTTCTGCCTGATTCACGCCCATGAAAATCGTTGCTTCAATTACGTGTTTGTACAGAGTCTTCGCCTGAAGACTGGTGCCATTGCAAAGTTTCGGAGGGGTTAGATTGCGTAACAGCATGATTGGAGCGTCAACCTTGAGGTAGAGGACATGAGGTGTTAATCCTGGTAGGTTGAGCGTGTGCAAGAACTCCACAGGGTAATGTACAGCATCACAAGGAGAAAAAATGTCTTCTGCGCTTATTCCCATTATACCGTGTGAAACAAAACGCAATTAGAGGCTTTGGTTTCTTTTAATGGCCATTAAAAGATTAAGCTCACCCGTCGAACGTCAAGGCACCTCTAGTGAGGGTGAGTCCTATCCAAAAAATTAACCCACAGGCTGCTGTGTAGCCAACCATAACTTGCCCATGCTGCTTGTCAGTCATGAGGTAGACTGGTGGGCTTTTATTTAAGCTCCCCCAGAAACCAAATCCGCCTTGGGATCAAAAAACAAAGACACGGAGCGGAACAGCTGCAAAGATGACCTGGCTGGAGGTACATTAAAATATACATAGTACAGGAGGAGTGGGGTCACGTCTATTCCCCGATTGGGGCGGCTGCAACCACCAAATGTATCCAGCCCAGCATCATGTACAGCATCCTCTATCTCCATTACAGAGTCCACAGATTCAAACTTCATATGCTCAGTGGACATCTTCTCCAGCAGAAATTTATTGATGCTGTTGGCTGAGTCGTTTGTTGGAGTGATAATAGCTCTTTCCCTCAGCCATGAACTGCAATCCACTCCAGCCTGATTAATGTCTAGGTATGTTCTGTCAGTCAAGCTGATCAGATCGGTCACAACATCGCAAAGGTTACTTGGAATAGTTATTCTTCCCTCCTCCTCCAAAAGCTTGCCATCACCAATATCAAGTAATAATTTAGAAAACTCTTCTGCCCTCAAATCACGTTGAAGGTGGACAGGCTTGTTAACTGTCAAGGTCAGGACTTTGACATTAGGCCATTAGATGGATGACTTGAGACAGGCATTTACTTCATCTGCACATGTCCCTCATGGCGGCACAACAGGCAACGTCTGTCTGAAGTCACCAGCCAAAAGCACCATAACTCCACCCATAAGATGGTTTCTGCCCCTAATGTCCTGGAGTGTCATGTTTGCAGCCTCAATACCTCCTTTGGGAGTCATGGTGCACTTATCCCACACAATAAGTTTGGCTTCTTGAAGCACCTGAACCATGTCACTCTGCTTCGAGATGTTACAAAGTGTATATTCAGAATGATTCCGGTTGAGAGTAAGAAGTGATTTGGGTCTGGGACACTGCAGGAAAAATTTGGTTCACAATCCGTTGGCTCAGTGGTGGTGGGTGATTGAAACTCATAGGGAATACACCCCCCACACCTTCATTTCGGAAGCAGTTCCATAGGTGGAAGGTGTGTACATTTTGGTGAGGTAGCGACGTTTAGTGCTGTAAGGACCTCCAATACCGCTCCTGAGTGAAGGAGTGCAACGTTTGCAAATTTGAACGGAGATAATGGCATGTGAGACAAGTGCCAGTTGGAACAGTTTTATTTTCAGGTGGGGAGGGGGGGGGAGTATAACTCCTTAGCATCAGAGTGTGTTAATAACTAATTCTCTGGTCATTTAGAAAAATCCTTTCATATTGAGTATCTAAAAGCCGAGAGAAACATACGTGCCGAATTTAAAGTTTGTAGGCTTTACGGTTCTGGAGCTATTGTGATGTCGCGCGAGTGGCAATTCTCTCTCTCTCTCTCTCTCTCTCTCTGTCTCTCTGTCTCTCTGTCTCTCTGTCTCTCTGTCTCTCTGTCTCTCTGTCTCTCTGTCTCTCTGTCTCTCTCTCTCTCTCTCTGTCTCCCTCTCTGTCTCTCTCTGTCTCTGTCTGTCTCTGTCTCGCTCTGTCTCTATCTTTCTCTCACTCGCTCGGTCTCTGTGTCTCTCTATCTGTCTCTCTTTAAAGATATTACTACTTCCCT